>CM030362.1:29688202-30260702 GCA_017893485.1 Hemerocallis citrina | reverse complement strand
AAGTAAAATTCATACATAGTCTGGATTTGATCTAAAATCTCATTTACAATAGTTATGCACGTGTGTTGCACTGGTTGGTAGATGGACAAATTACACTAAGGCCTTCTCCCATTATAGTAGTAGAGAAGAAAGAGAGAGATAGAGATATACGTGTGTTGCATGGATTGGTAGATGGACAAATTACACTAAGGCCTTCTCCCATTATAGTAGTAGAGATTAAAAAAAACACGTCAGACGAAACAAATTGTTTCGTTTGATTCCATTAAAAAAAAGGGACCCCTATAATTTGAGAATCGTCATTTCGTTTCTCAAATTTGAGAAGCAACTGTAGCGATTTTGCCAAAATATGATAAAATAGCAAACGACTACAGACGTCCATTTCTCAAAATATGGTAACTTGGCAAATATAGCAAACGACTGTGGATGGTCTAACAAATTAGTGAGGGATAGGGGTGGCATTCGGTCCTCTCGGGCCGAAGCTCGGCGGGTTTGACCTGATCCCGGGCTAAGGCGGGCCAGACTGGCATTGAAGGCGGCCCGGGTCGGGCTTTTGCTGGAATATTGAGGCCCAGCCCCGGCCCTGGCCCTTGGCTCCTCGCTTGGGGGTCGGGCCAGGCCGGTTCAGGCTTATTTTCATTTTTAATTTTTTTTTAAAAAAATTTAAACTTTTTAAATTTTGTTGACAATTGTTTAAATCATATAGATGATAAATCCATTAATGTCCACATTTTGGATCAATAATCTGAATGTAATTAGATAATTAAACTTTCTGTCTTTGGTAATTTATTCTTCTTTTTTCCATAAGAAACAGCCTAAAAGCAACTAAATGAAGCGGATTCAATGATTTACTCAAGACTAATCCATCACTGTGAGGATGATACACTGGAATGAAGAATCCTAATTTTGCATCAAAATATTTGTTAGAAGCTGCGGAATACAGTCGACTGATTCCCTAACGACAGTTGACTGAACAGAGTGGGATGAGTTTCCGAAGCTTCACGGAACGGTCGACTGACTCTTAGTCAACAGTCGACTTCTCTGACTAGTTTGAGTTTCCAAAAGTTCGCGGAACAGTCGACTGATTCTTAGCCAATAGTCGACTGAACTGACATTCAACGGGAATTAGAGATAAGCACAGTTAAGAAACACCCTCATCCAAATCCGCAAAACAAATCAGATTGAGCTGTCAAAATCAAGGAAACAAATATTGTATAACTGCAAATAACAACTTCCCAAAAATTAAGCTAGAGATCTGGTATGGTAGTTAATGAAGAGGATTTGACTCAATCCATATCCGGTATTTAAGGAGATTGAAATCTGGGTTGGAGATCTGCAGATGAGGGCAAAAGAAGCTATAAAAAGGGATCGAAAAACCAAGAAGGGATATCGAACAAGAGAGGAGATCAAGATAATTTAAGGGAAAAGGAGGGATCAAGTACTGAAACTCGACATTGAGGGGGAGGAGAACAAGTCGACTTCAGGCTGATTGGTTTCAAGCTGATCATCATACAAATCAGTGTTTCTTCTTCTCTCTTTAATTTTTGTTCTTGTTAAATTCATTAGAGTCATGTATTCAAAACTGTTAGTCAATAAAAGTTGAATTATGTGCAACTAAATTCATTTTGGGCAGATTGAAACCTTAGTCATGTAATAAATCTTCTTTTGCATTACTCCGATCACTTATTGATTAAACCTGGTTGTTCTTGATCAAATTTATAATAAGCAGTATTATAAAATTGAATCTATTATATGAGTAATTGAAATAATCAAGTTTTATGCTCATAATTAGTAACACAAGAATTTATTAGGTTCTTTGGTTTAATCAACTTAGAGGATCTAGATTTGATGCCAACTTCTAGACCTTTGAGTGTTTGTTAATTTCCACGGTTCTATGCTTTCCTCAAGTGCAACTTAGTAGATATCATGCTAAAACACTTCAGGAGAGAAAGGAATTAGAGTAGATACCATGCCTAATTTCTTAGCCCAGGAAAATCTTTAATTTGAGGAGTAGATACCATACCCTTAAGTGAACAAACATGAGAGATCAGAGTAGTGGAGAAGTTGATCTAGCATTCTTGACTATAGGTGGAAATCATGCCCAATTAATTCAATAGATATTTTTGTGACTCAAATTTACCAAATTGAGGACTACTTGATCAATATTTTAAATCTCATTTCCTTTCAGACATACATTAAGAAATGAAACTTAATAAAAGCCTTCTGATTATTGATTAGTAAGTTAATTACTACAATCTCTGTGGGATCGACCTTTGCTTTTCACTACGCTTCTGAAAACGATTCGTACACTTGCGAGGTTTTTAATTTGTGTTTAGATTATCTATTCATTTAGATAATTGAGCGTTCAACAATAGATAAAAGAGATATTCAAAAATTATATTTATGAATTACAAAGTGTAATATGTAATCAAATAATTGAATAAAATTTTATTTCATTCAAATAACTTCAAATTACAATACGAGAGAAACATTTGTATTTGGAGATCGAGATGGCCTCTATTTAGATTGAAGAGAATGCAGTGGACTATTGTCGTGCACTTCTACTTAACCTAAATATAGAATCTCATCCCCCTAAATTTTTTCAATTATTTACAATACATTATACAAATTATATTCTACTAGATCTTCACTCGTCGCTACTTGTTCATCCGTTTCGTGATTCTTGTAAATCTCGAGTCCTATCTTCCGCTTTCATCCAATCTTTGGTGCATACCAACATCTCCAACTTCTTTAACATCAAGCGATTCCTGTTCGGGCTCATAATCCTACCACAAGAGAAAAAGTACTTTCCGATGCAACGGTTGAACCGGTACAGTTAGCAAATCTTTAGCCATGCGAAAAAGAATACTAAAAATATTTTCATTAGTTTTTCCAAAAAGAAAACACATCTACTACATCTTCAATGGGAGGTTGTGCATTATACCAATTCAACTCATTTTGTGAATTGGTTCTTGGTTTTTTTGACTTTAAGAGATTTAAAACACTACTAGTGGCAAGACCCGCTCTCTTTGATAACATAGAAAAAGAAGAAGAACTAATATTTTGTGTTTGGGGTGTTAGATGAATAAATTCTATCGTAACTATCATATAAACTATTTAAAACATTTTCAAATTTTGTAGTGAAAACAACATGATTAAAATCATCTATGTCTTTGTGTGGAGCATAAATATAAAAAATATCAATTAATTATTTTGTGTCATCTAACTTAATCATGGGGTTCATTACACTAGCAACACAATAAAATATCGGAAACGGTTGAAAATATTTTAAAATTTTAGTATAAGCGGCATAAACCATTTCTCGAATAAAATGGTCATTTACCAAATCTTTAAATGTTGTCATTATAGTGACAATTGCAAGTAAAATATTACTAGATGTAGATGTATATGTTTTTGAAAATTGTAAAGTAACATCATTAAAAGGTTCTAAAAATTTTTACAAACTATCGGCAAAAAACCAAAAATCATCATCTAACATACAATCTTGCATACCCATTGCAATACAAAATTCTCTAAGATTAAAACGATAGTGAATAACAACTCTTAATAAATCAAAAGTAGAATTCCAATGATGTCTAATATCATTAGGAAAACATTAAATACAATTCCCCTGGGTTGACACCAATCATGAAAAGCTTGATATATTGGACCACTCACCGTAATAAAATGAACACAATTTCTCATTGCTTCTATTTTATCGTGTCCATATTTAAGTGCATCTTGTACACAAAGATTTAAAATATGACAAGCACACCTAACATGAAAAATTTCTGGTTCTAAAGGATTAAATGTAATTAGCAAACTAGCAATTGACTTAGTATTATTAGTTGCGTTATCAAAACCAATAGTTATCAAAAATACCAAAATTGTTACATGTTTCCATGATGTGTGTGGCAATTATTTCACCCATATGTGGGTACCTAACAAATCCGAATGAAATTATCCTCTTTTGAAGTAGCCAATCGGAATCTATCCAATGACATGTTACACACATCATTGGTATGCCATTCACTTCTACCCTCTCATTCGATGTCAAAGAAACTCTAGTATTTAGTGACGTAAGTGTTGCTACTAAAAAATCATTAACCTCATTGTACACTAATTTACAATCACCCTTTACTAAATTCCTAGAAAAAAATATATAATGGGGGTTTAATGCGGTTTGTGCAAAAATATCTACATTCCTACATTCACCAAAAGAATAAGGTAATTCATCTCTAATTACTAACTTAGTCATTTCTCTACGAACGATATCATGATCGTAGCTATGACTATCTATTTGGCCGGTCTTAGGGTGTATTTTTTGTTGTGTGAGGTTGTCTTTAGAAAATTCGGGTTGACATTTACTTAAATGTCGTTGAAGTATACTCGTTCCCGATCATAGTTTAAACTTATAGGGTGTTTGACACTTCTTACAAATTTGTAGTCCCACATTCTTATCATTTTGTGAAGGAACATAGTTAAAATATTTGTGTACTTCGGATGTGTTCCCTATTGTTTTACGGGATTGAGATGGGCCCTGTTCCGATGGTTGTGGTTCTATGTTTTCTATTTGTACTTGATCAGTGTGTGTTTCATGACAGTCGGGAATACTATCATAATTGTAAAATGTTTCTTCACTATCAACATATGGAAGAGGAATGGAAGGAATGCGACGACTACTAGTGAACTCTTGACTACTATGTCTACCACGTGATCGGTTAGATGCCATCTAAACTAGTGTATGTTATACAAATTTTAGTGTATGTTCTAAAAATTAATTGTAGTGTATGTTTTAAAAATTATTTTAGACTAGTGTATGTTAATTTAATTCTACAAAACAAGGAAAGATAGATAAACTAGTGTATATTATATAAAATTATTCTACAAAGCAAATAAAACAACAACTATTAAATGATTATTCTAGTGTGTTTACCAATTTACAAAAAAAAATATAAAAAAAGAAGAAGAAGAAGTACAAGAAAACTCAATCTAATTATAAGAAATAAATGATAACAAATAACAATACTAATTTTAAAAATTATATAAATACGAAAATACCGTATGAGTGTAGAATGTAGATTGAAGAATGAAAGGTAGAGAGAGAGTTGAGACCTTTTAGTGTTGTTGTTGATTGTTGTTGGATGTTGTTAATGTTGTTGATGTTGAATCTTGAAAGAGTAGTTGAATGTTGTTGATGTTGAATATTGAAGGAGAATACGTAGTTGAATGTTGTTGATGTTGAACCTTGAAAAAGAGTAGTTGAATGTTGTTGATTTATTGAGAAAGTTGAGAGATAGTAGAGAGAGTTGGGTGAATTTGTGAAAAGAATTGAATGAAATGAGATTGTATATATAGAATATGTATTTTTTCAATTTCCCAAAATACCCCCAAAAACTAGCTAGTATAAATCCGTTGGGGGGTATTTTGGTAATTGTACATACCCTTTTTAATAAAAAGAAAAAAAAATCAATAGCATCCAACGGTTGGTCCGCTGGCCAGCACGGACCGGTTCAATCCGGTCCCGGGTCAGTGCGAGTCGAGCCGGGCCGAGGACCGAGCTGGCCGGTCCCGGGCCAGCCCGGACCGAATGCCACCCCTAGTGAGGGATGTCTAGGGTCTCTCTCATGTCAGAAGGCTTGGATGTGTTTGTGGAGCCGTGAAAAGCGATGACAACCTCTGTTGCGATGTGACGATGATAATCAACAGTGGTCAAACGAGGGGATGAGAACGAAGCCACAATCTAGACATAGGTATGTCAGATTGGTGGATACCTACAGTGTCTCTCGTATGGTGTTTGATGTTGATGTAGGGGACACTGATGAGGGCGACGACGAGGCGGTTGCGGGTGACGGCGAGGTCAAACGGATACAAGTGACGGAATGAAAGAGAATGAGCTCAAACTGACAAGAGAAAATTGTTGTGGTTTTTTCTGTTTTTTGTTTATTGGTTGGAGTATAAATTCTAGGACTTGGCTTATTGGGTTTTCTAAACTGCATAGCCTTAATTTTTTGTATATGTTTTGTTAAATTTTGTTTAATAAAATGCAGAGACTTTAACCCACGTTTAATGATCATAAAATAAATAAATAAATTAGTAATCTGTGGATATTACGACGCAGTAAATTTAGGGTAGTTAAAGAATCGGAAGAAGAGATCCAAAAACGGATTTTTCTTTATTTTCTTTACTTTACCTGGGAGATTTATTTTCCCACCCAAACCAAATTAAATGAGTCTGAGCTCATTCTCTCTCATTCCCTCACTTGTACTACATTTGTCCTTGCTGTCACCCACAACCGCCTCGTCGTCGCCCCCATCAGTGTCCCCTACATCAACATCAAACACCATACGAGAGACACCGCAGGTATCCACCAATCTGGCATACCTATGTCTAGATTGTGGCTTTGTTCTCATCCCCTCGCTTGACCACTGTTGACTATCATCGTCACATCGCAACAGAGATTGTCATCGCTTTTCACGACTCCACAAATACCTCCAAGCCTTCTGACATGAGAGAGACCCTAGACATCCCTCACTAGGGGTGGCATTCGGTCCGGACCGGCCCGGCCGGGTCTGCTAGGTCCTCGGCCCGGCCTAGCCTGCCCCGCACTGACCCGGGACCGGATTGATCCGGCCTGGGCTGGTCCGGGCTGGCCCGCGGGCCGACTGTTGGCTGCTACTGGTTTTTTTTCCCATAAATTTTTTTATTAAAAAAGGGTATGTACAATTACCAAAATACTCCATAACAGATTTATACTAGCTAGTTTTTGGTGGGGATATTTTGAGAAATCGAAAAAATACATATTCTATATATACAACCTCATTTCATTCAATTCTCTTCACAAATTCACTCAACACTCTCTACTATCTCTCAATTTTCTCAACAAATCAACAACATTCAACTACTCTTTTTCAAGGTTTAACATCAACAACATAAACAACACTAAACTACGCTCCATCAATATTCAACATCAGCAACATCTTCCAACATCTAATGTTCGACTACTTTACACAGTTATATACCTTCCAATTAACGGCACTCGACTACTTTACACAGTTATGTACCTTCCAATTAACGGCACTTGATGCCTAGTCCACTCTGAATCCCACCCAAACCAAATTAAATGGGTTTGGATAAAATTTGACGCAATGCAAATTAGCATCCAAATCCTGTTCCTATATTCAAACACAGAAAAGGACCCTGTTTACTCCCTCTCATCACTCGTTAACTCTTTTCTCACAACCTCCCACAATAAAACTCATTCTGTTTGGACACTAAACTGAAATAATACAAGGTGGATAATACTCTTCTCAAGACTTTTTGAGTTTGTTCATACGAATATGCACACATGGAGTGACGGGTGACAAACTAGCAAAGAGAATGCATGACAAAAGTTCAGATATGTTTTTATTTCAAACAAAAAGCAAACCCTTCCAAATTGAGATGGATTTCAATAATTTTGCCTACTTTTTGAAAGACTTGCTTATCAAGACGACATCAGAATACTGGGGTTCGATAGGCAGGTAGAAGTGACTCATTTATTACTGGGATCTCTACATGTACCCAACCAATTGTCTTTCGCAATGACTTGCAGAGCATACAGTATGAGATGTCAGTCAATTCGGACAAACAAAACCATGAATTGGAAGATGTCCATCCAGACTGATGCAGTATGATCTCAGGGGTTTGTTCATGATGCAAGATGTTGATGAGAAGAGATGCGAAAGTATCAAAATCTATTGAGTATTAGCAGGTCGAAACAAATTAATGAAGTACGAGTCAGATGCATCAGACTACCAGTAACAGATCAAAAGAGATTTTGTGAAGAACAAGAACACAGCCAACACCTGTTAAGAGTACCATCGTGTACCATCTGAGAGGGCCATTCGAGAGAGAGAGATGTAAGAAAGAAAATAATAATAAATTATTAATAATAATAATTAAATAAAAGCTAACTTAATTGCTGACCAAGTCATTAGTTATCTGATTTGAAAATCTTATGGGGCCAACCATTTCAGAATGAACAGAGAGACTATTTTCATTGAGTATACAGGTGACAAATCTAAGTAAAATCTGATGAATTAGAGCATATTACATAGGGTTAAAACTGATACAACAACTTCTTCCATCATATACATTTTCCTTGCAATGTGATGTAACTGCACGCATATTAAGCAGCATAACCTGGGGAACATTATCAGCCCAACATACAAAACAAGAGTTCCCGGTTAGATGAGATAAAAGCTAAAACCACCATTGATCAAAGAAATCAAATTGGGAGAAGTTTATAACTTCATGGGGCAAACAGTAAATAGCACTTGTATGATAAGAAAAATTTATATCTGCATCAAATACTTAAGGGTAAAAGTGTACTAGAGTAATACTTTTTCTTTGGGGGTGCTTAAAATATGTTATGTCATTATAGAGTGATGAACAGTATTCACAATGTTCTTGGTTTTTTTTGTCCAATTGTAAAATGAACAGTTTAATGAACATAAACTTTCCAACTCATCAAGTAATTGTAAAATGAACAGTTCAGTAGAAGAAAAAATTGGAGCACTTGTATAATGAATAATTGTTCTCCACATTGTAAATTTTTTATAAACAAAAGCTCACGACGATGGCTGGGATTATGATTTAAGCCTGTAAAGAGAAGGTATGTATAATAATGTATTCAGGCCAACCCTCTAAAATAAGTCAACTTAGGTATCACCTAGATACACCTTTAGTATAGAATGTACAAAATTGGTTATGAAGACTGCCAGTAAGTAAAATTAAGCCCGTAAACAGAAGATCCAAATTAGCGAGATCTGGTTGGGTCTGAGCCAGATTAACAAGTTCGGGATTTAGATAAGAACACAGAATTACTCAACCCCATCTGACACCCAGCAGACAGCAAATGTAGCAAGGATCTGGATACAAATTTATCCAATACCATATCAGCAGACAGTAACCCATATCATATTAATTTCAAATCTTTATTCCTCCCCATTCACCCAGTTGTTTTTAATTCCCTCTGCATTGGTCCACCATCCAGCATCTTCATTGTACATAGAGGAAAGAAAATCATATGTGCCACGATTTGTAAGAAATCCTATATATCATAGCTACAGATCATTGGAGTCTTAAAGAGTACGTGTTTTTCTACACGTCCAACAAGGAACAGAAGCAAAGCAAACGGTGACAAATGATGACAGGAAACAGCAGCAAATGGTGCAAAATCCAACTGGGTCGTTTTATTTTCACCCTTTTTTATTAGTTTTCTTCGATAAAAGTTGCCAATTCTGAGCCTATGACATGGGAAGACGGTCTGGGTGCCACCCAGACAATTATATATATGACTCAATGAGAAAATGAGAAACACACCTATGGACGGCTGGATAAGAAATATGATCTGGGATTAGGAACTTCGGATTAGGATTATGAATAACCCAAACATTCTCGCACTAAATGAAGTAGCATCCATCACCTCATGTGGACATGACCCAATGAGGCTCTCTCATGTGTGTTTGTGTATATATATATATATACATAAACGATTCAATCATGAATTTCAAACCTAAAATGAAAAATTTCCAAGGATGCAATAGAGAAAATAATGTTAGGTTTCAAGGGCAATCACAGATTAAATATACAGCGGAAAAAATCACAAAATATCGAAACCTAACCATGGATCCATGCGAAAACCATAAATCGTATTTAGGAGTTATACCTTAAAGATGGATCTGGTGTCTCCAAAATATACCAATGACAGCACTGCAAAAGTTGCAGTGCCTTGATGTATCTACACGAACGGATCAAATCAAGTTCTCCCTCACGCTGCGATGCTAGCTGCGGAATGGGGATGTTCCTCACGATCTCTCTATCTCCCAATTTCTGTGATGGCTAGGATTTTCTCATGTACCTTTTCCATATAAATATATCGTATATATAGTGTAATACCTCTAGTCTGCATGGTTAATAACATTTGTTTTTTCTTTTATTTAAAATAAAAATATACATATACATTGTTATATATATATATATATATATATATATATATATATATAGAGAGAGAGAGAGAGAGAGAGAGAGAGAGAAATTTTCGGTTGCACACTACTTTGGTGAGCACTCACGAAATAGAGCACCTATGACAAATCTGAACCACTCATATTGTTCTATATACCTAACATAGCCTAACAATAAAAAATCAATTAATTTGAAATTCATTTGTCCATGATTTACATCATCACAAAATTGTATGGCTGAAAATTCTAACAGCATGATGGATGGGCAAATGAACTTCAAATTACTTGATTTTTTATTGTTAAGCTATCTTAGACAAATAGAACAATATGAGCGGTTCGGATTTTTCAAATGGTCTTTATTTCATGAGTGCTCACGGAGTACTCACCAAAAGTAGTGTGCAACCGAAGGGGACTATATATATCTATATAATAAAACACAAAGAAAGCTATCAAGTGGCTCTCCTTCAATCCTCCCAAAAATTAAAGGCCCAGATCTAACCTTACAAAACATATTTTCCCCCAAAAGTTCCCCCCAAAACTCAAATTCAAATCTCCCACCCAAAACAACTCCTATATTTTTTTTTCCCTCTCTCTCCCTCCCTCTTCTATTCAAAAAATTAAGAAAATAAAAATTTTAAAAATTTTAAAAAATAAAAAACTAAACAAATTTTAAAATTTAAAAACTTTTAAAATAATTTTTAAAAAAATCAAAAAAATCATATAATATGTTTTTTGCCCTATATTTGCTGCTTGAATTAATTTGTTGGACCTCCAAAACTATTTTATATGTTCAAACAAGATGCACCGTTTCGAAGACGTGCCGTAGGCACGTGTCAACGGGCAAACCTAGTATATATATATATATATATATATATATATATAACAGCATGATGGATGGGCAAATGAACTTCAAATTACTTGATTTTTTATTGTTAAGCTATCTTAGGCATATAGAACAATATGAGCGGTTCGGATTTTTCATATGGTCTTTATTTCATGAGTGCTCACGGAGTGCTCACCAAAAGTAGTGTGCAACCGAAGAGGACTATATATATATATATATATATATATATATATATATATATATATATATATATATATATATATATGCATTGACATTGTTATTTTTTTATCATACACTACACTATTATTTCTATGTTTGTTTTGTTTAGCATATCTATATGGTTAATTTTTTAAAGCCTAATATGTATTCTTTTAAAAGGCCCAACATTTCTTTTCTTAAGGCCCAATCCAACATGGCTATTTAGGGGATTAAGTGAAATTACATTAACTCTAAGGGGTTTAATGTAAAAAGATGAGGACACCTAAGCATTTCCTAGAGATTTCCACACACACCTACACTTCACTCCACTTCTCTCTCTCTTTCTTTCTTTCTTTCTTTCTTTCTTTCTTTCTGCAGATGGCCAGCAGCAACAACAGCCCCTTTCCCCTTTCTCTATATATATGTGTGCTTCTACTACTACTACTGCTGCTGCTGCTTACTACTACTGCTGCTGCTGTCTACTACTACTACTATACTACTTTACTACTACTACTATTATACTACTACTATTGGAGCAAGAAATCAAGGAAGAACCAAGGGAAGCAAGGAGGAGAAAGCAATTGAAGACTTTTTTCACAAAGTAAAAAAGTGGGTATTTTCCTTTACCTCTTGTTTATTTTTATGGCTTTTGACATAGAAGATATGCTTGTTAAGATGTAGTTGAGATGTTGAGATGTGTTGAAGTATTGAAGTTATGCTTGTTAGAAGCTATGCTTGACAAGGTGTTGATTGAAAGTATTGAATATTTTAGTTCATATGATGTAAGCAAGATGATGGTCTAATTAGAAGAATGGTATATGATGCATGCTTGCTCACAATCCATGTTTTACTCTTTAAGAAATTAACTAATTGTCTATGTATGTATAAATAGTTGGATTTTATTATGTAAGTAAAAAGTTGTAGTTTAATTAGAGAGGCACTTGTAGAAAATTATATAGGTAAAAGTAGTGTAAATTGTATGAAAAAATTAGATGTATTATTAATTGTAAAAAATTACATGTATAATTAATTGTAGAAAGTGTTATGTAGAATTGCTTCTAATTGTAGAAACTACATCATAGTCATGAATGACAATGGTAATGTATATGTACATTATATAGAATAACATGGATGTTGATTGTATGTTAGTAGAAAGACTATTCATCGTATGCTTAATTGATGTGACTGCATGAAACTACACACTTGTAGTAATATGCTTAGTGAATATAGATGCACTCGTAGTTTATATATGCTTAGCAAAAGAAAACTTAAATAGAAGAATTGTGGGAGTGTATGCCTAGTTAGTATAATTGTTGGTTTGGCTTGTAGAATCTATAGTAATTCACGGTAATAGAAAACTACTTGTTCATGATGGTAGAAACTACTTGTTAGTTAGCAATGCATGGTAGAAGTAGTAATTCCTAGTAGAGTAAGTAGTCACTTAAAGTAATGATAGTAAAGTAGAAGTAAAAGCTATAGTCGCATACTTGGCTAACTAAAATTTAAAATAGTATAATAATGGTAGTAAGGTAGAAAAGCCACTTGTTCGTGATAAGTAAAGAGGATTGTAGTAAAGTAAAGAACTATTGGCAGTATAGAAGAGATTGTAGGCATGAATACGGTGATTGATGGAATACCGTATGCATGTGTATGCGGGTATGCATACTTGAATATTTACATATGGTAGTGTTTTGTGCACATCGAGTGCACTAGTGTGGTGCATGTTGGGCCGGCCACTAGCATGATTTGAAAGCTAAGTTGAACCCAAATTAAATCTAGACAAGACTTGTATTCAACTAGGATGGATTCACTTAGAACCTAGTTAGTAAATTAAGAAATTAATTTAGGATGATTGGTAAGGACAGACATTAGTTGGGCGTGTACTCACCAATCAAGAGGACACGTGCAGCGGTATCTCGTATGGAACACGTGCGGCGTTGTCTCGACTGTTAATTTCTGAAATTTAGTGATAAGAGCGGGATACGAACGGTCATAAATCCTGTCGGAACTTAGGAGATTGACTCTTAAGTTTTCGTCTATGTTCTGGGTTATCAATACGAACAAAGAGCAAGAGTGTAACTCTAAGTCTCTGGGCGGAGTAGGGGTGGCTCTACAATTCGTTTTATGTTCACGATAACTTTGGTAGGGGCAGGAGTAGAGAAAGACCATTATTCCGGCATAGCTGATGATCACAAGCCTGACCGGGAATGGAGAGGGACCACGATCCTGTCAGAGTGGAGAAGGACCATGATTTGAACGAACAGAGTGATCACTGCCGTTCGGAGTGGAGAAGGACCATGATTTGAACGAACAGAGTGATCACTGCCGTTCGGAGTGGAGAAGGACCACGATCCGACTACAGGAGCGGAAATGGACCACATGTACTGCAGACTCTACTAGTCACTAGATGAATGTCAAAAACAGGAAAGAGTACAAGAATAGGATGCACGGCGAGGGATTGAACCCTATCATCTGGAGAATACAAACTCGATTTGGGGAGTATGTAGTATGGGATGCATATGTTTCCAAATCAAGTTTGCAATAGATTAAGAGCATGGTGTGGATATAAGTTGTGCATTAGAATCTAGATCATGGCATACACCAATACTTGTGGTATGACTTTCACATTTTCTTTTGCATCAAATATTGATTGTTGAGGATTTTGGAGATTGTGGGTTTCATCCGCATTGCGTCAGTTGTATGCAACTGACGTGCCCACAGTTGTTTAGTTGCAGGATTGCTGATCGTAGAGCAGGAGACTCAAGTGCGGAAAGCATCTAAGTAGAGAATATAATTCCTTGTGCAATGTAAGTTTCTAATTTCCTGTGATTTTCTGTGTCGTGTACTAATTGAAATAAAGATTCTGGGTAAGTGTCACGAGCTTCCAGTATACGGAACTCGGGGCGCTACATATAGGTGCAGAAAATCAATCCTAAGATAGTGGTGAGGCGGTTAGACTCACAATCTGACATGGGTTAGTTCGTGTATGGACCTTCTAACTTTAGTTTGCCCATTTAATCTAATTAATTACCCAACCATGTCAGGAGTCCAAGTCTTACTAGGATTCTCAATTAAATTCATCTCGTGAATTTAAATCTTAATTTTGATCCATTCTAAGTATGTGACCCTATAGATTCATATTACGTTGACAGAAATACTAAAATCATATTCTAGTGTTACAAACAGCAAGCAGTATCCAGCAATACATCACTGCTACTTAAGTAACGAAAATATCAGTGATTTAACATAACCTATCTGTGACCAATGTTAGCATATAGTCTAGTTCCTTGTCCAGATATCTTAATTGACCACAAGGCATAGAGCGTGTCACCCTTGTATATAGTTCAATCTTTAGTTGTTTTATGTCCAAGTAGATTTACTAAAACAAATGAGCTCAATATCTCATATTAACTCATTTGAGCACGGTCATGCATTTTGCAGTCTCACTCAATCAAGGGGCTCGCAGATATCGGTCATGTTAAGTAGGAGGGATAGATCCAGTCTAAGTCACTCACATCCATCCACATAATTTGCAGTATAGCCAATAGTCGACTTTATAATCATCTTATTACAGGCAACGTTTGACGGCATTAAAACATATAACTTCTCGTGTAGGGAACCGTAATGATTTCAAGTCAAAGTACTACGTACACTATGGTCACTATGATAACCGCTTATGACACTCACGTAAGGATCCATGCAGTGTTCTCATGATGGGTCAGTCTAGTACATTATTACTCTAATGTGTACCCATGTAAAGACTTGATATCTCATATCCATGACCCGTAAGAATGGTCATCAGTCTGGTCATTAGTCTACGCACACACTGGTCTCTATGTATAATTGTTATCCTAATTCACAATAATACTTAACTAGGAACATTTAGGAATATAATTCAGATTTCAGCCAATAAGATCTCACAATCAAGTCATGCACTTGATATCACATGGCATTGAACTTATTATTCTAAGGACTTTATTATGTTCATTTAATCCACAATAAATAAAATACCTTAATAGAAAATAAATATCATGATACAATGTAAACTAATCATGTCAATACACAACTGGCCTCTAGGACATATACCAACAAATAATACTGCCTATCTGGCTCAACTGCTCACCTCAATATGCACTGATGGACATGAGTGAGAAGTGTAATGGAAAAATCTTGAGAATGTCTGCGGAGTGATGACCGATAGATGTGGCTTGTAAATTCCATCGTGTACAATACCAACTCAATAGCATTGGAGAGTAGCATCAGTCATCGTCCTCCTCTTCTTGGTTGTAATTGTGGTTGATCTTCTGAGCTCGATACATATCAGCAACCTTTAAGTTAAACAGAATAGCCATAAGAAGAATTATACATATGTTACAAAGCAAGGGGAAAAAAGCGGACCAACAAAAGAGAAATGGTTAACACCAAAAAAATAAATAAATAAATATAAAAAACGATATATATATAGAGAGAGTGTGTCCCCTTTCGTTGTGCACTAGGCCTCCGTGTGCAGTCGATCTTATCGCCGTCGTATTGACAATTCGAACCGTTCACATTGATCTACACATCTAAATTAGTCTAAATATATAAAATTAAATCATTTGAAATTCATTTGCCCATCCATCATTTGACTTTAAAAAACAATGATTTTCAGCCATACAATTTTGTAACACTTCAATGGAAAAGTCGAATGATGGATGGACAATTTCAAATGATTTGATTTTATATATTTAGACTAATTTAGATGCGTAGATCAATGTGAGCGGTTCGGATCGTTAATACGAAGGCGGAAAGGTCGAGTGCACACGGAGGCCTAGTGCACAACGGAAGGGGACTATATATATATATATATATATATATAAAAGACTACAGTCATTTACTTGCTCAGATGTTGTGGCTTGATCCGGATTCTTATCTTCACGGACGCGTTGCAATCGAGGAAACCGAAGTGAAATACCCTTTGAAAATGAACCAAGGAGTCATCAGCATTATAGTAGGCATATAAATATATGTATGATACATCTAGTATGAATAATCAACATCACTGATGGAAGAATTTGAAACTAATGGATGCTTGCCACAAAATACATAGAAACATCTTTATTGACCTTATTTGGATCTACCACACCATTAGCAGCACGATGAACAGGACTAATGCTCAAATCTGCTGCTTTTACCTCCCAAACCTGTCATTTCAAACCAGCAAATATAAGATAAATTAATATGTGAACAGAAAACTAAAACACATATATATAATTTTTAATGGAAAAGAAGTCATAATAAGGATACTTGGGCATCTTTTTGTGCACATAAAACTGTGTGATAACAAACTAAACCCCATCAATCCCATTATAAATAAGATTTTAATTAAAGAGAAGACTGTATATCATGTCAAAATTTGGGTTAAATGAAGAAAGCTTTGCAAAATAAAGGATTGATTAAATCAATTACAAATGCAGTAAAATTGAAGTATGACTACAAAAAAAGACTCCCTAATATCATGTCAAAATTTACTTAATGATATGCATATTAAATGACTTCCTCAATAACAATAATAACATACAGATATTCCGTTACTAAAATATAAGCACAACAACAAAATAGCCTTTTCTCAAATCTTACAATCGGTCACATGAAGTCCAACCGTCTATGCAGCATAGACAACTTTATGATGAAGCGAAAAAGGCATAACTCGTGTGTGATGTACACATCATTAACACTCCTGCAACACGTGTCTGACACTTCTCATATGCATGCTAAATATTATAATTATACTTTATTTTTGGGCACATCTTAAATGCCTTTTGAACATGAACTCAACAATTTCCAATCAGTTTTTCACATTTCTTATAATTAGCAAATCCTTCTTTTCAGTAGTTTCTCGTATTTTGTAATTGAAAATAAAATGAAACTATAAATTTCCCGTGGTTAACTGATCTCTAACTTTGATTACATAGCTCAAAATTATATTGCCTACCATATTTATATATGTGGGATTGTTCATGTCTATATATGCATGTGCCTGTCGATTATATATCTTTCTGTATATGCTGAAATTATTTTTATAAAGTATAAGCAATGAAACAAGTCTTATAAGTTCAGTTATATAAAACTTGATTCAAGTAGTTACATAATTGTGAAGAAAAAATGGAAGGACTAAGAAGTACATTATTTTAGAAAATATAAGATATATGTTCATTATATCTCCACTATATGCAAACTGTGCATCATGTATAAAACAATCCTTGTAATCATTGCTACAGACAACAGTACCATTTTGACCTCATATTTATTTGAAACTGTATATTTTATCTGGATTGTGGATAACATTTTAAGCACGAATAAAAAGAAACCATAGACAGGCCAGGGCACCAAATTGAGTAAGAGAGCTTTTAGAAAGCAAGGCACACATATCAACATAATATAAATTTTATTGGCTTCAGGTGAAGGCTGATATACAAAAATGTCTTCAACTACAGTCCATATTATTTTTAACCACAAAATTTTTTATTCCACTTCACCCTTAAATTTCAACTTTATATGATAGACAAAGGTTGTTTCGGATTCATGAGAGTCTTTTCTCCTTACACATTAATTTAATTTTGGATCATTATTTTTAGGTGTTCAATTAATGGGGGAAGAGATAAACAAAAAATGATAATTTGGCTATGGGACAAAAGAGATAGATTGACAGACATATGGACACTGTCTTTAAATTGATTTATTTGGATCATTATTTTCAGCAGTAAAATTGATAGTATATTAGCACTTATAAATTTTGTTTGAAAGAAATTAATTTAAGCTGAGGACCAAACAGTTGTTAGATACAAAGATAAATTTTCTTTTCTCAGAAGAAGGTAACTTAGTCACCTTTTTTTTCCCTTTTTTCGCAAAATATGTTAATCTAGTTGGGGGACAAAAGGTTAGACAGATATAGACAGTTTTAAACAAGAAAAAGATCCCAAGAAACTAGGCCGAACAGAAAAATAATTCCAAAAGTTCTACTCAGAGAGGGAAATCAATTGAAATTATAACCAATTTGTTAGCAACTTTCTGCTGTATCCTACAAGGAGGAATTATATTTCATTTTTGATAAACGTACAACTAGGAACAAACAAACTACTGAACGATGAAAGGAATGCAGGCAAACACATTATAAGAAACAAAGAAATCACACTGATGTTGATATTAACAGAGTAAAATTGTTACCTCTGATGGTTCAAACCATACGTCTGGATTTACTGATTCAGCATACCGATAGTAAGGCTGAAAATCGAAAAGATCACTAGCTTATAAGAAATAGGATACAGTATACAAAGGAAATTATTAAAATAAAAAACAATAATAAAATCATAACAATGATACAATATGAGAAAAAGGGGGGAGGGGGGGGGGGGGATTACCTTTGGCTTCGAAATTATTTTACCGCGAAGGCTTGCAGAACGCTCTTCAAGCTGCGCTTCAGAAAATCCAGTACCTATAAAAACGACAATTAGCCTTTTAGCTAACATAAAATTCAACAGGATATTGAGAACACTAAAATACTAATAGGTCAACGGTATTACCTATATTACATATGCTTTGAAATTCTTCATTGTGCTCATCATAACAAGCGAGAAGAAAGGAACCATAAACCCCTGCATCATGATAATCAGGCAAATTCATCAAAGACAAAGTGTAATATGTGAAACGGGGAAACAGATTGATGCAAATCTACTAGTTGTGTGTATTATTCTTCACCAACATAATAGAATAGAGTTTGTAATGGCCAGAATATAATTTTACCTGTACGTTTTCCACGTCCATGGAATGCTGCAATAGGAACCAAATCTAAGGAGTCTCCAACACTGCATAAAAGTCATTTATAAAATAAACAAAAAATCCGAGGAAACTAGAAACAGAATGAAACACAGAAAATTTGATGAATCAAGTTCAAATTTTTACAAATATAATCATCTAGAAGAATCAAGATGGGGAAAACACAGCGCATATCACAAAATACAAGTTACAAGGAATTTATAGATATAGAAAAAAAACGATGGAAAGAAGAGAGGAAAAAAAGAACGATAATTAGATAGATAAAAAGAATCGTTGTGCATCTATGATACACGCCAATGGACTTGATAATATTTGCCTAGAATTTAACATGAGATATTCAGGAAGGTTTCACTTTGATAGCTTATTAGCTATAATGATCATCATATTCAAATGTTTGGTATCAAATTAAGAATGCAAAAATGAGAGCTATCAGAGGTTGTGCACACAAGGAGATACTCGAAGCAAAATATGCTGCTTGGAAGAGGTAAATTCAAATGCATGTTCACTTGAGTGTACATGTCAACTTTAACAAAGGGAAAGTTATAACTTATAACTCTAAAAGAACAATGAAATAAAGTTCTTTTTTTCCTTTTCTTTATGAAAATTCCACAGCTACATCATGAAAAACAATTCTTCAGCTCTAAATAACCTCATTAACCTCAAATTTCTCATCTCAGGCCTGAATTTCGCGAAGTGTTTAAAATGCAAAGAAGATTGTGTTTCTATCCACTAAAATCAAGCTCACTTAATTGAAACCATTTTTGTCAAAGACTAAAAATCTCTTCAGTTTTCGTTTAATATCCTCATTAACCTATAATTTTTCATCTCAGGATTTTGTGAAAGTGTTTAAAATGCAAAGAAGACAGACTCACTTTATTGAAACCATGTTTATTTGTCGAAGACTAAATCTGTTCCCCGCTTAACATCTTATTAGATCTAAGTAAAATATGCCCCAGATCTTCCTGTCAACTCTTTCATGGCATAAAATTCCGTGAATTGTTAACCAGCAAATTTTTCGCAATGAAATACTGAATACACAAATTGTACTTTCTCAAAAAAGAATACACGACTTGTAATAATAAAAAATGACAATCTTCACCTGTCCATGTAGTCCTTCTTCAGTTTCAGCCAATTATTTGAACGCTTGGAAGGCTCATATGTAGCATCTTTGTCCAATGTTTTAATAATCAATCCTTCACAACTTCATAAAAAATGACAACTAATAGGATTAAATATTTCACCTATAAGCAAAACAATACAGGGGCTCTCAGTAACACTTAATGCATATGGACAATAGGGAAAACATAATGTAAATATAAGAATCTATGCAGATGATCTTCGAGGCATAAACTAGTACAAAGTAACCAATGTATATGCAGATGTTCAATATCCACTGATGATATATCCACTTAATTTAGCATTGCTTATTCCAACTAAGCTTGCACCTTTGAGAGTAAACAAACTAATTTAACTGAATAATCTGTCAGCAGAGGGAGCAATTGCACTCAGCAGCACGAATACATATGCAATGTTGAGCAAATCTGGAGTAAATGCAGTGGAGAATGCTGTGAGACCAGGAAGTTGCTGTACACTCGTAGTAGTACAAATATCAAATCAAGCAGTTGCAGCCTTAAAATTATGGTCATAGTGGACCTATGTAGCAATCATGGCCTTACAATCATTACTGCTACATTTCACCCAAGTCAGTGAACACGTTGAAATTACATGACAGGAAAAGACAAAAGTAGGGTTTGTCTGAACGTGGTGTTCTTAAATGCATCTCTTAGTGTGCAGCGATCAAAGATGGCACGTGAGCTGATAATGCCTGAGAGTTGCTTTTACAATAGTGTTTCCGCACTAATATTCTCTCTTATTATATAAACAAAAGTTCAGCTTTAATTTTAATTTGGCCTCAAGCTAATTATGATTTAAGTATTGTTATATGATGTGCATATGAGTATGGTGTCCGTCTAAATGTCAGTGTGAATGTCTGTTTGTGTTTGTATTTGCATCTGTACGCGTACGAGACCGAGGGATAGCTAGAGAGAGAGAGCACTATACAGGTAATGGACTAGAAAATGATCTCAGGTGCCACGCCGTTCTAGAGGTCAAGGTAATAAAAAAATACTAAGCAACAGGAGGGAGGGACTGCCTAGGTGCTTGCTGGAGAAATAACACAAAATCTTGATAAGCATTATATTATATCCTAGTGAAATAATTAACACAATACCTGGTATTGACAGCAGTATCAAGAAATTTTTGTATTTCCTCAAGATCATTTGATGTAATTGCAGTTGCAAACTGAAATTCTCCAGGTAGCTCATCACACGAACTGTAGAGGTGCTACAAAAAGGGCAGAATACACCAGATAAGGTCAAATAATTAGGAAAGATGGGTTTCAGATAGACAATAACAGTATGGTATAGAATGTAACATAACCATTTTTCGTTTTGGCAAAAATTTGATTATCCAGCTTTGTAGGATACAATAATAATTCTAGGAAGAAGAATAGAACTATTTGATGGATTTTCAACAAACTATGAAATCAAAATTAAAGTCAAGATTATATATATATATGTGCCACTTCGCTGGTGAGCAAAAAGTTGGGACACCAAAATATCCCAAATTAATATATATATATATATATATATATATATATATATATAGGATAACTGTGGGTGTGTGTACGACCTTGCTTTTGTAGACTTCACTGTATTTTCTATATTCTCGGGAAGCTCTGCCTAGGAAAGCAAACGGCTGTATTGAATTATACAAATTCTTGGAAAGAGCCGTACAAAAAAGGTACCTCGAAAGGGGGGTGCTTCTTATGATGCTACGGACGGCTGTCCAAAGTGCAATGATAGGCCCTTCGGGTGTCCATATTATAATAATAATAAAAGTCAAGTTCATTCTTTAAAGAGAATTCATCAAAAAACACTTTAATCATCGTTAAAAAGCAATAAATTATTCTTTTCTAACTAAACGTATTGTGTAAAGCATATTACTAACAGATGAAGAATTAGCAAAACGTCTTAGTATGAGAAAATATCTGAAACACTGCATTTGATCATGATATCATCTTCTCTTAGACTCAGAAAAAACTCAATAACCAACTAAAGGTCCATTCAGAAATATGAACCAGAATCAGATTTTTCACTAAAATGATTGTGTTTTTATGTCAGAACAAAGGTTCTATGCATTTGTCAAGCCTGACAATTGGCCTGAACCAAATATGTTCACCTTTATCATATAGTTGGTCAAAGAGATTCATGTTAAAAGAACAAAGGCACAAGTTGGCCATAAACCAAAAAAACTACAGCTCCAACAAAATTGGTAAACACAAATCAGCATCTTTAACCTTGTATTGAACATCTTTCTAGAGAGATTTCATAAATCAAATTCAGTAAGGCAGAACAAATTGTGTTTTTCAGATTACATGCATGACTAATCTAGAAGCTACACCCACTTCTGCCTTGTGCAAGAAATCCACCGCATAACCAAATAACAGGAGCAGACTACTGTGGATATTATTCAGAAACTGCCCAGCAAAAAAGAAAGGCTGCCTACTTTTTAAAAATGAAAATTAACCCTTCAATTATCATGAAACAGAAATAAGTTCATGCTAAAACCTTTATTAAAAAAAAAATCTTTCAGCATATAAACAAGGACTTATTTTGACCGCTGGAAGCAACTCTTCAGAATAATGTGAAAACTCAGGGGATCGAGGTACATTCAAGAATAAGGATAATCCGCAAAACCGAAATAATATGAGAGGGAAAAAACAAGAAATTTTAGCACGTAAGCCAAAGCTTACAAGTTCGCATATAAATGAATGATTTGGGACAACTAAGCAGGTAGATAATTAGTTCTTCAGAGGTAAACCTGGATATAAACTTCTGCAATGGAAAGGTCTAACATAAAATTTAAACCACAAAATGGAGAAAGGAGATTATACCTCCCTGCGAAGTTTTAGTTGCTCTCCAAGTAGGGGTTGCCCATTTATATACAATATATCAAAAGCATATGTGCACACTGCAACTTTAATATCACTCAAGATGACACCCTTGCGAGCACGAGTGCTGAGAATCTACAAGAACATAGGAATCCAGAATAACTTTTATGACTTGCAGAAAAACTGATTACATAACACAAGTGGAATCATCAATACTAATAGACGGAGTAAAGGGGAAGACAGGAAAGGGGGTGTTGCAGCTAGCAACCAATCTATGTAGAAATTACACTCCAATCACTAACTCGACCTATTTATTGTTTCATCTAAACAGAAAAATAGGGAAAGGAAAATATACTACAGAAAGGGAAAATAACTCAGTTGCACCAGATTTTAGATCTGTCTAGCTATGGAAAAAATAAAGTAATTTACAAGTATGCAAGATTCTGTTTTCAGGAATAATTGTGTCATCAAAGCCAACTGATATGAATGAGACAAATGATACCATACAATAAACTGATTATTATAATAATACATACCTGGAAAGGCAAAATTTTATTCTTCTCACGATCATAGGCAACAATTTCACAATCCAGAACAAAAGATTTAACATCGGGCTTCTTGACTCTGTAACAATATACTGTATGTTTATAATTCAGAAGAAATACTAATATCGTATGATAAATGTTGTGTGTGCGTGCGTGCGTGCGTGCGTGCGTGCGTGTGTGTGTGAGAGGGGGGGGGGGGGGGGGACTACAGTGACAGCCAAGAGTTTTCTCAAAGCTGGGCAAAAGTAAAGAGTAAAATTCCAATAATCTTCCTCACCCATACAGTATAAACTAATAGAGGACAGGCCAGACAAACAGAACAGGTGCAACACAAATAATTCCACAGAAAGTCACCATATTGCAATGAGGAGCACTCTGGTAGGAAAGTGTTGTTATCTACATTGAGGTGAGCATAAATATTAAATAGACACTAGGATAAAGAGCTATGATTGCAATGATGGGGAAAAATCTACTATATTTTTTAACCACAACTTACATTTACATAGTAGCAAGTATATTCAGCCGAGGTGATATATTATATATGAACAATGACGCTGTGGAGAGAAATCAAATTTATTACAAATAGATGATAGTACACAATATTATATGATGCATATAATGTACACCAACATAAATGTGATAATACTGAACAAACTGTTACTTGACTACGTACTAAAGGCAATCTAATATTTATGTATGTTCACAAATTAATTATTCAGAATTATTCTTTCGGGTAATTCTGTGCAGAATTCTGTGCAGAATTCTTAGAAGCTGACAAATGGATAACTTAGATAATTTATCTAGTGAGTAGTGAAAAGAACAAGAATAAAGATACCAAATTCTTGCCATCATGGCACACAATCTGTTAAAAGTATTAGGATTTTCCTAATGCAACTAATAGGATTCTGGACAAATACTCAACTAATGTTGGAAGTATTGGACATGTCAATGCTAGTGCGCATGAGGGATTGGCTCGTCACAAAGGAAAGAACCCTATATATTACCAATGTATTTAGAATATAAACGAAAACTTAAGGAAAATATATTGAAGAACTATTGGCTCAAAAGCTTAAAATAAAAATGGAGTACCTCCTTACTCCATTTTTATTTTATACTCCATTTTTATTTTATGCTTTTGAGAGTAAGGAGGTACTCCACTTTTATTTTATGCTTTTGAGTCGTAAGACTATCCTTTCATCAAAAAAAAAAGGGAGTAAAAAATTGTACCTCCTTAACGTACCAAATAAAACATGATAAAGTGTCTACATTTGTATTGGTTTTCTCAGAGAAAATGTTCAGCCAGATTATTATTACAATTCAATTGTAAAGTTTCAAGCCACAATGAAGATTTAAAAGTATCATACCTAATCAAGATAGTATTAAAAAATAAAGTACTATTATGCATAGTAATGAAAACTAAGTGTACCTAGCATTTCATTATATTTTTGATAACACATACATGCACACAAACATTGAAAATATTAAAATAGTCATATCAACATGAAGCCCCACGCAGGGAACGATACTACGGTAACAAGATGCATAGGCAATGTGACATATTGAGTCACCTCCTCCAAGCATAGTTCATAGCATTTGACTTTGTAATGGATTGAGGACAAGCAATAAAACTTGATACAATAACTTACTTTTCTGCTGGAATAAGAAATTATGCATAGGACAAGATAACTATTCTTTGGGACATAGAACATACCTTTTCATAGCATTAACAACATCAGGATACTTTCCAGTGTTTCTCTCCGCATTACGACTGTATATCTCAACTGAACCATCTTCCATATAATGTATCTGCATTTTGGGGGGAAAAAATAATAGGAAAAATATATCGGAATGTCACATGTAAAGGCGTAAATATAGTACAGATATGTAGACATCAGAATTACCTGAGCACGCTCGCCATCATATTTGTACTCACAAGTGAATTCTATACCCTGGAATTTATCAAGGATCTCCGAGACAGCTTTTGTTGGTTTAGCAAGCATAGGTCCAACAGGCACGCCTAAAGAAAAATCGCATACTTCTGAAAGCTTCCACAGACCAACACTAAGAAGGGCAGGCACAATCTTATCATAGATAGGAAGAACTGAATACACTTGTTTCATGATGTTTGAGGCCTGACGTTCATAATCAGATAAAGAAGCAATGTCAAGCAAAAGTTTTTAGCTACATAAAAAGATACATAGATAAAGCAAATAATTGACTATCAACACAGATTAAATTGTTGAGTGTATGACGTATGAGTGTAATATTGGGATTGTTGAGAGTGTGTATTGTAAGTTGTCATAGGCTTTGCCTATTTATATAAGGCTATTGACCTCAATGTATTGGTTGCATTTTTAATCTATATAATAAGTTTCTCATTTCCTAACTTGGTAGTGTAACTTGGTAGAGCATTGATCCTCAAACCCTAGATTTGCAGCCATGAAAACAAAAAAACAAAACAAAAAAAATCTCAAGATCTAATCCCAATATCCAAAATCCTAATCTCCAAACACCACCATTCCCGACCTCCAAAAACAAACATAAGCCGCCGTAGTCCCTCTCTGCCTCAAAATCCATCCCGACGTCGGACCTCACATCCCACTGCTATCACCGCCCTTCATCGTTACCTGCAGCTGTCATCAATGAAGTCGAAGGCGCACTGAAGCACGAAACCTTGGGAGCAAGGCACAGGCGCCTCGCCTATTTGCTCCTCAAGCTTGGACCGAGGCGCAGCCCTTATTTAAGGCTTCACAGAGGCATGTGCCTTTGTGCGCATTAGAAGAGGCACGAGGCGCGAGGCGCGAGGCGCGAGGCGCGAGGCGCGAGGCGCGAGGCGCGAGGCGCGAGGCGCGAGCTTCATGAAAATGCACAAATCTAATTTATTGGGTTGGGTTATTTGGATCAAAAAACTCAATAGACCTATTACCCGTATTTATTAAATTATGGCTAAATCCCTCATTTCTCTTGTGCAGCTGCTGGGTTTCAAGACTTCTTTGTTGTCTTCGCCTCCGGTTACGATCAGGTATGTCTTCATCTTCTTCTTTGTTTTCTCTGTCTTCTTCCATCTTCTTTCTTCTTCTTCTTCACAATCTTCTCCCATCTTCTTTCTTCTTTCTTCTTCCAGGTTCTTCTTCCCACTTCTAGTTTCTTCTTCCCGCTTCTTTCTTCTTTGGCTTCTTTCTTCTTTCTTTTTCTCTGTCTTTTTCTTTCATGTGCTCATGTTTCTTTCGTTCTTCTTCTTCTTTGTCTTCTTTCTTCTTTCTTTCTTCTTTTCCTTTTGTGTTCTTTCTTCTTTCTTTTTCTTCTTCGTCTTCTCTGTCTTCTTTCTTTTTCTTCTTGGTACAATTGTTTTCTTCTTTCTTTCTTCTTCTTCTCTATCTTCTTTCTTCTTTCTTTTTCTGCAATTTCTAATATTAACGATCGAAGAAGTGCTGCATACCTTACTTTTTTTAAGTATATGATGATTGTATGATATATTTTGTTGTTATCTTATTTATATAATCTTACTTATAAATTTTAAAAACTCCAAAAGGTAATAGTGCGTCTTGGTCAAGTGAGGCTTGCGCCATGCTCCTCAAATATTTTTTAAGGGGTAGTGAAATTGCTTTGTGCCTTTCACCTTCGAGTCTTCGTCTACACTGGCCGTTGTCCTCCAACCAACGACGACGCCACCGGCCTCCCTTCCTGTTGCCGCTGCCACCCTTAGCCATTGCTTGCTCCCGTCGTCCACCCCCAACCAACAACGACACCACCATCTTGAACCAGATGTCCGTCCTCCAGCCCGCCACCTGCGCCTCACCCTGCGCCGCAGCCACCGTGGGCGTCCCTGCTCCCTGCCACCTCCGCAGTCAACCTTCCCTCGTGAGGGCAGCATCTGCACTGCCTTCACCGTCGAGCCATGGCACAGCCCTCTGCGCCACCTTCCTTGGCCACCATCCTCTTTTGGCTTTCATATCCCAACCTGAAACCAAAATAGATCCGGACAAGATCTACATCCACTTCAAAACAAAGTGGACCCAACCCGACCCAATCAAGCATCCAACCTCAGACCCGTATTGGTCCAACTGAACCGGGTCCACTCCTGCACCCGCCTCGACTTGGATTAGATTTCATATCTGAACCCACCTCGACTTGGATCCTCTTTGATGAGTCTATCTGAACTAGAAGTTGCTTCTTCATCTTCTTACGGATTCATATCTTGATCCAATAAGCCGCTTCTCATCTCCTTTCGGGGACTTTTGGATATCCTTGTTTGATTGGATTCAACATCTTGCATCTTCAAGTCTTATCGGTCTCAATCGGTTTAGTACATCTGTATCCAAACTCATGTTGGTTGATTCAACTTGAGTTTGAAAAAGGGTAGGGTGTTGAATGTATGATGTATGTGTAATATTGAGATTGTTGAGGATGTATATGGTAAGATGTCATAGGCTTTGCTTATTTATATGAAGCTATTGCCCTCAATGTATTTTAGACATTTTTTATCTATATAATCAGTTTTTCATTTCCTAACTTAAATTACTACAAAGACCTGGTATACGCACACTAAAGATATAAGAATGATCAAATCAAAACATATAGAAAAAATAAATGAACGTTTAGTGGAACATTTATGCAATATGGCAGTAGCATCTTAGATGTAGAAATCAAAAAACTATGAATTCTGAAACAGTTACTCAAATACATTCATTGCAACATGTAGAACTACGAGACACCCGGACCTTACCTGGGTATGAAATTAATCCAACCTAGACTGCAAACCATGGATAGCAAAAGGTAATTTTGCATATTTTGCTTAAGTCAGTATGCAGTGGACTAAACCCAATAACCTGGAAAGCACTAAATCTATGATGAACCAAAACTTCTTGGAAACCAATATGGGTGTCCTGACATGAATCCATACACAATAATTTAGATCTGCGGCATCTGCCATATAAAAAACATCGGAGTCTTTAATGGGATTTAAGAACCGCCAACAACATGAATGGTCTCAAAAAATTTGGTCACATAATTGTCCAATCATCATCCCCTTCCTTGCTGAGGTGTCAATACACACCTCTGTGCCAGGGCACAGGTTGAGGCATGCTAAAGCCTGGCGAAGAAAAAATTACTAGCTTCAGGGCATCATGTCGGCGTGGCTTGATTTAAGCCCAATTTGTGAAGCCCAACCATCCCATGCAATGAATGGAAGTATGGTGCAGATTGTTTTAGCAAAAACTCATGCCAGAAATTTACACTCGTCAGATCAGGCTGGTAGGTCGACAGTCGGGCATGTTTCCGCTGGTAATGGTACAAGTTCGTACAACAAATATAGATCTCTCACATAATTACGAGGTCAACTAAATAAGCTGCAAACTTTCATTTGAAGGGCCCTTATTCCTTAACAAAACAATGTAAAAGTTAACAACAATTTTACATTGATTTCTTGTTTGTTATGGTCTTCTCACATTTCCCCTAATCTAATTTCAAATTATACGCCAACCGTGATTCTGATAGTCCAATCATTTGTTATAAAGGTGTAAGGCATAATTAGGACCTGAAATATACCATCCCTAGCCCAATGACAGGTGGAAGAGTTCTGGTTGAGTGGTTTCTAAAATAAAAAGAATACCCTATTCAAGTGAACTGACCTTAAGCCAAATCGATACTTCACAGCCAGCACATAATTCTGTGAGTTGGGTGTCAATTATAGCTTAGGGCAAGTACGCATGATATACTACATGAATAGCGCGTGCAATGCGCGCATTTTTAATGTTAAAGAGTTTGAGCTAATGTTATGACACCATCCTAGCTAAAGAAGTATTTCATTGCTAATGGCTAAGTGGTCTTTGGAAGAGGCATGCCTGTAGGGAAGTTGAAAAGTGGAGTACGGAGAAAAGAGCATTAGAAAAACGAAAATTGTTCAATTGATTTGGTGTTTTTTATAATAAAAAAAAATCATTAAATACACAAAGAAATTTGTTAGTTGATGAAAATCTACACGGATACAGGACCCTAACCTTCCAGTTACAATATGAGAGATATGAGCAGCTAGATGCAGATGGATTCCAGTAACATCCTTCTAGAAATTGTTGAGAGCCATTAAGCCTAGAAGAAGTTTAGCATAATAGCGAAGATGTACTTTTAACTACGTTTTTCAAGTACAACACTATCTTTTTATATCTACTGCCCAAATGTTCCATCAACGAATAAGCAGCAGCAGCAGTTACCAAATTTCAGAATTATATATTAGTTAGGGTAAATTTGCAGAAAACACAAATGGACTATGGGGTCAACGCAAATAAATAACCCCCTCAATTTCTATTCAATGCACGAAACACCACTGAACTATCAGTCAGGTGGTACGACGTAAGCTTCCGTCAGTTGACCTGGTTAAACGCATCGCATCTGAAAATTTTGAAATGACAAAAATGCCCTCACTTTTAATTAAATAAGCTTCCCAGTTAACTAATTATTTGTCTTTATCTCTGCATCTCCGTCTACTCAAAAAAACCTTCATCTTCTCGTCTCCAAATAAATAACCCCAAACTAAACCTTAGATCTGAAGGGGCCTGATTTCAAGGAGGAGGGCGAGGAATAAGCAAACGAAAGGGGGCGGAGAGAGAGTGAGAGAGGGAAAGAAGGAGAAAGAGTCGCGGGAAACTGAAAGTTGTTTGTGCATGCGCGCGCGTGGGGGGGAGGGGGGGAATGGATTTTCATAAGGCTATTTTCAGCACACTACATTAATGGAAAGAGTTTGACCATGTCAACTGACGGAATCAAATGCCATAAATGCCATGACCCCCTTTAAATAATAGGGGTGTATTTTGCATTGAATGAAAAACTAAAGGGTTATTTGCCTTGACCCCATAGCCCAGGGGTGTTTTCCGCAATTCACCCTGTTTGTTAATGTGATACTGACACAAAAAACTAAGTGCTCAGGTTTACCTGAGTTTGCTTATACGTGTGAGTAAAACAGATGGAATTGAGAACAGCTAGGCAACAAAAGAGAGAGCTGTACAAGATTAGAAAACAAAGGAAACTAACAGACAGGGTCAGAAGGACTCCTGAGTTTATGACACAGAGAGAATAAATTAAGATAAATTTACAGGAAGAGAGAGCTGCAGATTAGAAAACAAAAGAAACTAACAGACAGAGTCAGAAGGATTCCTGAGTTTATGACACAGAGAATAAATTAAGATAAATTTACAGGAAAACATTTGAACAAATTGATTAAGCCCTTAATTTAAGGTAATGACATAAGTAGAAAGGCACACAGTTACATCTACACATACCTAATCATATTGATGCAGGATACAAAAGAAATCAGGAAATAAAACAAGGAAAGAAGAAAACCAAAATAATTTCCTAAAAGAAAAGATAGATTCAGATCAGGTCAACATAGAGGGTAACGGAAGAAATAGAAATCAATTTTAATTTTTAATTAAGTAATAATTATTTCCCAAATACATGCACCTTATCGATAAGGTTGCCCAAGAATGAAAGAATAGCAAACTATCTAGGAAAAAGATACAGCCCAAACACCTACCCCGCAAACGGAAATGGTAAATAGATAAACTCGACACTGAGAAATGCATCGAAGTCAATTGTTGTTATGGTATTTATACTGACAACTAGCATCCATTGTATGGTACTTATAACTTGTATTGTAAGAGGTCCTTGCGAAAAAAATAACTACGGCTAAATTTTGAGCTATTATTCTATTGAAGTGAAGCAAGAAGTTGTAAGACTTCTAAACTGATTTTTTTATCAAAAGTTATTTTCCCCGAGAAGGGAAGTGTAGTAAAAGTTCGGAACCAAAACTAAAGAAAATTCAGAATACATTTTCCTCGAGAAGGGTAGTGAAGTAAAAGTTCAAATGAAATTAAAAGAAACATAAAAATTTCTAGAAACTATAGGTAGATATGAAATACTATAGCAAAATGAAGTCAACTAACCTCATCAAGAGGAGCCTGAATCTGTGAAGGTGGAGGCGGAAGTGTTTCAGAATGCAGAGCTGCCTGCCCCAGAGCAGCTAAGACAGTTTTTTCTGCCAGGCCAATCCGCATTTTCCCCTGCAGTAGGATTGGGGTGGAAATTAGAAATGAAGGATACAAAATGAATTTGCTGAACATTGAGAATGGCAACCTGCAGAAGACGAACGATGTACAGAGGCTCACAATCTGTTGCTGCAACAAGAAGGCTTTTTATGTGATTCCTTTTCTTATCTTGACTATCTTTTCCGGACTCCTATAGGTTGAAAAAGAAAAATAATATATTAAACAAACCTAGAGAAAATGAAATATTTAGTACGGAGTAGCCTACTAGGCATTCCAACTTCTGAGTTCTGAGTAATGTTACAGATGTTGCAGTCATATAAAAGTGGACAACATGAATCATTTTTCTCCATTTATCTCCATCAATACCCATTCCCTCTGTCAATTAACAATTATCATACCATTAAAATGATATAATATTTAACAAGCAAAGCACATTATCAGATTTACACCTCACAAACATGAACCTATTTCAAGCTTTCTCATAAATATCCATCAAATCTGCAAAACACAGGCTAATAACTCATTAAAATGCTGTAATCTATTCAAATTAAGACCACACGTATTAAAATGTGTTGAATATAACAAAATCAAGTAAACATGACACTAAAGCCATCAAAAAATGACAAAGCTAAAAATAAATAAAATAATAAATAATCGATAACTGCATTTAGTAAAATCAGTCAGAAGGCTACAATGAGGTGACAAAGAGCAGTTAGAAGACTGGGTATGGCATAAATGAAATCTTGTCAAACAAAGAAAAGAGAACAAACCTTTGCAATGGTACGAAAAGTATCTAACACCTTTGCTACAGTTAGTGGCTGTGGCTTGAACATCATCTTCTGAGAAGACCTGCTTGCCTTCGCAACCAGACCCAAATCTCCCAATTCCTGCCACCCAACAAACAACATTTGATAAATCCAATCCCCTTTTCTTATCGAAAGAAAACCAGAACGCCCCCTATGGTTTTGATATTCACTAAAACCACAAACCTCCCTCTAATCACTTAGTACATAAAATCCCCTACCATTTATGTATCACACTATCGCTTCTCCATTATCTCAAAGGATCAGATCTCTTGTCATTATAGTATTATATCATCACAGAAAATAATTTTTTCTATCCCGCCTACGGCAATGTTAATAACCTCAGCCAATGCTTAATCATCAATACACAAAATGGTTGTTCAAACAAGTCCCATGATATCATCTGATGCTTTGAGATAATGAAAAGTCGGATATGTTTTATATAAAAAAAATGGCGGAATTGGGACAAATTGATATAGAAGTAGGATATGCAATTTTAATCAAAGGATGTATAAGAGAAATTCCTGCCTTGTCGATACTAGTATACTACTATGTAATAGGAGGATAGATGTGTGTCATTGGCCTCCTCCACGTTTAATCTTTTGCATCCATGTCATTTATTTTTTTAACAGTGGAAGCATTAAGGGTCTGTTTAGGTGTATTTGGGGAGTGTTGTTATGATAACCGGTAAAATTATCTCACATAACCATAGTAATCTAGTTGTTTCAGGCCCATTTTTAGTTGAAATAATTATCTAAACTCCACTCCTATCTAAATTAACTCAACCCCAATTCTCCGAACACTTAGGTAGGCTATGTTTGGGAACATAGTTAAGTTAGTATGACTGAGTTATCTCACTTAACTTTAAGAAATTCTAGTTATCCTCTAACTTTGACCTGTTTGGGACTCTATTTGGAGTTTAGATAACTGTAGTTATCTCACTCCAAAAGTTGAGAAAAGTGCAATTTTCTAAACTCCATCTTATTTAATTTTCCTAATGTGTGGAGATGACATTTTAAGGCTATGTATGGGAACAAAATTTAGTTAAGACAATTTGAGTTATCTCTCATAACTTTATTTAAACTCTAGTTATTCTAACTATGGCATATTAGGAACTCATTTTAAAGTTAAGATAGCCGTAAAAGATGAGAAACTTAGTTATTTAAACCCCACTCCGGTCTAATTTTTCTTAACTATGAAGAAGACTTTAAGTTGGAGGTATATGTATGGTATGTATGGTAACCAAAGATAGTACCTTCAAAGTCTAAGAAAAGTTTGGTTATCTTATATTTGTTCCCAAACAGGACTTCAGAAGATAACTTTGAAGGGTTGGTAACCAAAGTATGCAAACATTTACCTCCATTAAAAAAAAGAAAAAAAATGGTTATCCCATCTTTGTTCCCAAAGTATGCAAGAACGAAAACACGAACATTGCACGTGCAAATAGCTCTAGTCCAAACAAAACTCAAATCACCTTCTGTTGCTTCCTGACATGCTCCTCCTTCCTCCCATACGCCTCCGCCACCGCCTTTACCAGCCCCGCCTCCCCGATCCCAAGCTCCAACCCCTCATGCGGCGGCGCAATCCGATTAGCCGACAAATAAACCATCGCAAGAAGATCCCCCGGCGTCGTCGCCATCACCGTCCGAAACACATTCGCCAGAACATCCGTCATCACGATGCGAGCCGGCTCGGACCCAATAACATCAAACGCGCGCGCCAGAAACAGGAACGGGACAGGCTCGCCGGCCTTCCACGTGGCAACAGATTTAGGTTTGAAATCGGCGCCCTTCCGCTTCAATTCGACGGTCAGATCTTTGGGTTTCGAAACGGGAGGCTGAGATTCGTCGATGGGGGAATCTAGGGTTTTGCGTTTTTTTAGAGGGGAAGAATCTTTGGCGGTGGTGGTGGGGGAATCTAGGGTTTTAGGGGACTTCTTTTGGGCGGCACGGCGGGCGTTGGCCATGAGGACGTCGGCGACGGTGCGGTTGGAGGAGGACATTGAGAAGGTGAGGAATGGGGATTTAGAGAGAGAAAATCTGGAGAGAGATTGGAGGAAGAGGAGTGAAGAAAAAGAAGAAGGTGGGGGTCGGAATAAGGAGGAGAGCATATAGAAACGGAGGCGGATGTTGAAATCGGACAGGGTTTTAGGGGGATAATCGAGACGCGGGTTTTTCGTCGTTTTTTGTTTAGGATTTTAGGTTAGGGGTTAACGGGTCGGGTTCGGTTCGGTTTTTTTTCTTCTTCTGTTTTAGGAGTGTTTGGATTGCAAATGTTGAGGCTCCCAAATGCAACTTATAGTGAATTTGCAGCCCAAAATTTGTGCCAGACCTTTTGAAAATTGCAGCCCACTTCTCCAATTTTAAGGTGGCCCCCACCGCCCACTTAGAATATTTGCAAAAGTTAGCTGGAATTGCCAAATAGAATAGTACAAATATTTCGCTGCAAATTTAGCAAAAAGTTACATTAAATGCAAATTTAGCAAGACTAGAGGACATTGCAAATTATGAGATTAAAGAAATCTTATGCACGTTCCCAAATTCCAAACCAATAATCTCATATAAATGCAATCTCATAGTCTTGCATTCCTTTTAGGGTGGATATCGGTCGGTATCCGACCTAATATGGATCATCCACCACCGATTCAAAGAAAATCGGTTTTTTAATTTTCTCATCTGCAACCAATCCGAACCTTAATTGGATTGGTTTCCATCCAAACCGATTAAGTTCGGTTTGGATTGGATTGGATGGTCGGTTTGGCGTGCTACTTTTCACCTTCAACATCATTCATAATTTTGTTGAAATTTAAAATATCACCTTCAATCAAACTTAGGAAACAACCTGGTATTTGTTATTCAGAAATGAATTTAAAATGAAGATGCATAAAACCACAAGTTGTTAATGAATTTTGCACTAATTGTTTGAGATGAGGACGTTTAAATGAGTGAGATAAACTGCTTTTTCACTTGCATACTTCTGTAATCTTAGTTTATTATCATAAAAGAAACATCAATAACCATAGCTAATTGAATTTCAGGTGCAACAAAAAAAAATTAGAAAACAATTTCTGCTTGACTTAATTAGAGTAACTACTAAATGTTACATCAACTTTATGATTCTATTAAATTGGGTCACACTATAAATCAAGCATTTCTCAACAACATAACACATAGGATTATGGAGAATCAAAATATAGGTAGAACAACTGCTCGGTTTGTATTAAAGAAATTAAAAAAGACTGTTTGTATCTCAAAAAAAATGAGAAATGACTATTTGTATATTCAAGAAATTAAAGGAGAACTATAATTTTTATAGACTTATGCATAGAGGTATGGTCGGTTCGGTTTCATCGGTTATTTGAAAGCCTCATCCAACAACCGAACCGGTCCAATTGGTTATTGAAGATCAAGAATCGGTCCAATCCAAACCCCAATTGGTTCGGTTAAAAACTGGTCGGTTCGGATTGGATTGGTTTAGATTGGTTGGATCGGATAATAGTTGTCCACCCCTAATTCCTTTAATCCACCGTCCCAGCAAGTCTCGGCAAGGATTTCAAGTGCCCTCTCATTTTGCCCTCCCGTACTAGGTTCCCATTTTGCAAGAGGACAATGTATTCCTGAACAGCAAGTTCTCTCTGAATCTGCAGGACAATTCAATGTACAATATTTAGTTCTAGTATATTATAATGCACCAGATGCTATTGAATAGTGCATATGATTAATTAACACGCTCGGAAAAAGATGAAGCTCCTTTCAGTATCCAGATATCTTCAATTTCATTTTTCAATAGTCATAATAAATTCAACGATGGTAGGATGAGAAATAAATTACTCAATGGTTTGAGTGCATGGGACACGATATTGTGTGAGCACTATCTACGAGTAAACCTTTAAAAGGACAAGGTAGTTGTTACTTCTAATTTTGGTGTGGAAGCAAATAAATGATCTGTAAATTCTTTTGGAACCAATAAAAACGAATATTTTTACTAATTGCCGATGTTGACCGTTCTCAATGTTGTTGCTGACCTGCAAAAAAGTTCGAAACACCGGGATTGATCCCGACGACGAACCCTTCGACGCTCAAGTCAGTAATCTAAAGAATTATTAAAGAGCTATTGTGGGGAAAGACATTGATTACCTGATTCTGACGGGGATAGGGATATTTATAGTCGCCTTTGGGGCCAATTTCGAGATAATCATTTATCTATACTTTCCGGTATTTTTGGATAAGAAATAGAGTTTAGATTCCTTCATGATAAAAGATTTGGTTTAAACCATCTTTCAGGGATAATCATGAATTTAAATAATTCTTTAAATGATCTCGGATTATTTTTAATGGGTTGTCACCCTAACCCAGTAAGCTAGGCCCGTTTTTGGGTTTTTGGGCTTGGAAAAAACCCAGTTTTCATTTTCGGACCCGTTTATAGTGGAAATTATTGTATTACCCCTGGGAACTTTGAGATTCGTGCACGATTTGAAAGATCCCGATTTGATTTTATTTCTAGCCATATCACAAGCCTACAACTCTCGAAGACTGAATTTCACAGCATTTGAGGAGTAGTTCGCCCATTTTTAATAGCTTATAGAATTTATCAGTGTTCTCGGGGACGTTTAGATATTGCTTGGGATACAACAATGCTTTTGTGAGTTTGTAAAATACTTAGAGTTATATTTATAACTTTTTGGATTTTTGTGAATTTTCCAGATTTTTCTAAATTTTTTCCAATTTTTAATTATTTTAAAAACTTTTTTATTCTATCCCCGAATTTTAATAATTAATTTTAAAAGTTTTAATTAATTATTATAAAAAAAGATTATTTTTTCATAATAAAAAAAATCCATGATTTTTAAATTAATTATTTCGAATTTTTATTATATTTCGGAATTTTTAAATAGTTAATTTGATTTAATAATTAAATAAGAAAATTACCTTGGTGATGTGGAAAAAATTGGATCGTCAATCACGATTGAGCGCGGATCGGGATGAGGATTTTCTCTCATTTCTAGCTCAATTTTTGGTTTGCTTGGCGTGTACCGGCGATAGTCGTTCGGGGAGTCGACTCGACTTTTTTTTTAATCGCATCTCAGTCGTTGATCAAGTATTGAGCGCAGATTAAGAGGAGAGCCATTTCTCTCATTTTCGATCAGTTTCCCGTCTGCTTGGCGCGCGTTGGCGATCAATGAGGGCGTTTGGCGTGCTGGCACGTGCGGCCAACCACTAGTTACTAACTTGGTCAACGTTTGATCGTTGACTCGGTCAATGTTGGCCATTGACTTTTTGGATAATTGAGTCTGATCACTCCTTTTGAAGCGAGATCCACCTTTGATCGCACCCTACTTCGTGCGTTGAGGCACTTGGGCGGCTGAGGAGGGAGCGGAAAGGAGAATGGAGACGTGGGAGGATCTGAGCCATTCATCACGCTAGTGCGCGATTTATGAAATGATCCAGTGGCTACTGGTCGTTTTCACATACACCCTAATCGACCGATCAATATGTCGAGCTCCTTTTGCCGCCTTTGGTGACGGAGCTCGGCGGGGTTCTTTTGGAGAGGGAGGAGCTTGGCGAAGCACTAGGGCGCGGGGCGGAGCTTGGTCGAGCTTGATGAAGAAGCTCGGAGGGATTCTCTTGTCTCGATTGGCGTTTGTGTCGAGGCTTTGGCAAAGGTAAGGGAGATAGGCAATGAGGTTGCTCGCTCTGCCAAGAGGCAGCTCGGAAGGAGCTTGACGAGGAAGCAGATCGGCGGAAGAGCTCAGTTTTTTAGGCAGATTGGCAAGCGAGTTTAGCTCAGTGTACACAAAGAAGGAGTTCGGCAGAGGAATTTTGAACACCTCGCAGTTCGGCGAATAGGAAACGTAGCTCGCCGAAGTGAAGGAGGACGAGCTCGGCAACGACCTTAAGCTCGTCGAAGAACGAACTCCATCGCCTTGAGCTCGGTAAACATCACTTTGAGCTCAACAAAAGGGAGGAGGTCAGAGTGTTCATCTATCAAAGCGTGGTCGGCATCTCTGTTAGGTGTGAGCTAGGCAAGAGAAGAGCTCGGCTAGTTCGAGCTCTGCATGGTTGATGGAGTTTGTATGAGCTCGGCGAGGTGCGGAGAAGGAGCTGCTCGGCAAAGGTTTGTTCAGAGCTAGAGCTCGGCATTAATGGAGAATAGCTCGACAATGAACTTGAGCTCGGCGACGAGGAGTCGGTGCTTGGCGAAGCTTCTTGCTTGGAGCACGACGAGTTGGAGCTCAGCGGTGTGGAGCATGGTGGTGGAGATCGTCGAGGTTTCAAGCTGGACGAAGCTTCAAGCTTTGGCGAGGGAACTCAGTGATCATGGAGGCGGTGAGCTCGGCAATGATGGTGGGGGGTTCGGTGAGAATGGAATTCAACGAGTTTGGATGAGCTCGGGTTTTGAGAGCAGGTTTTGGCGAGCGACATGGCAGCTTCGGCGAGCACTGGCGAACGATAGTGAGTCAACACGTGGCATTTGACCATTGATTGGTCAACGTTGATTGGTCAATGCCATTTTGCCCCCATTTCATTTCGGTTCTTCATTTGTTCGGATCTGGCCTCTGAACGTTAGAGTTGCTTCGATGAGCTGCATTGTAACTAGCTTTCCCGGTGATAAAGAGATCCGATTGGAGCGTGTGACCCTTCATTTCGAAGCTGACTCAAATATCTACAATTTCTTTTCAGAAGTTAGCAGAAGAATCATCCTTATTCAGGGTCAAAACAGACCCACAACATCTTTGTCTCCATGAAGTTGAGAAGAGGTTTGTATGACTCTCGGGAAGATCCATTCTTGGAGGCGAGTTTGGAGAGCGTCTCTAGACAAGTTAAGCTTTGAACTTGTTGTTGGTGAGGAAGAGGTCGCTCGGGGAGCAAGCGCGATGAAGAGTATCACTGGGCTCTAGGAGAGAGCGATTCGGGAGGCAAGTTTGGGGGGCAACTTTAGGGATGAGTTAAGCTCTGAACTCGTTTGGAAGAAGACTGCTCGGGAGGCGAGCGGGACAAAGAGTATCACTGGACTCTAGGAGAGAGCCGTTCGAGAGGGGAGTTTGTGTAATGCCCCGAATTCCAAATAAGACCGAATTCGAGATTTCACAGGATCTTTACTTCACTTCGTACAATTTTACAATGAAATTTAAAACTTTTCAGTGATACATTAGAGTTCATTACACTTTTATTTACACAGCGGAAGAATAAAAGATTACAACATGGAAAACAAAAGCACAACTTGTACAACTTTATCAAATGAGTCATCGATTGCATCATAATATCTTTATTCCTTCATGAATAGTCTATTACTTGCATTACCTGCATATTGAGCTGTGGGCACGTCAGTCACTTACAACTGACGAAAATGTTATCCTCGGCTATCTTCTTAATGCCGTACATATAACGATCTCATTACTTTAACAGAATCATAAGAGTTGAATGAACAATAAAGTGTTAAATTGTGACTACGCTAAACATGTAAGTGTATGTCATGCCTTAATGCCTAATGCACACAATTTATACTAGGATGACACTAATGCACACTTGTTCAGATTCTTTGCATCCCATACTACATAGGTCCGAGGGCAAGCGCCTACGTACTCCACAATAAAGGGTTTGATCCCTCGCCATGAAACTGCCCAGTAGCAAGAACAAGGTTTAGGCATTCCACGAGTATGGATCTCAGTCCCAGAGTACACTGCCCGACTGTTATACAGACTCCTCATCGTGCGAATCCCCTCAAGTGCCACTCTAGCCCCAGTATACGTATATACACTGGAGTACGAAAACTATCCGCTCGACTACGCATAGTACCGGATTTAAAACTCGTCTCCATCGGAGCAACCGTAGTCCCAGAGTACACTGCCCAGCTGGGCCTATAGTCCCGAAGTACATCGCCCGACTATATAGAGTGCCCCACTTACGTTTATCCAGGTTTACTACACTTCTCTTAAGTGCCTAATTCTTAAGTTCAAGACATGATCGAGTTATCATTCCTAGAATTAGTTTTACCCACTACCGGACTTATTCACAAAAATACGAAATAACTCCATGGCAATATCTCAAAATTATATCTCAAATTTTTTCTTTCAATGGTGCCGGTAACCGAGTTCTTGCTAACTCTTAAATCATAATTTTTCATGTACAAGAACCATGGGTATTCATACCCTTTAATAAACATGTCTTAATCTTAGATATTCTCAACTTCAATTCATTTCACAACTTAATCAATGTCTCATCTTAGTACGAATCATTGTCTCATTTTTTTGTACTATTCAATGTCTCGTTTTAGTACTATTCAATGTCTCATTTATCACTATTCAATTTATCTAATTTTCCACTCTTAATTATTTTCAATCTATGCTTCTACTCATGCATTCATCTAATTTTGAAGTCATTATCGATTTGAGTACACGTAGAAATCTACAGTTTCACATCTAACATAAGTTGCAAAGTCTCAACAAGGGAACTAATTTTCTCATCAAATCTTTGATTTTCTTCTAAAGATAAAAATCATGGATTTTAAAATAATTAATTTAAGAACAAATTTCTTTCTATCTCAAATATCTATTTTTTTTTACTACTCAAATGTACAAGGAAAAACTTTTAAAATTATTTTCTATAATATCTCCATCACATTTTAATAATGCTCCAATTTTTAAAAAACCTTAAAACTCATCCAAATTCCCTTAAACTCAAAAAATAACTAAAACCCCACTTTGGGCTTCGAACCCGCACACGCCCGGACAGTGCCCAAAGCACTCACCAATACCCACTAGCCCAAGTGGGCTAGGTGTCTAGTTTCCAAACCGAAAACCCTTAAGTCCAAATCTCGGGTTAAATTACTTTCAAAAATTTTAACACAGAAAATGTTTGGGGTGATCAAGTTTCGAACCCAACCCGACCAGGAAGCAGCACTATGCCAAGCCAACAGGCCAGGTGCGCCCAACGAGGTATAGGCATTACGCTGGGTTTTATTCCAACTTTGTGTTGTTTCATTATTTTTACCAAAACTCGATTGTTCTAATTTGATCAAACCCTTAATTTAACTGAAATAATTTTATATGAACTGAAATTTTTTTATAATAGTAACTCACTGATTTATAAATCATATTTTAGAAGAATAAAAATAAATTAAGCTTTCAAGTTGTTCCCTCCTATTAACAACCACAATTTGTAATCATTCTTTCTAGTAAAAGATAGCGTATTATATTTTTATAATAATCTAATGAGTTCCATGACATCAACTTTATTTTATAAAACTTTATTCATTTATCCAAGAAGTATTTCCAACATTTTCATATAATCTACTATTTCTTCGTACATATCAATTCATGACAAAAACTACTTGATCATTTCTTTTTCTCATTTCTAATTAGCATGATATGAATCAATTTACTTAACATGGCATATCTCAGTACTCTTCATGCTACACACAAATTATAATTTCTCATTTGTTATTTCTAGCATGCATAGTTCTAAAAATTAGAAAGCATGAGAAACACACATCACATCAATTTGGACTATAATAATGATGTCATATTATATGAATTAGAAAATATAGAGACCACCCACCTTAATTGAAGATTGAACAAGGAAGGAAAAGATGGAACACCACTTCTAGCTCCAAAGTGACCTCCTAGATCTTCTCCTCCTAGCAAGAGCCTCAAAGCACAAAACTCTCTTCTCTCTTTCTTTTCTTTCTCTTGATTTGTTTTGCTTTTAGGTGTGAGAAGAGAAGAGAAATGGTGGGCTATTTATAGGTCTAAGCTATGGACTATAATGCATAATTTTTCACCCTAATAACTCTCCAAATTAACTCTCCATCTCTTCATTTTCTTAACTTCTAAAACCCCCACCTTTTCATTTTTCCAACTCTTCAAAAACTTAACCCCCAACCCCTCTTCTTCCCCACTCCCAAACCGGCCCCGTGCTAAATGGCCACGTCATCAGAAGGCTCAAAGCTCCTCTGCCGTTTTCACAGCACGTAGGCCCTCAGGGCGCTGACCAGTCAAAGTGCAGCATTTTGCTCTTGGACCGTGGGCCCCCAATTCTCACAATTGAACACATAATCAAAATAAAAGTCCCTATTTTAAAATGCCATGCCAACAAGCACAACTTTTGTGCTCACATGGGCCCCCCAACTCTCTCATTCACATTTCATTTACCACATTTTACCAACAGCCATCACAAAATATCATATACATATATATACTATGTATAATATTATACTATTTATTGTTATATTATTTTGAAAACTATGGGGTGTCACACGCAAACGCCCCGAATTCCAAATAAGACCGAATTCAAGATTTCATAGGATCTTTACTTCACTTCGTACAATTTTATAAGGAAATTTAAATTTTTTTCAATAGTACATCAGAGTTCATACACTTTGTTTACACAGCGAAAAAAATAAAAGATTACAACATGGAAAACAAATATAACTTATACAACATTATCAAAATGAGACATCGAGTGCATCATAATATCTTTATCCCTTCATGAATAGTCCATTACCTGCATATCAAGCTGTGGGCACGTCAGTTACTTACAACTGACGAAAATGTTAAACTCGGCTATCATCTCTATGCCGTACATATAACGATCTCATCACTTTATCAAAAATCACAAATTTGAATGAACATAAAGTATTAAATGTGACTACGCTAAACATGTAAGTGTATGCCATGCCTTAATGTCTAATGCACACATTTCTATATTAGGATGACACCAATGCACACTTGTTCGGATTTTATGCATCCCATACTACATAGGTTCGAGGGCAAGCGCCTACGTACTCCACAATAAAGGGCTCAATCCCTGGCTATGAAAACTATCCGGTAATAAAACAAGATTTAGATCATTCCACGAATATGGGTCCCAGCCCGACGGCTATTATAACGGTTCCCTCATCGTGTGAATCATCCCGCAAGTGCCCCCTAGCCCCGGTATACGTATATACATTGGAGACGGCAAACTATCCGCCCGACTTCGCCAAGTCCCGGATTTAAATATAAAAACCCGTCTCCTACAGAACAACCTCAGTCCGCCGACTGGGTCTATAGCCAAGGAGATCCACCGCCGACTATATAGAGGCAACCCACTTACGTTTGCCCAGGTTTACTACATCTTCACTTAAGTGCCTATTACTTAAGTTTAAAACATGAATGTGTTATCATTCCTAGAATTAGTTTTACCTCCTACCGGACTTGTTCACAAAAATACGAGATAGCCCCACGGCAATATCTCAAAATCATATCTCAACTCTTTCTTTTAATGTTGCCAGTAACCGAGGTCTTACTAATACTAAATCATATTCTTACATGTGCAAGAAACATGGGTACACATACCCTTTAATAATCATGTCTTAAACCTAGATAATTTCATCTTTCAACTTATTCACAAAAATAATCAATTCCTGTCACTATTCATGTTCTATTTATTTATTCACATTCTTTTTAAATAAACATTCATTTCAAGAACACAGTTTCACTACATGAATTGTTACAACAAATATAAGTTATCACAATGGTTCAATTCACAAAATATCTCTTAAACATGATGCAAGTGTAATTATTCTTAAAAGATCAGTTTATAAAAGATACTACTTTTCTCCACAAAAATTATATTCTCATTTCTTTTCATACTTCAAAAAAATATAAGAAGGCTATATGTTAATAATCCCATTTCATTGTATATTATTACTAAGTTTTTCTTCCAATTTAAAAAAAAAACAATTCAGAAAAATAAAATAAAAAAGAATTCAATAAGAGGCCCGGGTTTTGAACCTAAGACCTGCGGCAACATAGCCAACACCCAACCCGAGCCCACTAGCCATTTAGTCCCTTTGGACTTTACACCAACTTTATACACCAAAAGGCTCATATGCCAAAATCTTTAATTTCGGGATTAATTAAAAAGGTTTAAAATTAAGTGCGCCTAACAAGTTTCGAACCCAAAATCTTTCACAAACAAGGTTCTATGTTGCACCGGCTAACCAGTAAGTCTATATGAATTTTCTGTTTAAAAATTGAACTAAAGTACTTTTGTTCAATTATTCTGAGATGTTTCTTTTTCCATGAAACTTATTTATTCAAAAGATAAAAATCTTTCTAATAGTTTTGAAATAAACCCTTTCTTGATATTAGAATTTTAAAAATAGTAAGTAACCATTTTCAAATTCTTTTAAACATTATTTCCACTCATTTAAAATTATTCTCTTTCTCATTTTCCACATATACTTAGGTTTCTCAAAACCAAAAAAAAAAATTAAATTAAATTAAATTAAATTAAATTAACAAAAGACAACTAGTATTCATAACCAATAGTGATGTTCTCATTTTTACACAAATTATACTTTTATAATAATACTAATGTATTCACTTGAACAAGAATTCTCTTTCATACAATAGTTTATATTCTTCTCGAATAGGACATATATATGTCGATACATTACAAATAATTATCAAGCATAACGTAGTCAACAATATCATAAGCAAAAAAATATTGCAACTTACTGGCATGGTTTATGCATAAAAGAATTCATTTCTTTGATTATTATGGTATTTATCATAACAAAACTACTTTCATATCCTATTACACTAGCATGAATTTCATTCATAATTTTCATATCAAAATTCCTCTTATATGTTAACAATATCATAAACACAAAGTTATGCAAACATACTAACATGGTTCATAACATCAAATAATTTTTTCTCTTTAATTAGCATGGTATCTTTTCTTTTTCTACTTAATCACAACAACGATATATCATTTTATACTAACATGAATTTTATCTATTCATATCAAAATTCTTCTTATATTACTCATTTTTAGCATGCATATCCTACATTAGAAAATAATGAAATCACCAACCTTAATTGAAGATTGAACAAGGAAGGAAAAGATGGAATACCACTTCTAGCTCCAAAGCAACTCCTAGCTCCTAGCAAGACTTCTCCTCCTAGCAATAGCTTATCCTCCTAGCAAGCTATCCTAGCAAGAATTTCCTCTAAGCAATAGAACTCTCTTACTCTCTTTCTTTTCTTTCTTTCTCTTATTTTGATATTGTTTTTGGTGCAAAGGAGAATGAAAAATTGGGTTCGATTTATAGGGTTCTGTGAGGGTCTAAAGTGCAAAATTCTCACCCTAATAACTCTCTCTTTTAATTCATACAACCCTCCACTTTCCTAACTCCTAAAATCTCCATCTCTTCACAAACTAAACCTCCAACCCTTCTTCTCCCCCTCTCAAGATCGGCCTCCCCCCTTGCCCAAAAACCGGTCCAAGTTCACTTGTGTGTGCATGTGCACATGCACATACAAATATGAACACATTTCTATAACTCTAAATGTGTACCAAAAGTTGTAACTTGTCATGTATTAGTCCAAGCTCAACTTAATTTGTGATTTTATTAGTGGGCTTTATTCATGGGCTCACTTCTAATTAATTAATTTAATTATCCTAATGGGCTCTTTTCCTAACGGGTTAAATTTTAATCTTGGGTCCATGGATCAAAAGAAGGCAAATTAAAACTTATGCATGCTAAAAGTTTGTAAATGAGAATAACAAAATGCGAGTAAAAATTTACACGTGCATCATACGTGCAAAAATCAAAAAATGCATTTTAATCAAAATAGGGGAAAATGAATTTACGTTTTATAAAACGAGTTCGAACACGTAAAATAAATAGTCAATGCACATAGAAATATCATACTCAGTGATGGAAAAAGACGCAATTGATACGTGCATCGAAAACACATAAAAAGCACGTAAAAATACAGAGATTGAAATATTATATTTTTGTTGACCCAAAATAGGGTAAATAAATACGGGAAATGCATAAATAGTCAGTAATAAAAATACGTTGTGGAAACACGTTACAAAATATACGTGCGTAACACACAAGGGCAAAATTGTAATTTCCAATTTTGCGGGGTATTATACACACTCCAAAAATTTATTTTGAAAATAAATACGCTTAAATACGTTTACCGAAAACACGTGCGTCGCATGTAAAACATCAAAATGCGAAATCGACTTTATCAACAAAAAATTATTAAAATATAATAAAAAACAACATAAGGAAAATATATTTCTTAATTTTATATTTTCCACGTCATAATTACTACATACGTAGAAAATACGTGCATTTCACGCACAAAATTATTTTAATCAAAATGGAGAAAAATAAACTTTCATTTATAAAACGAGTTCGAACACGAAAAAAAATAATCAGTACTTATAAAATTATCACACATAGCGATGGAAAAATACGTAATTGATACGCGTATCGAAAATACATAAAAAGCACATAAAATTACCGAGATTGAAATATTATATTCTTGTCGACTGAAATCAATACGGGAAATGCGTAAATAGTTGGAAATCAAAATACGTAGTGAAAATACGTTACAAAATACACGTGCGTAACAACGAGGGCAAAATTACCATTTCTAATTTTGTGGGGTGTTACAGTTTGGGGAGCAATTATAGGGATCAGTTGAGCTCTGAACTCCTTTGTAAGAAGACAGCTCGGGAGGCGAGCGGGAAAGAGCATCACCAGGCTATAAGAGAGAGCCGTTCAAGAGGCGAGTTTGAGGAGCAATTATAGGGGTGAGTTGAGCTCTGAACTCATTTGGAAGAAGGCCGCTCAGGAGGCGAACGGGATGAAGAACATCATCGGGCTCAAGGATAGATTCGTTCGACAGGCGAGTCTGAGGTGCAACTCTAGGGGTCAGTTGAGATCCGAACTCACTATGAAAGAAGAAAGTCGCTCGGGAGCTGAGCAAGATGAAGAGTATCGTCGAGCTCTAGGAGATAGTCGTTCGGGAGGCGAGTTTGAGGAGCAACTTCAGGGGTGAGCTGAGCTCCGAACTCATTTGGAAGTAGACCGCTTGGGAAGCGAGCAGGATGAAGAGCATCACCGTGCTCTTAGAGAGGGTCGTTAGGGAGGCGAGTTTAAGGAGAAGCTCTGGTTGATTTGAGCTCCGAACTCATTGTTTGAGCTCGACAATTTTGTAGAAGCAACCTAAGGAGGGGTTGGCACCGACCTTGCCCTTTGGACCCGTTAGGCTTGTTGAGGTGACTCCATGAGGGAGTTGGCGTCAACCATACCGTTTGGACCTGGCATACTTGCAGGCTTGTAGGAGTAACTCGAGGAGGGGGTTAATGCCGACTTTTTTGTTTAGACCCGACAGGGTTGTAGAGGCAACCCAAACAGGGAGTTGGACTCCAAACTTGCTGCTTGAACCCTACATGATGTTGAGGTGGAAATTGGCATCCAAACATGATGTTTGTACCCAACCAGTTCACCTTCAATCTTGAGGTGGAAATTGGCATCCAAACATGATGTTTGTACCCAGCAAGCTTGTAGAGAAAACTTGAGGAGTGCGTTGGATGTCATATCCAATGCTTGAAGGTGAACTGGTTGCAGGAGAAGCCCTCCGGACGAACTGGGCTCTAGCATCATCACATGGAATTAAGGAGTTGCTAGTGTGGCTCGGAAGAGGAGCTAAGCACAAAGCTCATTGATGAGGGTTGTTGAGCCGAGGGAGCAGCTCCACGAGCGAGCTAGGCCCTAGATTCAGTATGTTTGAGTCAAATTTTAGAGAGCCCCAGAAAAGAGTTGGTCTTTTAACTTGCTTGTTGTAAAATTTGACCAGTAGTGGGAGTAGTTTGAATGGCCATTTCGAACCCCGAAACCGTATACTTGCAAGTTGTGAGGGCAATTTCGAACCGTGATTGTTAACTTGCAACCACGTCGCCATCCTCATGAACCCGACCTCGCCATTACTGCCCTCACCTATCCACCATTGCCGAAACCTAACCCCCTGAATCCTTCTTCATCTTCTTCCTCCCGACTTATCTCGCGATCCCGTCATCTCGCGACCCCGCACCCTGATCCCGTCATCTTGCATCCTAACTTGCAACCGTGATTGTTTTTAAATTCTCAATTTTATTTAAAAGTTATGCACAATTTCCTTTCATTCATTTTTGTTGCATATTAGAATCCATATGCCTAATAGAAGACTTTAAGCCTATTAAAATAAACTAAAAAAAAAAAAAATAGACCAAGCCCACAAGAGGAAGACACTAAGAAAAATCCTACAATTAGTTGTACACTTGTCATATAAACAACATGTACAAATAAATAAATAACAACTAACAAATGAGAGTGTGTGCTTGTGGGTTGCACGTGCACGTGGTGCAACCTAAAAGTCACAAGAAGAGTTAGCCATGCATAAGAATAGGAAGAGTTGGGAGTTTGTGAGAGTAACGGTGAGTGGGCAATTAGTGAAGGGGGTTATGTAGATTATGAATCAGAACACTTAATTTGAGTAGTAGAAGAGCATTCTCAAACCCTATAAATATCACCCCCTTTCCTTCATAATATTGCACCAAAGATCAAAAGAAACAAAAGATAAAAATAAGAAATAGAGGAAAAGATAGAGAATTGTTTGAGTTCTTGCTTGGAGGAATGAGAGCTTGCTAGGAGAATAAGAAAGTCCCATTCTTGGAGCTAGGAGCAACTTCTAGGAGTCTTCTTCTACTTTAGAATCTTCATTTGAGGTGGGTGTCTTCCTGACTTTTCTAATTTATAGTATCATGTATGTGTAGGTAACTTGATAGATGAACTTGATATGCATATGAATAGTGATTAAATTGAAATTATGATATTTAGAATGAAGATGCATGCTAATTGAACGATTTTCATGAGGATAAGTTGAATTGGTGTTGTTTAATTGCATGGTAGTACATCTTGATTAGATCAAATGATATGAAAATAGATTTGTACACAAAGTTACTAATTCATGCAAAGAAAGTTATTGTTTTAAATTTTGTTTCCACTTCAGAAAATCATATCTAATAAAATAGTTGGAAACTGGAACTAAAACTTTTTTGGCAGCATCTTGTATAAGTCAGAGCAGCCTTTTAAAATTTCATAAGATTTAGAGTTCGTTTACTATTTTAATAAATTCTAAACTCAAAACTGGATAGTAGTTGGCTGGTTGCAGGAATTCTGCACACCTTTCGGTTTTTGATTAATTCGGCATTGTAAATAAAATAATTTGAGAAAAGTTAGAACTAAGAAATTATAGTAGACACGTTAACCTTTCTGAAAAGTCCAAGAACTCAAATTTTCATAAAAACTTGGATTTTATATGAATTTTACAAGACTGTATAGTAGCAGTATTTCAGTATCTCGACCCCACTGTATATTAGAATTCAGGGTTACAGATATGGTATTTTGAGAAAACTTATAACTACGAAATGAAAGTAGACTTGTATACCTTCAGTTTGATATAAAGAGTGCTAAGTTTCATGAAGTATACAATTTTCTATGATTTTTACAAATAACATGAAATGCAGTTTTCTAACTTTGAATTTATTGTTTTGCAATGTTACTTAAATGACTTGATTGAAAATATATTCTCGCTGTTTTAAGTTATATTTTGGGAAAGTAAAGATCATATTCATGAGTAGATGAAATATGAACTTAAGAAAGACATATATACATAGGATTAAGATGTTAAGATTAGTTCAAAATAAATCAAAGGAAGATGATGAGATTGATTTTCAAAGATAAATTTTAAAAAGATTATGTCTTAATTAACTTGATTCAAGAAAGTTTTGGATGAATTTGAAAAGTGTGTGTGAAAATGAATAGATTGAGATTGTACCTATTGATGAATGAATCAGAATGCATGAAAGAATTTGAATAAATTATGAACACATGAAATTTGAGAATATGAATTATAAGGGAATGAGTACCCCAAGTTGTTGAACATGGAAAAATGTTGATTCTAGAGGCTTAGTGATATCCAGGTACCGGCAAAAGTAATGGTAATTAATAATTGATTTTCGAGAAGTGGCCAATAAGGGTGTCGTTCTCGGTATTTTGTGTATGTAACACCCCGAATTTCAAATAAGGATAAATTCGAGATTTCACAGGATCTTTACTTCACTCTGTACAATTTTACAAGGAAATTTTAAAACTTTTTCAATACTACATCAGAGTTCCTTTACACTTGGTTTTTACACAGCGAAAGAAATAAAAATTACAACAGTTGGAAGACAAAAACGTAACTGGTACAATTTTACATCATTGCAACATTTTTAACTTTCATATAGCAATAGCATATCCACTTTATAACTCCATGAATGGTCCTTTACCTGCATGTCAATCTGTGGGCACGTCAGTTACTTACAACTGACGAAATATTATACACGGCTATCCTTTCTATGCCGGGAATAGTATAACGATCTCATACTTTAACAAATCACAAAAGAATATTGAATGAACAAGTAAAGTGTCAAGAGTGATTATTCTAAATATAAGTGTATGTCATGCCTTAATGCCTAATGCACACAATTCTACACTAGGATGACACTAATGCACACTTGTTCAGATTCTATGCATCCCATACTACATAGGTCTGAGGGCAAGTGCCTACGTACTCCATATTGAAGGGTTCGATCCCTCGCCATGAGACTACCCAGTAATAAAACAAGTTTTAGAGTTATTTCACAGATACGGATCTCAGCCTCCCTAGCTAGCCTCCCTGGCTATAATAACAGATCCCAGCCTCCCTGGCTATTATATCGTGAGAATAATCCCGTAAATGCCCCTCTAGCCCCGGTATATACATATTCTTTGGAGTATGGTAAACATCCGTCGACTACCCTAAGTCCCGGATAAAATACAGTCCATCTTTTATGGAGCAACCACAGTCCACCAACTGGGTCTATAGCTACGGAGATCCACCGCCGACTATATAGAAGCACCCGTTTACGTTTGCACAGGTCTATTACATCTTCACCTAAGTGCCTAATTATTTTTAGTTCAAGACATGAATATGTTATCACCCTAGAATCAGTTTTACCTCATACCGGATTTATTCACAAAATACAAGATCGCCCGACGGCATTAACTCGAAATCAAGTCTCAAAATCTTTCTTTCAAAATTACCGGTAACTGAGGTCTTACTAATCATAAATCATAAATCTTTCATGTACAAGAAACATGGGTATTCACACCCTTTCATAATCATGTATTAAACTTAAATAATTTCTCCTTTCAACTTAATCACAAGTAATCATAGTCTCATCATTATTCATGATCTATTCATTCATAATCTTGGAAGCGGATAATTTTTCTTCAAGGACACAATGAAATATTATTAACCATTTCAAACTCTTACAATATCTCAATTCGCTACGAATTATTCTTTAACACAATAAGAGTATAAACTCTTCAAGAGAAATTACTTCACAACTAATATTTTATTCTTTTTCACAAGGAAAGTTTCTATTCTCAAAATCTTTCTTTTTAAAGTCTCAATTATACATGTAAATCTTAGAACTAATTTTAGTAAGTTCTAAATCATTTATAGGAATAATAGTATTTCTTTCCGAAATTTTAACTTGCTTTTAAAACTCATTAAATTCAATAACATCAAAAAAAAATAAAAGGGCACCCCTGAGCATCGAACCCGTGACTATACCCAGTCGGCACCCGAGACCACCCGCTGGCCACTAATCCCATGTGGCTATACTGTCACAAAAGGGAAACCAAACCCTCTAATACTGGGACTTCGATTAGTGGGTTAATAAAAACACACAGAATAAAAAGAGTGGACAATAGAGCTTCGAACTCACGACCCCAAGGCTACCCACACTACTACAGTAACGTTCTTAATGAGCTCCTACTAGCCAGTGAGTCCTTTGCGACTTTTGCTATCGAAATACGTGAAAAATATTTTGTTCAATCTTACTGTCAGTTTATTAATTTCCATAAAACTCTCTTTTTCATTTAATCTAATCCTTCATTAGATTGTAATTAGTTCATCTAGATTAGACTTTCTCTCTAACAATAGCTCATAATCATAGAATTCCTATTTTGACAAATCTCTTAAATTCAATTTTTATCTTCTCTTTATAAAAAAAGATTTGTTCTTTCCAATTAATCAAAATAAACAATTGTTGTCTCCTACCTTCAATTTAAAAATAAATCTTTTGTGCACCGACTTAATTATAAAAAAAATAAATACATCCTTTAAACCACAAGTGAGATTTTTTCACAAATTTTCGTACAGAATGTACAAAATAACAAATATCATGGCAATAACTTAATTTGTCTTTCTTCCTTACTTCTTAATCAATTGTAACATTTCTATAATAAAAGCATGAATTATCTTCTAATTATCACTTCAAAATATACTACTCATTAATCAAAATAGAATGCATTTCCTACAATTAGAAAGTATAGGATCACCCACCTTGATTGAAAGCTTGAATAATTGAAAGGAAGAACACCACTTCTAGCTTCAAGGGCTCCTAGCTCTTCTCCTCCTGGCAATGGCCTCCAAGCACAAAACTCTCTTCTCTCTTATTTTTCTTTTGTTTTTGGTGTGTGAAATGAGAAGAAATTGGTACTATTTATAGGATATGTTGGGGGTCAAATTTGCAAAATTATACACCTAATAACTCACTCAAATTAATTTCTAACCTTTCACATTTCATAACTCTCAAAACTCCTAACTTTACATCTCCCCACTACTCTAAAATCCCAACTCCAAACCCTTCTCCTTCCTTATCCAAAACCGGTCATACCATATCTCCAAGTAGCATTTGGTCAAGTACAATCCAAGTGTGCATAAGTACATATGCACCATTTAGAAATAACTCATATTACCAACACAACAGCACATTAGTGCTGTTCAAGAATCCCGTGGGCCCTCATTCATAATTTCCATTTCATCTCATCTTAACAACATATTAACATACAAACTATGGTATATATATATATCAACCCATATATATATAACACTTATATACCATATATTTATACTATTAAGAAAATTTGTTTCATTAAAATTTATAATGCAAAAATAAATGTGCACACATTTTATTAAATTCATTTCGAGAAAGGATGCGCGCACCGAAACAAATACGTGTGTCGCACGTAAAATATCAAAAATGCGAAAATCGACTCTGTTGATGAAAAATTATTAAATATAATCGAAAACAATATAAGGAAGATTATATCTACTAATTTATATATATTTCATGATGAAATCACTACACGTAGAAAGCACGTGCATTATACGTGCGGAAAATCGAAAAATGCATTTTAATCAAAATAGGGGGAACATAAATTTTCGTTTTATAAAATAGATTTAAATACATAAAAATAAATAATTTAAACCTATAGAAAACATTGTACGTAGTGGTGGAAACACGTGCATCAAAACACGTAAAAAGCACGTAAAATACAAATATCGAAATATTATATTTTTTTTTGACTCAAAATAGGGAAAAATCAATACTGAAAATATATAAATAGTCGGTAATCAAAATACGGGATGAAAACACGTTACAAAATACACGTGCGTAACACACGATGGCAAAATTGTAATTCCAATTTTGCGGGGTGTTACAGTGTAAGACCGGCTGGAGGGTAAACTAGCTCTAGGTAGTATTATTTATTCATGTTCAAACTTAAGAATTAGGCACTATGTAAAGATGTAATAAACTTGGGTAAACGTAAGTGGAGGGTCTCTATATAGTCGGGTGGTGGATTCCGGGACTATAGACCTAGTCGGGTGGTGGATTCCGGGACTGTGATTGCTTGCGATGGAGACGAGCCTTAATTAAATCTGGGATTATGATTGATCGGGCAGTGGATTCCGGGATCATGAATAGTCAGGCGGATAGTAGGTCGTACTCCAGTGTATATGTGTATACCGGGGCTAGAGGGACACTTGCGGGATGTTCGCACGACGAGAAATTTGTATAATCGGGTGGTGGATCTCCGGGACTGGAATCCGTACTCGTGGAGTGTCTAAACTTTGTTTTATTACTAGGTAGTTATCATAGCGAGAGATTAAACCCTTTAATGTGGAGTACGTAGGTGCTTGCCCTCGGACCTATGTAGTATGTGATGCATAGAATCCGAACAAGTATGCATTAGTGTCATTGTAGTATAACACCTACATTAGGCATTAAGTCATGTCATACACTAACATATCTAGGGTATTCACTCAATACACTTTTATATGCATTCAAGTTTGTGATTTGTTAAAGTAGGAGATTTCGTTATAATACAGCATAGAGAGGATCGTTGCTTATAACATTACGTCGGTTGTAAGCAACTGATGTGCCCACAATTTCATATGCAGGACTTGGATCTTACAAGGAGATATATAGATGAATTTGATGCTAATGATTAGTTACATGTTCAAGTTGTTGAAATTGTATATTTACCATGTTGTACTTCATTTATTTTCTGCTGCGTTATTGATGTTAAAGAACAATGATAAAATAAAAGTTTCAAAATTACTTGTAAAATTATACAAAGTGAAGTGTAGATCTTGTTGAGCAACGAATTACCATATTTTCGTATTCGGGGCGTTACATATGGTATCAGAGTACTACAAAAAGAGGAGAGAGAGTATTGGGATTAGTCCTATATCGGTAATATATACTATAATATAATAATAATAAATAACTATGCCTATGATCAATAGTCACCAATCCGGTTAACCACCTTTTGAGAGGCAGCCTATGGTGGGCAATTGTACTATACTATAAATAATTTGACCTCTAATTGTATAAATTGTCTGAGCTAGGGGCAGGGGCGTTACATCACCAATGTGACGTTAGACCCTTGCTTGGCGGCACGCACCGAGGAGGAACCGAACCGAGCAAGGGTAGTTCTAAACGCCCAAAGTCGTCCGATCTCCTCAGGATTTGCCTTGCCAGCCTTCACAATTAAATATGAAAATAATTAATTACTGGGGAAAATTAATTAGATTTTATAAAAACCCCACAAAATTCTGGAAAATCCAAAAATATATAGGGAAATCAATAAAAGTCCAAAAAATAGTTACCCCCCCCCCCCGAAGTTACGAACATGGTTTTTAGCATATCCAATCATCCCCAATAGATATGGAAGTTCTCAAGATACAAGGCAAACTACTCATCAAAGGCTATGCCACCCAACATTCAGGAGTAGGGGCTTATGATGTGAGTAAAAATTGCAGTGAATCAGGGCCATACGATTCCATAACGCATCTCAAAGCTTTTAAGGGCATAATGAAAATTTATAGCAGCTGGCCTGCATGGACAACATGGGTCGTATCTAGATCCATAAACTCAACTAGACCTACAATTAAGGCTAATTTATAGCCCAACAAGAGATGTTCCAACTAATTAAAAGTTGTTAACCAAACCCGTTATTTTAAACTGAGTTATTAAGTAACTTTATCTCATATTCATGAGAATCAATAGTTAAATCCAAAAGATTTATTTATTTATTTTTGACTGGTTGAAAGCAGGGTAAGTCCCTACCTTAAAAAAAATATATTACTAAAGAATAATTACAAGACCATAGTACAAAACATGATCAAGATAATTCAGCATACAATAGCCGAATCCTTGATCATCAACAGTAGCAAACTAAGAAGTTATATAAAGATTGGATTTATAACATTGTCCTAGAAAAGCATACAACATACAAAATAAGCAGGAGAAGTGCCTCCAAGATAATGCTTAGCCAGAGCAGCTGTCCTCCCCGCTTTCGGCCTGATCAATCCGAATCAGCGCCTGCTTAAGTAGGGTATCTTGAAGGCCGGCCAGCTCAATCTCCCGTAACATCGCCTGCTTCTTCTTTTTACTGTCAAGTCCATCTTGCAACTCCCCGAATTCCAAATAAGAATGAATTCGAGATTCCACATGATCTTTACTTCACTTCGTACAATTTTACAGGGAAATTTAAAACTTTTTCGATAATACATCAGAGTTACATTATACTTTGTTTACACAGCGGAAGAATAAAAGAGTACAATGAAATAAATACAACAATTTTAAAAAGAACAGTATCAGCATATTCACTTTATTGCTTCATGAACTTCCATTACCTGCATGTAAGACTGTGGGTACGTCAGTTGATTGCAACTGACGAAATGTTATACACAGCTATCCTCTCTATACCGAAGACAGTATAACGATCATCATACTTTAACAAAACACAAACTTAATTGAAATAAAGTGTAGAAATGTGACTACTCTAAACATGTAAGTATATACCATGCCTTAATGCCTAATGCAGTTATTTTTACTAGTAGTTTACACGTGCGATGCACGTTTTAATAAATATAGTTTTTTAAAATAAAAATTTAGACATAGTCTTGATTTGAACATAGGACCTCCTTTATAATAGTTATGTGTGGTAGGGTAAAAATGGCTTGGGGCCCAACCAGGGCCCAATACAACTCTCACTCAAATATGGTAAAAACAGAAATCTAGTTCGGCTTCGAACCACTACAGGGTCGGCGCCGAGCCTCAAGTTCACCCCCACAGAATTGGTCTCCTCGTTTCCGACGAGCCTCAATGGTCTTCGGCCTCCGATCCATGACAGCCCCACGGGCCGTCCCCCCATCCTGGCGAGGCATGAGGATGACCTGGCACAGCCTAGGCCCTCCGATTCTCCCAGAGGCACAGGAGACCCATGATCAGCCATGTCAGCTCCAAATACCACTTAAGGCGTTGCCACGTCAGCCCTAAACCCCTTGGGCCTCCTGCCACGTCAGGCCCGTGGGCTTTCGGGTCCAGACCCGGCCTCCAAGCGGATCCAAACCCGGTTGGGATTCTCTATAAATACAAGGTCCTCACCCACCTTTTGAGGTAACCAATCTTTTGCCACTTAAATTCACCTAGTTATTGCTACTCTCTCACAGAGACTGACTAGATCGTCGGAGGGTCCGCCACCGGGATAAATCCCGGTGTTTCAGGACCGTCTGCTACACAAGACCTCGGATCTGAACCCTCTGATCCGAGCCCAGACATCCACCTCATTCCGAGCCCGTCGCAGGTACCGCCCGGTTACTCCGAGGGTCGGCAGACAAGCAGCTTTCTCCTTTAATACAAATCGAGTCCGAACTCACACCTGGTGCATCCACACGTCTCCCAGAAACAAACCGCATCAGGTTGGCGCCATCTGTGGGAACACTGCTTCAGAAGCCGACCCGAGCCTGACCATCAGGGGACCTCGACAGTCGAACTCTCATGGCCTCCAAGGGCAAGGGGGCTGCTTCCTCCGTTAACCGACGGGACTCACCCCCACCAACTGCTAACGCTGGGCCACGCATTTCAAAACACAGGGCTCCCCATCAGGGGTCCCAAAGGAGCGTCACCCGTCAAGTCCAGCCCGACCTACGGGGGATAATCGTCAACCGACAGGTTAGCCGCAGCAGGGGAAGGGCCGCTTCCAACCCTGCCCCGAACCATCCAAGACCGCCGCCCGAGGGACGGAGGCCAGCGCTCAGCCGCGTCGGAAGGCAACCTTCAGACCGACCAAACAGGGTCGAGGGAGCCCCCGTCACTCACAAGGAGTTCCAGGACTTCCGAAGAGAAATTCTTGGGGCTCTCCGACGGGCCCCCAGGGAGGAAGCCCTCCATTCCCAAACCGGGTCGGACGCCGAGACCAGCGTGTCCCGCCCATCAACAATCCAGCCAGAGGACGATTGCGTGCTCCTAAGGTGCCTCCAAGAAATGGAGGATCGCCTCGATCACATAGGAGACGGCGACCAACGAGCGGCTCAGGGGTACAGACCTGTCCGTCCTCCCTTCTCCGCCCCCATCCTCCAAGCGGAAATACCCAGGAATTTCCGACCACCTCAATTCGAGACCTACGATGGCGAGGGAGATCCTGCTGATCACATGGAGGGCTTCAAAACCCTCATGATGATTCACAGCGCCTCGGATCCCCTGCTGTGCCGAGCCTTCCCTGCCACCCTTCGGGGTCCGGCTCGTGAATGGTTCTCAAAGCTTACCCCCAGCTCCATTTACTCCTTCGACCAACTAGAGGGCAATTTTCTTGCCCACTTTGTCACCAGCCGGAAGGCCGAAAGGACCAGTGCCTCTTTACTTGGGCTCAGACAGATAGAGGGGGAGTCACTCAGAGTGTTCGTCCGGAGGTTTACCACCGAGGCAAGGTCGTTCTCCTCCCTTGATCCAGGCATCGCCTCCGCTGCATTTCGGCACAACGTCCGTCATGGACAGCTGAAGGCTTCTCTGGCGAAGAAACCCCCCGTCGACTTTCCCGACCTCCTCAACAGGGTCGAGAAATACATTAGGGCAGAAAAGGCCCTTAACCCCGAAGATGCCAGGGAGGCTACCGGGAAGGGAAAGCGGAAGGCCAAAGAAGTCGAACCATCAAAGAAGGCTCCGAGGGACGCGGGGGCCATGAAGAAGGTCCCGCCGGTCCCCCGCTTCGAAAGGTACACTCCCTTGACACATAACGTATCCGCCATCCTATTAGAAATCGAAGACAAAGGCATTGTCCGACTACCTCCCCGATCTAATAACAACAAGAATCGAGATCAGCGCTTCTACTGCCGCTTCCACAGAGATCACGGGCACGAAACCGACCAATGCCGGACCCTGAAAGACGAAATCGAGGAACTCATCTCAAGAGGGTACCTCCGAGAATTCACCCGAGAAGGCCCACGGGATCGGCGAGATGCTAAGAACCGGAGGCTCTCGCCTCCGAACCCTACTCCGAACCGCATCCAGGGTCGGGATCTCGAGTCCGAGGGAGCCACGGATACGCCATTTATCTTGCACTGTGTCCACGGAGGGCCAATGAGAGGAGAATCAAATACTTCCCGAAAAGCCTTCATCCGAGAGGTGAATGCTGTCCAAGACAACCCCTCGCCCAAGCTACAACCGATGCCGGTCTCCTTCTCAGGAGAGGACCTCGAAGGCGTTCGCCTACCCCACTGCGATGCCCTCGTCATTAGCCTCCACATGGCTAATTGTGAAGTTCGCCGAATCCTCGTCGACAACGGCAGCTCGGTTAATATTCTTTTCCTCGAAGCCTTCGAGAACCTCAAGTTACCTAGAGGCAAACTCAAGCTGGCCGGATACACCTTGCATGGGTTCTCCGGCGTCCCTGTCGTGATAGAAGGGATTGTTACCCTCGACGTTACCGCAGGATCGGCTCCTGTCAAGAGGACCGAATCCATGGACTTCATGGTGGTCAACGTCAAGGCGGCTTACAATGCCATACTCGGCTAACCCGGACTATGCTCCCTCCAAGCGTCCGAGGCAGCCAAGAAGCAGCGCGATCGTGCTACATGACCACCGTCGGGGGAGGTGTGTTCCCTCTTGACGCCGTCGAACTCGAACCTGAGAGGGACGACCCTGCTCCCGAACCTATCGTCAAGCTGGAGGAGGTCCCAGTCGACGCCGAGCACCAAATGAAGTTCCTTGAGGGACGAACATAGGTTCTAGCCTGGCTAAATGTAAATATGTTTTTGTGTAAGCGCTCATATGTAAATGGCCGTCTTAGCAGCCCTCCCTATCTTATACGAAAGAAATCTCTTTTTGTCGAACTCCAAATGCCTCGGCAGATCCGACCCAACACCGGACAATGGGATCGGCACCCGAGTTTTCACTCCGGTATCGTCCCCAGCGCCTCGGTAGGTCCGACTCGGCCTCAGGCCAGGGAGACTTCACAACACCCCACGCCGATCCCTTGCGGATCGACAGGGCCAAACCACACCGCCTTCATCATTCATTACACCATCAGCCGGAGCAAAGAGTGAAAAGAATTCCTTATTCACACTCCTTTATTGGGTTCTGAGAAAACAAACAAAGACCATTACAGAAACACTCCACTCATCTCAAACCGAAGGAAGCCGCCATCTCAGGGCCCCTCGGGTCCGACGAATGGCGGAATCACTCCGACCGAACAACTTGGAACTCTCTCTGTGTCATGATGGTCCTTAGGTTCGGCCACGGTCGACACACCGGCCACGGAGCTCTGGGCATCAACGGGTCGCATACGCTCCAATAGCAGCAGCGCAGAGGGAACCCCCTCCGCTCGCCGACCCCCCGAGGAAGATGTCGAGACACCCAGCATCGTCGGGTAACGATGTATCTCCACCTCCTTCTCCACTATCACATCACGAAGTAGCTTCTCAGAGGAGGGCCTCTGCACCGAGGAACTCGACATAGTATATCCGAGGTCAAAACACCTGGCCAGTCAAAAATCCTCTTTTTATAAATTAAGTTGCTTCTTACAAAAAGTGCGGTGGCCAGTCCGCGGAAGGCAAATAGAATCGAGAGATGGAAAAAGAAAGACAAAAACTATACAACTTGTTTTCCCACCTTAGCGTCGACAGCCGGATTCACAGCAGGGTCGGTAGGCGGGTCAACAGCGGGCCCCTCTTCGCCAGGGGTCTTCGATGTCCCCTCGACCTCCATGTCATATTCAAAGTTGGACAGGTCGATGGTCGGGTAGAAGTGCCTCACATGACTAAGGGCCTTCACATAACACTCGTCCTGGGCCTTGATCACCATCATCTGACCCGCATTCGTCAACTCCTCCCTCTCCTTGGCAAACTTCTTCTTCAAGGAGGCCACCTTCTTCCCCCACTCCGCATCCTTGGCTTCGAGCTCGAGCTTCATCTTCTGCTCCCTCTGGTGCGAGCCCTCGAGCTCGATCCGCATCTCCTTCATCTCCTGCTCGCTCTTATCCGCCCGAGCTCGCTCTTGGGCCAGGGACGCTTCGTAGAGGTTCTTTATGTTAGCCCCTGCACGCAAGCCTGCGACCGACAAGCGCAGATAAGGAAAAGACTTCCGCAGAAAAATTAACAAGGGGGATAGGGTCGACGAGCTTACCAGTACGGTGGCCTGCGCCAGGCGCGTAAACGCCACCTCCACGGGCTCGCTCTCCATCGCCTTGCGGTCGCGAGGGGTTGCCAACTTCTCCACCACATCAACGGCCTAGGCCTCCTCGGTCAGACAGTCCCCCATCCGAACCGACCAGTCCGGTGCCCACCGTTGCCGCAACATCTCCACTATCGGGTCCTCTTCCTCGACCTCGACCAGGGGACCTTTCCCCTTGTCAAGATCGGATGCCCTCGCTTGGTCCTGGCCCCTCGAAGTAGCCACCCCCTTGCTCATCTCCGAGCAAATCCTCTTGGTCCTCGGCCCTAGCTGGGCCTCCGAGATGGCTAGGGACGACTCCCCCGGCCTCTTCGTCGCCTCCCCCTTCTTCTCGGCCTTCTCCTTCTTCAGGGCGAGCCTCTTTGCCTTGATCGATGCTTCATCCATATCTGCAGAAAAATCCATTGAGAGCAATGAGCAAGAAAGTACGAAAAGATCGAGAGAAAGGAAACAACTACATACACAGAACGGCTGGGCTCAGTCCAACGCTTGCCAGGTGGGCCTCCGTCACCTTCGTCCAATCGATACTATGTGACAGACGGAGGCGCTCGACAAACCCCCACTCCTCGGCCGTCAAATCCCTCGGCCTCGGCGGTAGATAGCTCGGCTTGGAGTGGTTCCATCGAGTGGGAATGTCCCAGGGCTCTTCACACCGGATCACCAAATATTTTTTCTTCCAATCCATGATGGAGTCCGGGTGGCTGTGAACGACCTTCCCCTTACTCCGGAGCGAGATGTAGTAAACACCCTCAGCCGCCGAGCTGATCATCAACATCGCTCGGAACACATTCAGCCGCAGGGGTACCTTCTGTTCCTCGCACATCAGCACAAAGCAGATAATCAGCTTCCAAGAGTTCGGCCCGTACTGCATCGGCGCCAAGGAGGCCCAGTTCAGCACATCCCGAACAAACGGGTGGACTGGCAGCCTCAGTCCGGAGATGAAGGCGTCCACTGGGAAGACGCAATACCAAGCAGAAAGGGGATCGGTTGGGCGCAGAGTAGAGCTCGACAACATCAATTCGTAGCCGGGCCCTATATGGTACGCCAGCTGCAAAACCTCCAAGTCCCCGCCTTCCAAGATGGTCGGAATCGCGTCCATCATCACCCTCTTCCGACTCGGCGAAGAAGGCTGCACGCCAAAGAGCTCATTGTCAGAGAGGTCGTCGGGATACTGACGGAAAGGCTTCGGCTGTACGGGCGAACCTGTCATCAAATTGCGGTAAACAGGCGCCTGGCTCGAACCACCAGTCCTCGACCCTGCCTTCCTCGGAGCCCTCTTCCTCTTCTTGGTTCGCTCCGGCGAGGGGGTAGATAATGGCCCCAGACCAGTCGGCATGGAACTCGAACCCGCACCCTGAACTGTGGACCTCCTTACTGTGTCGCCCTCGCCTCCCTCCTCCTCGGAAGTCAACTCCAGAACACGGACAACGTCCGAACCATCACTTACTTCCTCCGACTCGCTACTCTCCACCACGAAGGGATTTCGGGGGCGTAACGGCCTCACATTGTGTACCACCTCCTCCTCACCTACTGGTTCCTCCCACGAAACCGAATCGGAAGGCTCCGCAGTGTGTACTGACTCCTCTTCAAGCACGGGCTCCTTCCACGACGTCGATTTGGAGGCTGGTTTCACTTCTCCCCTAGACGTCGACGTTGACGAGCCAGACTGAGCCCTATCCATCTGTGCCTAAACTAAACAGACTTACCAACTAACCTGAGGTCGCTTCGGAAGGACGAGCCTAGTACAGCAAACTGCAGGGACGAGCGCTAAAGTGTTGGAAGATTTTTTGAAAAGGAAAGCAGCGAGAAAGAAGTGGGCGAAAGAAGGAGAAGGGGGAATATTTATAGAGGATAAAAACGACTCCTTGATTTCCGCATTTACTGTTCACCGATTGACGTGCAACTGCCGCCTGGAAAATTGCGCCACGTCATCGAAACGTGCGCTGCTGACGTCATCCAGTGCCAGGCTGGCAGCCAGACGCAGGGGTCGGTTCGGATGGAGTATTCGGCGGAGAAAACATTTTACTTAAGATTTAAGGCGCCGTCCTTCGACAGACGCCCCGGGCTCCAGGGCTCGGTCGGTTTCCCTCTCACCCGCGAGCAGCTCGGGGCTTACAGCCTCGGCAGCCGAAACCCCGAACTGTTCGAGGGTGGGACAGAAACCACCATCGCCTGGAGCCCTATCGGAAGACAGATTGGCCAACCTCCAATCGGAAACGACCCATCTATCCGAGGCTCTCCAGCCCCAAGTCCGGAATACGGTTGATGCCCCTCCCGTCTGGATCTCTCTCGGGCCAAACAACCGTGTCAGGATCGTCTGACCCAAAAAAGGATCCAGACGGCAGGTCCACCACCAATCCGAGGCTCCTTATCTACCGGTCTGGATTTCGGTCGTTACCCCTCTCGCCCTGATCTCCCCTGGGTCTGGCTACCGTATCAGAGCCATCAGATCCAAGAGAAGATCCGGGCGGCAGAGTAACCACCTCTCCGACACGACCGGGGGTAAAATTTTGCAAGAGACAGACGTCCGCCGGAGCAGACACCTCTGATGGCCAATGGGCCACCCTTGCTGTGATCAAACCGCTATGGAGGGAGGGGTACTTATAACCTCCCCCATAGGCCAGCCTTTATGACATGGGGAAAGCCAAACGACGGAAGCCCATGCGCCACACATTTATTAGGCGGCGCAATTAAGGCCCCTGGGAAATTGGGACATTACACAGATCCCGGAGCACCTTCAGTGCTCCGCAAAAATAGCGGGCTACCCCGCTCAAACATTCTAAGGCACAACGGTTCACCCTCACCCTTGCCGACCCGTAATCCCTCGCCAGCTCGAGGCCAAGTCTAGCACCAGGGTAGTCTTCTTAGGAAGGCTTCGCAGCTCGCCATCGCCCTTGCCGACCCGTTATCCCTCACCAGCTCGAGGTCAGGTCTGGCACCAGGGTAGTCTTCTCAGGAAGGCTCAACGGCTCGCCATCACCCTTGTTGACCCGTAATCCCTCGCCAGCTCGAGGTCAGGTCTAGCACCAGGGTAGTCTTCTCAGGAAGGCTCCACGGCTCGCCATCGCCCTTGCCGACCCGTAATCCTTCGCCAGCTCGAGGTCAGGTCTGGCACCAGGGTAGTCTTCTCAGGAAGGCTCAACGGCTCGCCATCACCCTTGTTGTCCCGTAATTCCTCGCCAGCTCGAGGTCAAGTCTAGCACCAGGGTAGTCTTCTCAGGAAGGCTCCACGGCTCGCCATCACCCTTGCCGACCCATAATCCCTCGCCAGCTCGAGGTCAGGTCTGGCACCAGGGTGGACTTCTCAGGAAGGCCCAACGGCTCGCCATCACCCTTGTTGACCCGTAATCCCTCGCCAGCTCGAGGTCAGGTCTAGCACCAGGGTAGTCTTCTCAGGAAGGCTCCAAGGCTCGCCATCGCCCTTGTTGACCCGTAATCCCTCGCCAGCTCGAGGTCAGGTCTAGCACCAGGGTAGTCTTCTCAGGAAGGCTCAACGGCTCGCCATCGCCCTTGCCGACCCGTAATCCCTTGCCAGCTCGAGGTTAGGTCTGGCACCAGGGTAGTCTTCTCAGGAAGGCTCAACGGCTCGCCATCACCCTTGTTGACCCGTAATCCCTCGCCAGCTCGAGGTCAAGTCTAGCACCAGGGTAGTCTTCTCAGGAAGGCTCAACGGCTCGCCATCTCCCTTCTTGACCCGTAATCCCTCGCCAGCTCGAGGTCAGGTCTAGCACCAGGGTAATCTTCTCAGAAAGTTTCAACGGCTCGCCATCACCCTTGCCGACCCATAGACCCACGCCGGCTCGAGGATCGCTCTAACATCAGGACAATCCCCTCATGAAGGCCCAGTGATTCGCCATCCCATTTCTACAACCATAAACACTCCTCCACGGCTAGCTCCCGCACCCCCGCAGGAGTGGGGGGCTTGTGTGGTAGGGTAAAAATGGCTTGGGGCCCAACCAGGGCCCAATACAACTCTCACTCAAATATGGTAAAAACAGAAATCTAGTTCGGCTTCGAACCACTACAGGGTCGGCGCCGAGCCTCAAGTTCACCCCCACAGAATTGGTCTCCTCGTTTCCGACGAGCCTCAATGGTCTTCGGCCTCCGATCCATGACAGCCCCACGGGCCGTCCCCCCATCCTGGCGAGGCATGAGGATGACCTGGCACAGCCTAGGCCCTCCGATTCTCCCAGAGGCACAGGAGACCCATGATCAGCCATGTCAGCTCCAAATACCACTTAAGGCGTTGCCACGTCAGCCCTAAACCCCTTGGGCCTCCTGCCACGTCAGGCCCGTGGGCTTTCGGGTCCAGACCCGGCCTCCAAGCGGATCCAAACCCGGTTGGGATTCTCTATAAATACAAGGTCCTCACCCACCTTTTGAGGTAACCAATCTTTTGCCACTTAAATTCACCTAGTTATTGCTACTCTCTCACAGAGACTGACTAGATCGTCGGAGGGTCCGCCACCGGGATAAACCCCGGTGTTTCAGGACTGTCTGCAGGTACACAAGACCTCGGATCTGAACCCTCTGATCCGAGCCCAGACATCCACCTCATTCCGAGCCCATCGCAGGTACCGCCCGGTTACTCCGAGGGTCGGCAGACAAGCAGCTTTCTCCTTCAATACAAATCGAGTCCGAACTCACACCTGGTGCATCCACACGTCTCCCAGAAACAAACCGCATCATTATGAACGTGTGTTACACGGGTTGGTAGATTGACAAAATATTTACAAATGATACTAAGGTCTTCTCCCATTATAATATTAGAGATTCTAAGATGACACTAGTGCACACTTGTTCGGATACTATGCATCCCATACTGCATAGGTCCGAGGGCAAGCGCCTATGTACTCCACAATAAAAGGGTTCGATCTCTCGCCATGACAACTACCGAGTAATAAAACAAAGTTGAGATGTTCCACGAGTAAGGATCCCAGCCCCGGAGAATCACCGCAGCCAATCCCTTGCCCGACTGTTATACAGACTCCTCGTCATGCGAACCTCCCGCAAGTGTCCCTCTAGCTTCGGTATACACATATACATGGAGTATGACAAACTATCCGCCCGACTACGCATAGTCCCGAATTTCAAATAAAACTCGTCTCCCACAGAGCAACCTCAGTCCACCGACTGGGTCTATAGTCCCGATGAATCGCCGCAGCCAACCCATCGCCCGACTATATAGAGTGCCCCACTTACGTTTGGCTAGGTCTTACTACAACTTCACTTAAGTGCCTAGTTCTTAAGTTCAAAACATGAATAATTTATCAAATTTAGAATCAGTTTTACCTCCTACCAGTCATACTCATAAATATGAAATAGCCCCATGGCCTTATCTCAAAAATATATTTCAAATCTTTCATTTCAAAAAGTGCCGGTACCCGAGGTCTCACTAATTCTAAATCACAACTTTTTCATGTACAAGAATCCATGAGTATTCATACTCTTCAATAACATGTCTTAAACTTGATTATTCTCAACTTCAATTCATTTCACGACTTAGTCAATGTCTCGTTTCAACACTATTCATGATTTACTTTTCTACTCTTGATTCTTTCCAATCAATGATTCTACTCATGCATTCATCTAATTTAAACTCATGGTCAAATTGGAGTACATCTAGAAATTCATTCAACATAGTTGCATTATCTTAACAAGGGAAGCTAATTCTCACATCAAAATCTTACTTCTAAGGATGAAAATCTTGTTCAAAAAACAATTTTTAACTTGAGAACAAAATCTTATTCAATCTCAAAAATGTATCTTTCACTTCTCAAATATAAAAATCTTTAAAACAAGTTTTAATAAATTCCCCATTACATTTTATAACATTAGAATTTTTCTTCCCCAAAATTTTAACTTGTATTAGAACTCATTATATTAATAAAATCCCAAAAAAATAAATAAATGTGGCCTTCGGGTTTCGAACCCCTGACCACTGCGCCAGCGCCCATAGCTCACATCGCCAACCAAGAAGTCCATATGGACTTGATGTTCTAAAGCCCAACTAAAATCCCCTTACACTGATTCTCGAATCTTGGTTAAAATAAAAACAAACAAACAAACAAAAAGATCTGAGCCTAATGGGTTTCGAACCCAGGACGACAGAGGAGGCCACGCACTAACCGACCACTAGGCCAAGTGTGCCAGACGTCCAGTTGTTTATTCCTTTGCTTTTACTCAAAACTTTCTGGTATCTCTTTTCTTTCATAGAAACTCGATTTCTCTTATTGGTTCTAATATTTTTGTTAGGCTGAATTTTATTCATACAATTTCGAGTTTACTCTTCAACAGTAACTTATAGATTTATAAATCTTATTTTAAAGAATAAAACAAACTTCAAAACCGTTTCCTTTTATTTAATAACACAAATTTGTATTTATACTTTTTTAATTAGAGATAGTATATCATATTTTCTATAAACACTCAAATAAGTTTCATAACACCAAATATTCTTTACAATAATTTATTTACTTATCAATTGTTCACATAGAATTTTCTACATTCATGTATACTAATGTAAGACAAATAATCAATCAATTCTTTTTCTCATTAACCCCTAACATGATGTAATTTAATTTATTAATCATACATGGATTACTATCATTCTCATCTCAGACAATAGCACGGATCACATAAGAAATTTCATACTACTCATTATTTATTACTTAGCATGCATTATTCTACAATTAGAAAGTATAGGAATACCCACCTTTTTGAAGCTTGACTAATGAAAGAAAAGAACACTACTTCTAGCTCCAAGGCAACTCCTAGCTCCTAGCAAGGCTGTAGCGCCCCAAATTTCTAATATGAGAGCTTAGAAAATAAGTGGCGAAATCCCAGCAATCCACTTCAATAGAACAATAAACACCAACAACACCACTAAAATTTTTCTTTCTTTATTACAACAATTATTACAATTACAGTGGAAGTCTAAACATCTCAACACACATTAATATTTTATATACATCTCAAAGGATCTCAAATATCCCTTACAGTTTTACGCCAATCACTAAATAATTTAAATTATCTCAAAATGCCCACTCAAGCTTCCAACCTCCAATCTAAGCAATAACCTGCAACATGTGAGGCTAGAGTTGAACCCTAACCCCAAAACTACGGGGTCAGCCATAAATGGTGTGAGTGGTAACAAATTAAACAAATAACATAAATGAATTTAAAACATAATATCCAACGAATAACGATCAAAAACTAAAGTATGAAATACGACAAAAGAATAACGGGTGATACCAAAACCAAAAGCCAAGTGTGTAAAATCAGGAAATCCAAATGCATAAAAGTGATTCAATAAAAACATCATGACTACATGCTGACAACGATGACTACTAAGAGATGAAGATAAACTATGATAATTTGCCCATGCTTGATCATTCCGGAGATTGATCCCACATCACAGGTATTTTCCCTGGATAATTCAGGAGATCATCCCACATCTAAACATAGGTTCCTTATCACAATAATACCCCAAAAGCGTCGCCTCGACTCCGATCATTCCGTAGTTCAATCCCACATCTCAAGATAATTACTTGGATAATTCCGGAGAAATACCTCACATCTCAGGTTAACTACCTGGATAATTCCGGAGATAAGTCACACATCTCAAGTTAACTACTTGGATAATTCAGGAGATTAAATCCTACATCAAAAGCCATACTGAGGTGCATAACTCAAGTTCTCATTCGTCATGACACTACTAATGCCTGTCCTTATTAGTTTGGGTTACTGCACAAATCTCCTAGAGTAGTGTATCCTACCGGACTAAAAATCTGAATAACTGAAAATTCGCCTCAATGGGCCTCAACAAATAACTGAACAAATATCTCGACACCGGTATACTAGGGTCACTTACCTCTAGAGACTCAAAAACAAATAACTGAACAAATTCCCACTAAACAAGTGGCTCAACAAAATATCTCAAAATCATGTTCTTAACTGAACATCTCCAAAATAAATACTGAACTGAACATCTTAAAACAAATACTGAACTGAAGATCTCAAAATTATATGCTGAACAAAATGTCTCAAAATCAAACACTGAACAAAATATCAATATCCTTCAGGACCAGTCGACTGCATATCTTACCGGTCGACTGTCCAGAGGACTTAATCCAACATTTCTCAAAAATAAACTAAGGCATGGTCAGTCGACTTACCAAGGAGTCAGTCGACTGCACCGAGACTAAAACAAATAATTCTCATCAAAAATATTCTAAGTATATAAGTCGACTGAAATGGTTCATAGGTCGACTGTCCCGAAAGGAACTGAACAAAATCACAAACAGAGGATCAGTCGACTGACCTCAGTCTAGGTCGACTGTCCCGAACAAAACTCAAAGACTAAAAATACACAGTAGGCTCGTACCAGTCGACTGCTCTGTAGACCAGTCGACTGTCGGCTACAGATCTGAACACAAAAAAAAATCATACTGAAGTTTTCTAAAGATTCACTGATCATAAAATTAACTTGTATCCAGGCAAATAAACAACTCTCAATAACCTCCATCATGGATACATTTCTCAATCAAACAAATACTCAAATTTCATATCCTCATGATCTTAAACTCTCAATCCCCCCATTAGGGTTTTTCTCAACAAAACTAGATGTCTTCCTCAACATATAATTAAGATTGGTTTGTAATCACTAGATCCAGATGTTTAATATCTGATCACAACATAATCAGTCCTTAATATGTCTCCCAACAATACGATCTCATCGATCAACATTTCCTCAACAAATCTTAACATTTCTCACACATGATCCAAATATCAATAAAGTTCTCATCCTCCATATTAAATAATGGATCCATGTCATACATACAATAAGACTAACGAATCAATAGTGTAACGATCACAAACAAGGCATAACAAAGATCTTACTTCATTCATCATTCAAATCAAACAAAGCAAACAAAACAAAACAAACCAACTCACATTGTTCTTGAAGAAAATCCACAAAATAGCTCTTCTCCTTGCTAGATCCAAAAGCCTCTTCTTGTTCCTCAAACAAATCTCAAAAAGTCTAAATATTCTGAATGACGGCTGGGAAAAGAATTCCCTTAAATATGCCGGAGTGAATATTAGGGTTATATTCCCTCTTTGCAAAATAATCCTTTTAAAAGTACATCTTACATATATAATCCCTTTTTTTTTGAAAATTCACCCAAATATCATTTAAATTAGGATCTAATAGAAAAATATGTTTTTAAACCTCAACAAGTGCTGATCGGAATGTCCAGCAAATGCATTTTGCACCCCAACCCTCAAAAATGTCGATTTTGCAAATAAGTCCTTCTTTTCTCAAAAATTGCAAATAGGCATAATTAATTTCTGAAAAATCTGGAAAAATACTAAATAATTTTCAAATAATAAATAACGATTTTTCATAAAGAAAACTTAATTTTTCGAACTTCTAAAAATCATTTACACGTGTTTTGCACGTGTACAAAAGATAAATTTCTTGGAAAAACATCAATTAAATCCTCAAAAATCATTTAAATTCATTTTCAAATAATTAAATAATATTTGAAAATACGGGGTTCTACAAAGGCATCTCCTCCCAGCAAGAATTTCCTCCAAGCAATGGAACTCTTTTACTTTCTTTCTTTTCTTTCCTTCTCTTATTTTGCTATTGTTTTTGGTGCAAAGAAGAATGAGAAATGGGGGCTCTATTTATAGGGTTTTGTGAGGGTCTAAATTGCAAAAAATCTCACCCTAATAACTCTTTCTTTTAATTCGTACAACCCTCCATTTTCCTAACTCCTAAAACCTCCATCTCTTCACCTTTCCACCCTTTCAAAAACTCAACTCCCATAAGCTCCCAAACTCTTCATCTCCCCACTACTCTCACATTCAATTCTCGCCTTCCCCCTATGCCAAAAACTGCCCCCCCTTGTACCAACAGACCAAAAAATCAAGTGTGCACATGCACATGCACACAAAACAACTTTATTACAATTTTATAGTTCTAATTGGGTACTAGATTTTTGTAGCTTGCCATGTGTTGGTTTATGTTCAACCTAATTTAGGTTATAATTAGTGGGCTTGAATTATGGGCTTTCATTTGATTTAACTAATTTAATTATCCTAGTGGGCTCTAGTCCTAATTGGGCTAGATTTTAATTTATAGGTCCATGGATCAAAAGGATGCTAATTAAAACTAATGCATGCTAAAAATTTGTAAAATGAGAACAACAAAATGAGAATAAAAGTTTGCACGTGCATCACACGTGCAAAATATTAAAAAATACATTTTTAATTAAAAATAAATTGTGGGGTGTTACACATCTAGCCATGATTGAAATAAAAAAATGCATTAGAAATAATTTGCTGCGGTTTCAAGAATTTTGAAGAAAAAATGCACTCATTTCTAGCAAGCCAAATACTCCAACAGATAGAAATAGTGAGAAGATGCCAAGTGCGTCTGTGTGCATGTGTTCCAAAGCACCAAGAAGTGAAGCATTCATGCAAGTCATTGGGTAGGGGGTGTGATTGAAATAGTGTGGTGAAGTAATTCCAAGTGGTAATGGCCATGGGGCATGCAAAAAAAATTATGGAAAGTCGTCTCAACAGGGAACGCACAAGCTGTGCATGTCGTGTCTCCTGACCATCCTTAGGATCGAAGAAATTCCTTAGAGTTGAGTCTGTCCCAACTCATTAGCCAGTTGAAGATCTTGCATTTCAGGGGAGCAGCAGAAGATCACGTTGCCGCGTAGTAGAGGGAGCACAGGCCAGAGATAATGAAGAAGGTGTAGGCAGATTTGACAGTGAAGGTTGCCGAAGTTGTAAGTTGCCATGAAGGGTTATCAGCTGAGTTGGAAGGCTGGTAATCTGCAATCATTTCTATGAGTCTCTGCTTTTCTTCACGAATGATGGGTGTAGAGATACAGTTAAGCTATGGTTGCCAGTGCCAGACACCATTGATCCAACTTTCCTGGGAGAGGACATCAGCTTGAAGATTCCATGCTGTTGCAGCAAAAGAGGGGCAGAGGGAGACAATGTTGTTGCCATTAGTCCATCGTGACGTCCAGAATTTGATATGGTTTCCATTGCCTAGTTGCCAGTTCACATTGATAAAAAAATCGTTCCCTGGGATAGAAGATCCCCTTCCAAAAGCATGAGGCCGTTTGAGGACTTGTAAAACTGCTAAAGTTGCTTCTATAATATAAGCTCCGTAGAGTTTGGCTAGCTAACGAGTCTGGAGAGACTAAGCTCCACCACCATTTCGTGAGGAGGGCTTCATTAAAGACTTTCAAGTCTAGAACACCAAGTCCACCTTGCTGTTTGGGTTGACAAATTGTCTTCCACTTCATACTAGCCACACCTTTCACATCCGTGCCAGAGCCACTCTAAAAGAATCTACTACGAATTTGATCGATTCTTTTGATCACTCAGAGAGGTAGCCTGAAGAAAGAGGCAAAGTATACTGGCAAGGCACTTAGAACATCATTAATAAGTACTAACCTTCCCCCTCTAGATAGCATCTTGCCCTTCCATACCGAGACTCTTCGCTCAATCTTTAAAATTAGCGGTTGCAAACTTCTTTTGCTAAGCTTACCGCTGGAGAGTGGCATTCCAAGGTAATTGAAAGGTAATCGGTCTTCTTTACACTCTAGAATGGTTGAAAAGGCATGCAGCTTGACCTTCGATTTCCCAAAATAAACGTTCGAAGACTTTTTGAAGTTAATGGCTAGGCCAGATACATTTGCAAAGAGCTTCAGCGTCACCTTGAGGTTGAGGATCTCCTATTTGTATCCTTTGCAAATGATCAAAGTGTCATCTGCGAAATGCAGAACTGATAGATTTGCTGGGGAGCCTATGATAGGTAACTGTGAGAGTGCACAATTTCTACAACCACTGTAGAGCATCTGAGCAAGCACATCAACGACTAAGATGAAGAGCATTGGCGAGAGAGGGTCCCCCTGCTTGAGACCTTGCTTGGAGTTGATTTGCTTTCCCCCTCTCCGTTGATGATAACTGATGATTTGGCCGTTCTAAGGATCATATGAATCCACTTGCACCAAGCAGGACCAAATCCTCGGGCAATAAGAAGCTGGTCAAGAAATTTCCAGCTCACTGTGTCAAAAGCTTTGGTGAAGTCTATCTTGAACAGTAGCGTATCTGAGTTCCATCTACTGCAGAGGTTGATAGCTTAATGAGCGACTAGAAAATAGTCCACTGTTGATTTTCCTTTCAGGAATGCACTTTGAGAGAGCGACACAAGAGAGTGTAGGATCGGGCTTAGTCTATTGGCGAGGATTTTGGTGAAGATCTTGAATGAGCAGTTAAGCAAGCTGATAGGTCTGAAGTCCGTTACAGAGTTTGCGCCTTCACACTTGGGTAATAATATAATGTTAGAGTAATTAACTCTACCTAGATCAGCATCACCCCTTTGCACCGACTGCAGCATTGCAAGTAAATCATCTTTGATGGTGTCCCAGAAAGTATGATAGAAGCTCATGGAGAACCCATCGGGGCCAGGGCCCGTCACTACTCATATCAAAGACTACCTTTCTAACCTCCTCATTGGTGATCAGGTTGTCGAGGTGCGCCAGGTTGATTGCATTAGATGGATACAAAGATGGCCAATCAATTCGCAAGTCAGACAGGGGGGCAGTACCACAAATCTCCTAGAAATGGTTCTTAAAAGCTGTTCTGATCATATGGGAGAGGTTGTGAGAGTGCTATCAATTGTGAGGCTGTGGATGAAGTTTCGCCGCCTTCTTCCATTGGCAATAGAGTGAAAGAATTTGGAGTTTGCATCACCTTCCTTGATCTATTGTACTCGTGATCTCTGTCTCCAATAAACTGCCTCCGCTCTGATAAGGTTCTGGAGCTCAAGTTGAGTTGTTTTGAGAGAGTCAGTTGGCGTGGAGAGTCGCTCTGCATCAACCTCCAGCCTGAGCAGCTTTTCTTGGAGTTGTTTCTTTCGGGTGGGGATGTGGCCAAAGGTATCATTTCTCCATCTTCTAATACGCCTCCTGAGAAGCTTAAGCTTACATACAAAAATGTCAACTGGATTACCATAACAATAGAAAGATTGCCACCATTCTTGAACCGCAGGAACAAAGGAAGAATGTTTGAGATAAGCTTTCTCAAACCTGAAATAGTGCACTTGATGTGGAATCACCTGAGTGTCGAGAATTATGGGGCAGTGGTTAGACGCAAATCTGGGGAGGGAGTATTGAATGCAGTTGGGGAAGGAGAGGTCCCATGCTGATGTGATCAAAAATCTGTCTAGCCTGGCCATTGAGGGAGATGCTCGAAGATTAGACCATGTGTATTTACTGCCTGAGAGCGGTAGATCAATGAGGGCCATATCAAGAATAATTCTCGAAAACATCTCATGTCCCTTGTTGAACCCCTACCACTGGATCTCTCAGTGTCCGAAATAGTGACATTGAAGTATCCACAAAGGACCCATGCATCGTCGAGGTGGCTTCGACGCTGTTGAATTTCAAAAAAAATAGAGCTCACTGTCTTCCAGGTCGAAGGGAGCGTATACAGTTGTAATGGACCAGGTTGCATATGAGGAATGGTGCTTGAAGGAAGTAGAGACTGAGAAAATATCGATGGTTGAGTAGGTGCAAGTCAACAGTTGGTCATTCCACCCTAAGAGTATGCCTCCACAGCTGTTAATAGCATCGAGCTGAATCCAATTGGTGATAAGGCTACCTCCAATCGATGAGAGCTTACGGGGACCTGGATTTCTGAGTTTTGTCTCTTGTAGGCAGACAACCGATGGGGAGCAGCTGTGTATCCCTTATTTTATAAGTGAGCATTTATCAGGGTTGCCCAACCCCCTTACATTCCAACTAGATATCTTCACTGAAATTCAAAATCATCAAAATGCACAAAATAATAAACAAAATTTGATCTTCAAAGTCAGAGAGACAGGGTAGTCAAGCATAATGCTCTAGTTGATTAGGCTGATCAACTAAAACTTTCGGATGACCCTTTAAAGCATGCACCGAGCGTGGCCCTTTAGCCTCCAATCCAACAGATTCAACTACTTCTAAGATATCCTCATTTGATAGCAAAGCAAATGGATTAAGATGTGTATTTGTAACTGAAGCAACTGAAGAGGAGGTATTTGAGGTCTTCTTCTTGATGGTGGTGGAGAGGTGCTTCATGAAAGGCCTAGTGCTTTTGAGCTTTCCAGCCAATCTAGACTGTTTCAGCTTCTTGGACGGCCCTTCATCAAAGCCTGGCGGAACAGAGATGAAGGAGCTTGCAGCTTTGGGAACGCTTCTCTTGAGCAAGGAGCGAGTGTGGAAGCTATCACCTCGGACATTGCTGGTACCTGCTCTGAAAACCACCTTCTCAGCAGCCTTTCGATGACTCATTTCTTCTTGTACAGATTCCTTTAGGGCTCCTTCAACTGCCGGCTGAATCTTGGAGAAAAGTGAGAGTGGAAGGGTAACAAGCTTACCTTTCCAAAACATTTTGCGCACCTCTTCATGTGATTCACCGTTAGAGGAATCAACCTGTATGTGCGCGGATTTGGTGGGGCCATGCGAGAACAACCTGTTGTTACTATCTGAGGATTCAGAAATGTGGACCACCCGAGGTCCAGCTTGGCGAGATTTGAATTCAGTGCTTGATCTTCCCTAGATAAAGGAGCAGCAACCGAATTTGGTAAGATTCCTTGATTGCGACTAGAATCCTCCAAAAAAGGAACATGCAGAGTGGTTTTCAAATTATCAGCAGCTCGCGGGGATTGCGCATCGGTTGAGATCTTCTCCCACGAATCACGGGGATTCAAATCAGCGTTCACCGCAATCGTAGCCGGAGTTTTGTTAAGGTGGCCTTCTACTCTGGCATCTGCAGGGTCTTCTGGTGCTTTGGGGCGCCAAAAGCTCGCACTCCCAGTACCATCTGAAGATCTCGTCATGGTGAAAAGCTGTACCTTGCCGGTTTGAACATCTTCAACCGCGATAGGATCACCCATGAGCAGTATGGGGACTTCATGGACATGCTTCTCCATACTCCATGGTGCAGTGTAGCGGATGGTGATAGTTTTTGGGATGAGCGTTATGTCTTCCACCTCAATGAGAACTAGGGCTTGGTCCCTGGCCTTCACATATTGCATTTCCCTGCTTAAAGTGATTAGTTTACCAAAAGGAGTAATAAGGTGCTCAAGAGACTCACGATTCCAAAATTGGAACGGCAAGAAGGGGAGATTAATCCAAATGAAGCATGGCTTTGGTCGCAGTCTAGCCCTGTAGTCCATCGACCAGGGAGAGAAGGTAGCATTGAAACCAGAGAATTGAAAAACCCCTTCAGCAATCGCGGCCTCTGCTTCCGTGGCAGTTGGAAATTGGACATGATACACCCCGTCACTAACCCTTTGAAGGGACCACCAACGCCCTTGCCTACCCCAGGAGAAGTTGAAGGCGCTTTCGAGGTCCTTTGTGAGGGGGATCCGGTGTGGGTTAATCAGGTGAAGGAATGCGCTTGCATGCAATGCCGGTAGCGCTTGTGAAATGGCATTATTATGGGGCAGGTCCACTTCAAACGCGGCTCGCCGGTTATGGAGAGGGCAGTTGCGCACTTTATGGCCAAAAGATTTATTTTTAAGTATATCTTTTGGAACTAACTCATAAACTATAAATACCTTTCATCTCCTTCATAGTGAGGTGATTGTTATTTTCGCTACAAAAACTCTCATATTATTCTGAGTTGCTGACTTAGGTGTCAGAGGGTCTATCACCGATGACACCCCCGATGTTTTAGACCATGTAGGTTCGCCGAAGTAATATTCGCTGTCCATATAAGATCAAAGTGCCCATTAGGTTTGAAATTAGATTAAGGAGCAGTTAACGGCGACTAATTCATATCCAATCAAATATTAGATCGTGTTGTTTTTTTTTTCATTAAGAAGCTCATCTATGTGTTAGCCCCCACGAAAATAAGCAGCAACAGTAATCATCTAACAACAGCTAGCAACTGGCCCAGCTGCCTAGTCATTTCTTTAAAGGGTGTTTTCTTCATTTATGCAAAACTATTATTGCAATTGTGGAGAGTGATACTACCATGATTAAATCCTGATTATCAAAATGGTTATGAGTTAGTCCTGATTAAGAAGTTGTCAACTGATCAACAAAAGTGAATGTTGCATCACTTTGAATGGAGAGATGTATAAGCTTCCAAACATGCAACTTTAATTAGAAATTTGGACAGTCTCAGATCCTACACCAATTGGTTCATGCAAGTTTTGTGCACGAATAGCTCTTTTTAGACTCGAATAAAGAGCTAAAAAAAGTACACACAAACAAAATTGGAACGCTAAATCACTCATGGAATTGGAATTCCTAATCGGTTTACAGTAGGAAACTGGCTTACTGCTAGATCACTCATGACACTCGCCACACTCACGATGCCTGATAAATTTTCATGAGTATAACACACAATCATGATTTTACAATAAAAACCTAGAAAATTAAAGGTATATCAACAACCTTTATTGCCGTAACTAGAGGGTTCTAGTTGTCAATTATGTGAAACCTGAGGTGGGATAAAAATGACCAAAGGCCCAGCCAGGGCCCAGGATTGCTTCCACTCAATAGCACGCCAGCTCGGCCTCGGACCGTCACACCCTCGGAGCCGAGCCGAGCCGATGACTCGCCCCCACGAAACCGGCCGCCTCGTTCCGACGATCCGCCACGACCTTCGGCCTCCGATCCTCAACGGTCCCGTGGTCCTCCCATCAGCCTAGTAAGGGGTAAGGGTGACCTGGCGCTACCTAGGCCACCCGATCCTCCCAGAGGCACAGGGACCCCACGATCCGCCACGTCAGCTCCAAAACCACCTAGGGCCTTGCCACGTCAGTCCTAAACCACCCATGGTGCTGCCACGTCTGCCCTAAACCCCCTGGGCCTCCTGCCACGTCAGGCCCATGGGCTTTCGGATCCAGACCCGGCCCCCAAACGGATCCAAACCCGATTGGGATTATCTATAAATACCAGGTCCTCTCCCACCTTTACAGGTATTCAATCTTGGCCCACTTAAAACCCTAGTTACTGCTACTCTCTCTCAGAGACTAACTAGATCGTCGGAGGGTCTGCCACCGGGATCAACCTCGGTGTTCCAAAACCGTCTGCAGGTACTCGAGGCGAGGCATCCCAAATCCGAGCCGGTCCTCCAGTACCGAAGCGAGCCTCAAGCTCACCGTCCAGTACCGCATCCTTCCACCATTACAAATCGAGTCCAAACTCACACCTGGTGCATCCACACTCTCCCCAAAAACAAACCGCATCAGGTTGGCACCGTCTGTGGGAACTGAAGTTAATTGTTCGGTGCGGACGACAACCCGAGCCTCGCCACCAATGGTCTCCCTTCGATCCGCCCTCCCATGGCTCCCAGGGCCCGGAGAGACGGGCCTCCTCTTCAGGACTACCTCGACGGGATTCACAGATCAAACAATCCGGGGGCACACCCCGGGCCCCAACGGGGCGCACCTCATGCCGCCGAATCCGACCTTCGCCGGGTCATCCAGAACCGAAGGGCCAGCCAGGCTAGGGGAGGGACCTCTTCCAACTCGGCCCCGAACCATTCCAGGCCTGCGTCCGGGGAAAGGCCATCGGTACTCAGCCGCATCGGTCGAATTCCAACGCCACAACCCGACCCTACTGACCATGGCACGGTCACCAGGGTCGAGTTCAGGAGCTTTCGGGACGAGATCATGGAGGCCCTTCACGGGGCGCCAAGGGCCGCGACGCTTGACCGACCCCATCAAATAAGCGAGGGAAGGAGCTACACCCGTGACCCAACTCCTCCTCCTGAGCGCACCGACGAGGTACTCCGACGCCTCCTAGAGATGGAAAATCACCTCGAACACATCGGTGACGGTCATCCGAACCCCGTCCTAGGCCGAAGGCCTTCCCGACCGCCATTCTCTGTCAACATCTTAGAAGCGGAGGTCCCCCGGAACTGTCGGCCCCCACAATTCGAAACTTACAATGGTGAGGGTGATCCAGCTGATCACATGGAGGGCTTCAAGATCCTCATGATGATTCACAGTGCTTCGGATCCCCTACTAACCGAGCGTTCCCGGCCAACCTCCGGGGTCCGGCTAGGGAGTGGTTCTCCAAACTCTCCCCCAGCTTAATCTTCTCATTCGATCAACTGGAAGCCAACTTCTTGGCCCACTTCGTCACCAGCAGGAAGCCCGAGAAGACGAGCGCGTCCCTGCTCGACCTCCGGCAGAGGGAGGGGGAGTCGCTCCGTGACTTCGTCAAAAGGTTCACAGCCGAGGCAAGATCCGTCTCTGCCCTCGACGCTGGGGTCGCCTCGGCCGCCTTCCGACACAATGTTCGACACAACCAGCTGAAGGTCTCCTTGGTAAAGAAGCCACCCCTGGACTTTCCCGACCTTCTTAGCCGAGTCGAGAAGTACATACGAGCTGAGGAAGCCCTAAACCGGGAGGGCGGTAAAGAAGTGGCAGGAAGGGGCAAACGCAGGGTCGACGAGGTCGAACCTGCCAGAAAAGCAGCAAAGGAAGGGGTCGGCATGAAGAGGGTACCCCCGGTCCCTCGTTTCGAGAGATACACACCCTTGATGCATAACGTGTCCGCCATCCTCTTGGAGATTGAGGACGGGGGCCTCGTCCGGCTACCTCCTCGACCGAACAATAACAAAAAGCGAGATCAGCGCTTCTACTGCCGCTTCCATAGGGATCATGGGCACGAAACTGACCAATGTCGGGCCCTGAAAGACAAGATCAAAGCCCTCATCTCCCGAGGGTATCTCCGCGAGTTCACCAGAGAAAGCCAACGGGATCGGAGGGATACGAGGAACCGGAGGCCTTCTCCTCCGACCCGTATTCCGAACCACCGCCAGGAGCAGGATCTCGATCCCGAGGAAACAGAAGGACATGCCATTTTACATTGCGTCCACAGAGGACCGATGGGGGGAGAGTCGAATACTTCGCGGAAAGCATTCATCCAAGAGGTGAACGCTGTCCAAGACCTCCCCTCGCCCCGCGTACAACCGCTACCTGTCTCCTTCTCCGGCGAGGACCTCGAAGGCGTCCGCCTTTCTCATTGCGACGCCCTCATCATTTGCCTCCGCATGGCGAATTTTGAGGTTCCCCGAATCCTCGTCGACAACGGCAGCTCGGTGAACATCCTTTTTCTCGAATCCTTCGAGAATCTCAAGCTGCCCAGAAACAAACTCAAGCCGGCCGGATACACCTTGCACGGGTTCTCCGGCGTCCCTGTCGTCATAGAAGGGATTGTGACCCTTGATGTCATGGCGGGCTCGGCTTCTATCAGGCGGACCGAATCCATGGACTTCATGGTGGTGAACGTCAAGGCGGCGTACAATGCCATACTCGGCCGGCCCGGGCTGTGCTCCCTTCAAGCGGTACCGTCGGCTTACCACCTGAAATTAAAATTCCCCACCGAGCGAGGGGTCAGTGTTGTCCGCGACAACCAAGAGGGGGTGCGGTCCTGCTACATGACCGCCGTCAGAGGGGGCGTATTCCCCCTCGATGCCATCGAGCTCGGGTCCGAGAGGGTCGGTTCCGATCCTGAGCCAGCCGACGAGCTGGAGGAGGTCCCATTCGGGACTGCGGACGAGTCAAAATGGTTCCGGGTGAGCCGCTCGCTCTCCGGAGATTTGAAGTCAGGCATAATCGACTGCATCTGCCCCAACATCTATCTATTCGCCTGGAAGCCCTCCGACATGCCCGGGATATCCGAAGACCTGATCATGCATCGGCTGAGCGTCATCCCGGGCTCCAAGCCGGTCGCCCAGAAGAGGCAGCAAGCTGTTAAGAAGGAGGTGGACAAGCTATTATCCGCTCGGTTTATTCAGGAGGTCAGCTACCCCGAGTGGTTGGCGAATGTCGTCATGGTTAGGAAGGCGACCAGGGGATGGCGGATCTGTATAGACTTTACGGATCTGAACAAGGCATGCCCAAAAGATCCTTTCCCCCTCCCCAGTATCGATGCCTTGATCGATGCGATCTCGGGACACGAGCTACTGTCCTTCATGGATGCCTTCTCGGGGTACAATCAGATCCGGATGTTCCCGCCGGACATTGCAAAGACCTCGTTCGTCACCGACCAGGGTCTTTTCTGTTACCGCGTTATGCCCTTCGGGCTGAAAAACACCGGAGCCACTTACCAACGGCTCGTGAACCAGATTTTTAAGGACCTGGACGGCCGCAACATGGAGGTCTATGTCGACGACATGCTCGTCAAGAGCCGGGAAGGGCCAGACCACGTCGCCGACCTCGAGGAAGCCTTCGGAATCCTCCGACGTCACAACATGAGGCTCAACCCGGCCAAGTGCGCCTTCAGTGTCTCCTCGGAAAATTTTTGGGGTTCATCGTCAGCCAGCGCGGCATCGAGGCAAACCCAGAGAAGATCCAGGCCATAATAGACATGGCCCCGCCCCGGAATGTCAAGGAAGTTTAGAGGCTCACGGGCAGATTGGCGGCCATCGACCGTTTCCTCTCCAAGTCGGGGGAGAAGTCTCTCCTCTTCTTCAAAGCTCTACGCAGAAAAGGAGGCTTTGAATGCGGCACCCATCAGCAAGAGGCCTTCGAACAACTGAAGCAGTACCTCGCCAACCCTCCTCTCCTCAGCAAACCCGAGCCGGGCGAACCGCTGTGGCTATACCTGTTCGCCTCGGATAGCGCCCTCAGCGCCGTCCTCGCCCGGGAAGAGGATGGGGTTCAGAGGCTGATGAACACATTATTATTCACTTTTTAGAGCAATAATCTTAATATAATTAGACATTTAAAAGCTCTATATGTGGTATTTATGCTTCTTTTCTCTTTCTCTGCAGGAAACAGCCTATAAACAGCAAAACGAAGCAAATTCAGGATGATACACAGGAAACTGAAGAGGCAGTCGACTGGTCATGATAACAGGCGACTGGACAGAGGAAATCAAGTTTTACACAGCTGCTCGACCAAGTCGACTGTTCCCAAAACATCAGTCGACTGGGCGGATGAATCATGAAAATACTGAAGTCTCGACACAGTCGACTTACTCCCAAGGACAGTCGACTGATAGGCGGCAGAGTAAACAGATAAGATATTCGAAGATACACCTGAATCTGATTTCAAATCTATTTGAATCAAGATTTTATGCAGCGAATCAAATCTAAAGACAGGGTATTTTCCAAGTGGACGTGGTAAACAAATAAGGAAGGAAAGGAGAAAAGAAAAAGATATTAATCATCAAATCAAATAAAGAAGGATCTTCCTGAAAAAGTGGAAACCCTAATTCTCAGCCGTGTTCTATAAATATCAGAATACCATCTCCAGAACGGCTCTCTCTCCACTCCACGACTCCATCCAACGATCATATATCTCTGAAAGGCGACTCAATCTCCAAGTTCCTGAACAAGCATCAAGAACATCACTCCATCAACATCGAAGAAGGAAAGAGAAGATCCAGCAACAAGAAGGCAGTCGACTGTGTGACAGCCAGTCGACCATATTGCCGGAATCCATTAGTTTATTTCTTCTTCTCTCTTTATTCTTTTTATGTTGATCATGTATTCAAACTTGTTAAGCAATAAAGTTATTATTATTCATAGTTGGGTAGATCGAAACCGTAGTTATGTAGTGCTATATTCTTCTGAGATCTTCTAATTACTTATCGATTGAATCTGGTTGAATTGACATAGATTAATGATCATCAAACTTGGATCTTGAAGTCTGAGAGCAGTCGACTGAGGTGAGAGCCAGTCGACTGACATACAGCACGTGAGAATATCAAGTTTATGTTATCATGTATCTAAATCTGTTATATGAAGCATATTGAGACGACCGAATCTCGTGCCCATAATTGGTAACAAAAGAATCTTTAGGGGTTCTTGGTTCAATCAACTTAGAGGATCTAGATCTGATACCAATTTCTAGAACTTTAAGTGTTTGTTCGTTTCCACTGATCTTATGTTTTCTTTAAGAACAACTTAGTAATTACTAGGCTGACTACTTGATGAAAGAAACGAATTAGAGTAGATACCATGCCCTTGAAGTGAACAACATGAGTAATTGGAAGTAAATTCAGAAGGCAAATTAGCATTACTAACTATTGGTGGAGATCAACAACCCAACTATTCAAGAGATATTTGTGATTCAACAATTCCTTCTTAGTTTTAATCTTTTTATTCCTTTTAGCCTTTTAAAACAACTCATTATGATTTTTATTATTTTCTATTGATTAGTTAGTTGAAGTCTACAATCTCTGTGGGATCGACCCTTGCTATTACTACGATTCGATTCGTGCACTTGCGAGGTTTTATAATTTGTGTCTAGTTAGTCTATTTTAGGTAGCTAGATTCCAACAACAGAGGCCGTTATACTATGTAAGCAAGATCCTACTCCCCGCCGAGACGAGATACGCGAAGATAGAAAAAGTGGCCTATGCTCTGGTCATGGCGGCCCGGAAACTCCGCCCTTACTTCCAAGCTCACTCTATCCAAGTACTGACCGACCAGCCATTAAAAACCGTCCTCCACAAGCCCGAGAACTCCGGCCGCTTAGTCAAGTGGTCAATTGAGCTAAGTCAGTACGACATCGGCTATCAGCCGAGGACCGCGATCAAAGGTCAGGCCCTCACCGAGTTCATCACCGAGTGCACCATTTTCGAGCCGCCCGATATCGAAGGATCGGATCCGACGTGGGAAGTCTATGTTGACGGATCCTCCTGTGAAACCAGGAGTGGCGCTGGGATCATCCTCCGAGGCCCCGACCAATTCCTCCTTCAATACGCCCTCCGCCTCAACTTTCCGGCCTCCAACAACGAGGCAGAATACGAGGCCATGATCGCCGGACTGACCCTAGCCCACCGAGCCGGAGCCAAGCAAATTCGGGCCTTCAGCGATTCCCAGCTCGTGGTCAATCAGATCACCAGAGAATACGAGGCCCGCGACGAACGGATGGCGAAGTATTTAGCTGTGCTCCGACGACTCCTAGCATCCTTCTGCTGCTCCACGGTCGTTAGGGTCCCCAGGGAGCAGAACTCCCAGGCAGATGCATTATCAAAACTCGCCTCTTCCTCATTCGAGGATCTCGACCAAACAGTACTCATCGAAATCCTCTTAAGGCCCAGCATGAACGACCAAGACCAAGAGGCGATGTGCGTACAAGGCGACGCCGGCCCGGACGACTGGACCACCCCCATTCGAAAATTCTTAATCAATGCCGAGCTTCCTGAAGATCGGGCCGAGGCAAGAAGGGTCAGGATCCGAGCTGAAAGGTTCGTCATGATCGACGACGTCCGCTTCAAACGCTCGTACACATTGGCAGACGGGAAACCGTACCTCCGTTGCCTCGCCAGTGACGAAGCTAGTTACGCCCTGAGAGAAATTCATGAGGGGATCGGCGGATGCCATATGGGGAGCAGATCACTCGCTCGAAAGGCCCTGAATCAGGGGTACTATTGGCCAACCATGCTGCAAGACTCCCAAGAGCTAGTCAAGAGGTGCGGCCCCTGCCAGAGGTTTTCACCTATCAAGAGGATCCCTCAAGCAAACCTCCGATCCCTAGCTAGTCCCACACCATTCGCCATGTGGGGCGTGGACCTGGTGGGCCCCTTTCCCGTTGCCACCGGACAGAAGAAGTTTCTGATAGTCGCCATCGACTATTTCACAAAATGGCTCGAGGCCGAGCCACTGTCCAGCATCACCGAGCGCCAAACCCAGTAATTTTTCTGGAAAAACATCATTTGCCGGTTCGGAATCCCACATGTCCTCATCATGAACAATGGGACCCAATTCGCAGGCGAAAACTTCCGAAAATTCTGCGAAGACATCGGTGTCCAGCAACGCTTCTCCGCTATATGCTACCCTCAGTCCAACGGCCAAGCGGAGAATAAGAACAGGCAAATCCTCGACGGGCTTAAGAAACGCCTCGACAGTTCCCCCAAGGGGCAGTGGGTGGAAGAGCTGCCCAGCGTGCTGTGGGCACACCGAACCACCAAGAGGATCCCTACGGGAGAGACGCCGTTTAGCTTGACCTACGGGACGGAGGCGGTGATCCCCGTCGAGGTCGGTCTACCCTCTCCCCGGATCATGGCCTTCGACGAAGTAGACAACTCATCCGGCCTAAGGGCCAACCTGGACCTCGTTGCCGAGGTCAGGGAGAAGTCTTCCATCCGAAGGAGCATCTATCAACAGCGGATCGAGAGATTTTACAACAAGAAGGTCCGCCCAACAGACATCAAGGCCAGGGACCTCGTGTTACGCAAGTTGTCCGTCTCCGACCCGACCAAGAAGAGGAAGCTGGCCCCCAACTGGGAAGGTCCATACAAGGTAGCCGAGGCTATACGCCCCGGCACGTACCGACTGGTGGATATGGAAGGTCGGGCGATCAAGCGACCCTGTAACGCCGAGCACCTAATGAAGTTCCTAGAAGAGCAGATATAGGTTTCCTGCTTGGCTAGTGTAAATTATGATTTTTGTAAACTTTTTTATGTAAAAGGCCGATAGCGCCCCTCTCTATATGTATGAAAGAGATCCTTTTTTTTGTTAACTCCAAACGCCTCGGTAGGTCCGACCTAACGCCGGACAAAGGAATCGCTTTCTCAAAGCTGCGGCCCCCGAGTCATCACCCCGGTGCCGACCACCGAGGTCTCGGTAGGCCAGAACCGGCTCCGAGCCAAGGAGTCGCCCTAACACCCCATGGCGCCTAAGAGGCCAAACTCAGTACCGATCCCTCGCGGATCGATAGGTCCGACCCTCAACTTCGCCGGCAATCAATTAACAAATTCATCAGAGTAAAGAGTGGAAAGGAACCCCTTATTCATACTCCCTTATTACTTCTGAAAACAAATAAAGACCGTTACAGGACCACTCCACTCATCTAAAACAGAAAGAAATTACTGGCTAAGGGACCTCTTAGGGCCCCTCGGGTCCGACAGAGGGTAATCCCACTCCGACCGAATGGCTAGGAGCCCTCTCCTCGTCACGGTGGTCCTTGGACTCTGCCACGGTCGACACGCCGACTACAGAGCTCTGGGCATCAACCGGTCGAACACGCTCAAGCAACAGCAACGCCGAGGGAACTCCCTTCGTTCGCCGGCCTCCCGAGGAGGATCTCGTCCTCGTCCCAGACATACCCAGCATCATCTTATAACGGTGTATCTCCATCTCCTTCTCGACTATGATGTCATGAAGGAGCCTCTTAGACGAGGGTCACTGCACCGACGCACTCGACATTGTGTACCCGAGGTCGGCGCTTCCGAAGTCCTGATCCACCATTGCCCTCTTCAGCCGGGTCGCCTCCGCGCTCAGAGCCTCGGACTTATCCCGATAATAGTTAAAGGCAGCATCCTGATCGCGGGCCCCCTCGCGGTAGCAAACCAACGTGGCCTCCAGGACCTTGATTTTACTCCGGAGCCACGCCACGTCAGAGCGGTGGGGATCCGCCTCGGGACGTAAAGCCGTTACCTAAAAGGAAACCAACCACCACTCAAAACACATCGGAAAAAGGGTCCGAAAAGATCCGGGGTCAAAATACTTGGCCAATCAAAAAATCCTTTTTTTTATATATATAAAATAAAATTCTATACAAAAATGTGGTGGCCAGTCCGTTGTTGGCAAATACAACAAAGAAGAGAAGACAAAAAACAGGGAGGCAAGCAGCCTAGTTCCCCACCTCTGCATCGGCCGGATTCGCAGGCGGGTCGGCGGCCGATCCGACAATTGGTTCTTCACGCACATCCCCTTCGGGAGTCTTCGGCCGCTGCTCGACTTCCAAATCATAATCGAGGTCGGGCAGATCGATGGTCGGATAGAAGTGCCTCACGTGGCTGAGGGCCTTCTCATAGACCTCATTCTGGGCTGCAATTACCATGTCCTGGCCCGTCGTTGTCAATGCCTCCTTCTCCTTCACAAACTTCTTCTTCAGGGCGCCCACCTTCTTGTCCCACTCGGCCTCCTTAGCCTCGAGCTCGACCTTCAGTTGCTGCTCCCTCTTGTGCGAACCCTCGAGCTCAATCTTCATCTCCTTCATCTCCTGCTGATACTTATCCGCCCGTTCACGCTCCTTCTCCACGGTCGCCTCGTAAAGGCTCTTCACCTTAGCCTCCTGCAGACAAACCTGCGGTGACCAAGAACGGCTCAGGAAAAACTCGCTTCACGAAAAATTACAAGGGAAGGGGGTCGGCAGACTTACCAGCACGCTCGCCTGCGATAAGCGCGTGAACGCCTCCTCCACAGTCTCGCTGCTCATATTCTCGCGGTCCCGGGGAGTCGCCAGCTTCTCCACCACCTCGATGGCGTTGGGCCTGCGGGTTAGGCTGTCCCCCTCCCGTATCGACCAAGCCGGCGCCCACGGCCGCTGCACCTCCTCCACCACAACGTCCACTCCCTCGCCTCCGACCAGGGGGACCTTCCCCTTGCTGCGATCGACCACCTTAGCCTGGCCCTGGCTCATCGGAGCGACCACCTCCTTGCCCGCCTCCGAGCGCGTCCTCTTAGCCCCTTGGTCGCCCGGGGCCTTGGAGACGACCTGGGACGACTCCCTCGTCCTCTTCGCTTGCCCCCCCTCCTCGGCCTTTTGCTTCTTCAGAGCGAGCCTCCTGGCCTTGATCGATTCCGGGTCCATACCTGCAAGAAGACCCATTAAGGACGATGAGCTCGAAAGAACGACAAAACAAGAAAAAAGAAACGACTACATACTAGACTCGGCCGGGCTCAGTCCGACGCTGGCCAGATGACCCTCCGTCACCCTCGGCCAGCTGATGCTGTGCCCCAAACGGAGACGCTCGACATGTCTCCACTCCTCGGCAGACAGATCCTTCTGCTTCGGCGCTTTGAAGTTTGGTTTGAAAAAGTTCCATCGGGTGGGGATGTCCCAAGGTTCCGCGCTCCGGATCACGAAGTACTTCCGCTTCCACTCCTTATTGGAGTCCGGATGGCCGTGGACTATCTTCCCCCGGCTCCGAGGAGAGATATAAAAGATCCCCTCGGACTCCCCTGACGAGCTGATCCCCAGCATCGCGCGGAACACATCCAACCGGAGCGGCACCTTCCTCTCCTCACAGAGCAAGACGAAGCATACCACCTGCTTCCATGAGTTTGGTCCATACTGCATCGGGGCCAGAGACGCCCAATTGAGCACCTCCCGGATAAACAAATGGATCGGCAGCCTCAGCCCGGAACCGAATGCGTCTATAGGGAAGATGCAGTACCACTCCGGTAGTGGGTCGGTGGGACAGAGATCCGGGCTCGGTAACATCAGCTTTTAACCGGGCCTAAAGTGGAAGGCCGACTGAACAACCTCCAAATCACCTGCCTCCAGGATTATCGGTAGTGCATCCATCCTCACCGTCTTCTGACTTGGCGACGAAGGCTGCACCCCGTACAGCTCCTTGTCGGAGAGGTCGTCGGGATACCGCCTAATCGGTTGCGGCCGCACCGGTGAACCTGTCACTATATTTCGAACAGGGTACGTCTCCCTCGTACGGCTGGCCTTCGCCCCCTTCTGCCTTGGCATCCTCTTCTTCTTGGCCCTCTCCGGCGAAGGGGTAGCTAGGGGCTCAAGGACGGTCGCCGTGGAAGAGGAGTCTGCACCTCGATTCCACCTCCGAGCCAAGGACTTTCTCCGAGTACCCTTCCTCCGAGCCTCAGCCGCTTCGGCCTCTCCGTCGCCCTCACTATCACTACTGTCCTCCTCTGACACCGGATCTAATATCTGCACCTCGTCCGAGCTATCACTACTGCCCTCCTCCTCGGAGTCGCTGCTCTCCACAATGTATGGCTTCCGAACACGAAGAGGCTTCACATCATACACCCTGGTGTCCTCTGACCACGACGTCGAATCTGAGAGCCCTGCGCCAGGGTTGTCTTCCCTCCTCGAGGTCGAAGCTGACAAGCCAGACTGAATAAAGCTAAAACTAACCTGTGTTGCCTCGGAAAGACGAGCCGGTGATGCTAATCAAGAGAGCAAGCGCCGGGTGCTTTTGCTTTTCTTTTGAGGAAGGCAGGGAGAGAGAAATAGGTGAAAACAGGAGAAGAGTGGGGGGTATTTATAGAGGAAGGGTGGACTCCTCGATTCTCGCGTTGCTGTTCCTCGATTAGCGTGAGACTGTTCCTAGAAAATCACACCACTCCTCGATTTTCGGGTTACTATTCCGTGACGTTACCCGGTTGGGCGGTTGGAAACCCCTCAGTTCCCACTCAAATGCCGCCGGATACATGGGTCGGCCCGGAAAGAAGGCCCCGGTACCCAAGCGCCACCACTTGTTCTTGTCAACAGAGGAAAAGTTTTGTGTAAAGTTTTAAGGCGCTCGCCTTGGACGAGCGCCCCGGGCTCCAGAACTCGGTCGGATCCCCTCTCACCCGCGAGCAACTCGGGGCTTACGGCCTCGGAAGCCGAAACCCCGAATTGTTCGAGGGTGGGAGAAAACCACCATCGCCTGGGACCCTATCGAAAAACGGATCGGCCCACCTCCCATCCCGGGGTGGTCTGCCCGAAGGAGACAGAGGTTACAGAAGAGCCATCCATCCGAGGCTCCTTATGCCCCGGGCTCGGAGTTCGATCGATACCCCTCCCGTCCCGATCTCTCTTGGGCAAACAACCCCATCAGGGCCGTCGACCCAAGAGAAGATCCGGACGGCAGAGTAACCACCAATCCGGGGCTCCCAGAGTTGAAATCTTTTAAGTATCGGGCGTTCGCCCAAGGCAGACACCTCTGGTTGAAGGACCACTCCTGATGTGATCAAAAAGGCAGTGGGGGCGTGGGGTATTTATAGCCTCCCCCAAACCTGCCCTTATGGCCTCCGGGAAGCTAAACGACGGAAGCCCAACCGTCACGCCTGGGGAACTGAAGCGCCGCGCATTTATTAGGGGACATCATTAATGGCCCTGGGAAGTTGGGACGTCGCACACACCCCGGAGCGCCATTAACGGTCCGTGAAACAGTAATCAACTCAGGGCAGCCTTCCCACGAAGGCACAGCGGCCCGCCATCGTCCTTACCGACCCGTAAACCCTTGCCATTCCGAGGTCAGGCCGGGCACGAGGGCAGCCTTCTCACGAAGGCACAACGGCCCGCCATCGCCCTTACCGACCCGTAAACCCTCGCCATTCCGAGGTCAGGCCGGGCACCAGGGCAGCCTTCTCACGAAGGCACCACGGCTCGCCATCGCCCTTGCCGACCCGTAAACTTTCGCCATTCCGAGGTCGGGCCGAGCACCAGGGCAACCTTCTCACGAAGACACCACGGCTCGCCATCGCCCTTGCCGACCCGTAAACCCTCGCCATTCCGAGGTCAGGCCGAGCACCAGGGCAGCCTTCTCACGAAGGCACCACGGCTCGCCATCGCCCTTGCCGACCCGTAAACCCTCGCCATTTCGAGGTCAGTCCGAGCACCAGGGCAGCCTTCTCACGAAGGCACCATGGCTCGCCATCGTCCTTGCCGACCCGTAGACCCTCGTCATTCCGAGGTCAGGCCGAGCACCAGGGTAGCCTTCTCGCGAAATTCCCAACGGCACGCCATTGTCCATGCCGACCCGTAAACCCTCGTCAGCCTGAGGACAGGCCGAGCACCAGGACTCACCGTCCAACACCAGCCCCGGAGGCCACCAGAAAACCTCTCCTGTCCTTCTCCACGACTAAAAATACTCCTCCACGGCTAACTCCCGCATCCCCGCAGGAGTGGGGGGCTTGTGAGGTGGGATAAAAATGACCAAAGGCCCAGTCAGGGCCCATGATTACTTCCACTCAATAGCACGCCAGCTCGGCCTCGGACCGTCACACCCTCGGAGCCGAGCCGATGACTCGCCCCCACGAAACCGGCCGCCTCGTTCCGACGATCCGCCACGACCTTCGGCCTCCGATCCTCAACGGTCCCGTGGTCCTCCCATCAGCCTAGTAAGGGGTAAGGGTGACCTGGCGCTACCTAGGCCACCCGATCCTCCCAGAGGCACAGGGACCCCACGATCCGCCACGTCAGCTCCAAAACCACCTAGGGCCTTGCCACGTCAGCCCTAAACCACCCATGGTGCTGTCACGTCTGCCCTAAACCCCCTGGGCCTCCTGTCACGTCAGGCCCATGGGCTTTCGGATCCAGACCCGGCCCCCAAACGGATCCAAACCCGGTTGGGATTATCTATAAATACCAGGTCCTCTCCCACCTTTACAGGTAATCAATCTTGGCCCACTTAAAACCCTAGTTACTGCTACTCTCTCTCAGAGACTAACTAGATTGTCGGAGGGTCTGTCACCGGGATCAACCCCGGTATTCCAAGACCGTCTGCAGGTACGCGAGGCGAGGCATCCCAAATCCGAGCCGGTCCTCCAGTACCGAAGCGAGCCTCAAGCTCACCGTCCAGTACAGCATCCTTCCACCATTACAAATCGAGTCCGAACTCACACCTGGTGCATTCACACTCTCCCCAAAAACAAACCGCATCAGAACCGTTGACTCATGAATCTTAAAAATTCAACCATACACTTGAAACTAAAATATTTGATTGTATATATTCTCGATAATTGTATATATCGTGGACAATCATTAGCTTATTGTTTTGAAATTTTCAATCTATATAAGCTGCCCACTTAATTTTATTTATCTACTTAAATTCAATCACAAGTCCAAAACTTCAATTTATCTCAATTATCCACTTAAGTTAATAAAAAAAACACATTGAAATTTTAATCTTTGAAAAATGGGAACAAGAGTAAGATGTATAGAGATGGAATGATCAAGCAGTCAATGAGGGAACTAAACAATAGCAAGAAAGGACAAAGTTATCCGACAACAATGTCTTAATTTTCTTTAAAAAATTACACATTTAATAAATGACGGTTGAAAAGTCAAAGTGTTTATAGTAACTAACTTTAAAATTCCAACATTTATTTAAGCCCCGAAACAAAAGCCCAAGCCCAAGCCCAATTCCAGTCCCACTGGCCTCTCTAGTCCCCTTCAGAACCTTCCAGAAACAATCACCCAAAGCAACGATCCGACCAGTCCTAGGCTCCTACTAGAACTCTCCACCCAACGACTTTAAAACCCCCTCACCCCCTCAAAATCCCCACCATCTATTCCCATATCTCAGACCCTAAATCCCCCAAACCCCTCATCAATGGCAGACGAAGCCAAAGCCAAGGGCAACGCCGCCTTCTCCGCCGGCAACTTCTCCGACGCCGTCGCCCACTTCACCGACGCCATCAGCCTAGCCCCTTCCAACCACGTCCTCTACTCCAACCGTTCCGCCGCCTACGCCTCCCTCAACCGCTTCTCAGAGGCCCTCGCTGACGCCCAAAAGACAGTCGAACTCAACCCCTCCTGGTCCAAAGCCTACTCCCGCCTCGGCGCCGCCCACCTCGGCCTCAGCAACTTCGCCGACGCCGTCGCCGCTTACGAGAAGGGGCTCTCGATCGATCCGTCGAACGAGGCGTTGAAATCTGGTTTGGCTGATGCGAAGTCGCGGCTGAGGTCGTCGGGTTCTGGTGCGGGATCGCCGTTTGGAAAGATTTTTCAGGGGCAGGAGATGTGGGCGAAGATTACGGCGGATCCGTCGACGAGGGGGTTCTTGGCGCAGCCTGATTTTGTCAAGATGCTGCAGGATGTGCAGAGGAATCCGAGCAATTTGAACATGTATTTGCAGGATCAGAGGATGATGCAGGTGTTGGGGGTGCTGTTGAATGTGAATATGAGTGGGGCGGGCAGGGAGGAGCCGATGGAGAGGGATTTGAAGGAGGAGAAAGAGGAGAAAGTTCAAGAACCGGAGCCAGAGCCGATGGAGGAGGTGGAGGAGGAGGAGGACAGGGCGGTGAAGGAGAGGAAGGCGGAGGCGCAGAAGGAGAAGGAAGCGGGGAATGCTGCTTATAAGAAGAAGGATTTTGATAAGGCTATCGGGCATTATAGCAAGGCGCTCGATCTTGATGGTGAGGATATTTCGTTCTTGACGAATAGGGCTGCGGTGTATTTGGAGATGGGGAAGGTAATTTCTTCTTGCCTTCATGCTGTTATAGATGTTATTTGTTTGCTTGTTTCTGTGTTTTAACTTTTAGTGACTGACTGACTGTCGTTTAGGTAAAAACTCCAAGAATCTATTTCCTAGAACTTATTTTAGTATTTAACATTACTTGTAGGGCTATTTTCAATAAAAGTTTTCACCTTTTGCAAGTAAATGAAGTTGTAAATGTGTCAATCTTTGAAGTGGAGGGAAGTAATTTTTTGGTTTTATTAGAGGGGGAGGTATGTATGGTATATCAATGTTAATAATTGTGTGGTTTGTGTTGCACTTTGGCTGATTACTTTCGTTTTTCCATGCCTGTGTCAGAACAGTCTTAAATGTCATTTCATTGTTAAGGTCAGTGGAATTAACCTGCAAAGTAGCATGGTCCAAGTGAATGTTCTGCCCCAAGTGAATTAATCTGAATGAATAAGCTTACTTTTAGGTTTTTGGTAGGAAGTTTGATTTTGTTCCAAGTGAATGTTTTCCGGCATAGATCAAGTGCAAATTCTGGTATTGAATGACTGTGTTAGTGTAAATTAAATTGATACATCCTAACTATTAGATATTCTTTATTGGTGAGTGTAACTACATGCATTATAGCTATTAGATATGCTTTGTTTGGCCAAGTGCTAGGTATCACTTTGAGCATACTTAATGGATGGTATTGGATTAATTTAATTATGAGATTTTGTCATGTTTCACTGTTGAAAAATAATCTTTTTGGAGTCTGATCAATTGCCATATCTAGAATCTTATATTCACTACAAGTTTGCTGTCTGCTCAGTATGAAGACTGTATAAAGGACTGTGACAAAGCTGTTGAAAGGGGCAGAGAACTTCGTTCAGACTTCAAGATGATTGCACGGGCATTGACTAGAAAGGGTACTGCCTTGGTGAAGCTTGCCAAAACTGCTAAAGATTATGAACCTGCTATTGAGACTTTCCAGAAAGCCCTCACTGAGCATCGCAACCCTGACACATTGAAGAGGCTTAATGATGCAGAGAGAGCAAAGAAGGAATTAGAGCAGCAAGAATACTTTGATCCAAAACTGGCAGATGAGGAGCGTGAGAAAGGTATTCGTTACTTAATTGGAAATTGCACTTTTCTACTTCTCTTGTTTTGCTTACTTGCTATGTTAGATTTTTTTTGTTAATGTTCTTATTTCTAGCTTACTGTCTAACTGCTGCCATCTATATCATTGGCTAGTGAGGTTATCTCAGCTGATGTTTGCTAACATACTAATATGTTGAATAGTCTAGGTGTATAAAGTTTAATGCTACTTCTCTGCTTTCATATTGGAAAAGTTTTGTCCATCTTAGTTGACAGCTCATTTTTGAAAATATTGCTGGCCACTTCGCTATATTCTAAAGACGTCCAGACTCTAGAGCATGCTCATTTGGTCCCTTCTAATTAAAATCTACTCCACTTGTTAAGCAATGGCATGCTGTTACTTTTAAGTTTTAACTAGTGTTCAAAATTTTAGAAGTTCCTTGTTCAGCTTTGTTCTTTAGTTTTGTTAACTTTATATATATGTCAACTGACTCATTTTAGCTTGATCGAAGTTGACCTCGTTTGGTGTGAAAACCTCAAAAACAGTTAGGTTCGATGTAACTTGTTAGTTGAGTAGATGGCTTGATGTCACTAATCTAAAGAAACCATGTCTAAATTCCTGCTTCACTTAGAATAGGGCTAGCACCATACGTGCAGAAATACTTGTAAAAATATCTACTCATACTTGTAAATGTGATATTATAAAATATATCTATGCACAAGCATTTATTTGGTGTATGTGACTGATGCTTACCTTGCCGAATACATCTTAGTTTTTATTAGGAAGATGCATGTATATCTTAAAACTGCATCTAACTTGTCTTGAAGATTTTGTCTGAGTTTTGGTTAGTTACGTGGGCAACCGAGAAAGATATTGGCTAATATCAAGTGATTCTTGGTTGTGATCACCATATGTACTGGATACAGCTGAAACTGTATGTAGAGTCAGAGAAATTTTTCGACTAATTAGGTTGGAATTAAGTCATCCACACATACTCCGGTATTTAATATTTATCCCATGAGCAAAGTAGGGTTTAGAACTAGACTTGGATTAAGTCAAAATCCATTTATGATGTCACATCCATGTTCAAACTTAACTAAGCAAGCCATGATCTCAATGCTCATGTTAGTTAAATTATTTCAAAGAATGGCTTTGGTCAGCACTGTCCAATGCCTCACAACAAGCGGTTGTTATGGTAATCGAAGATGTTGGCCTTGTTGTGGTAATCGAAGATGTTGGCCTCTGTTTATTTGGGTAATGTGTGTCTCTCTGTGTGTGTGTATATATATATATGATTTCTATGATTTACATACATTATACATCGCTGTATCTACTAGCAATAATAACTGCGGCAGAGTGTCATTTTCAAATCCAACTCTGACATCTGATAATCTAGATCTTCTACCAAGCAAACCTTATTTATTGCACATCACAAGTAAAGCAGTTTAAAAGATCACTTGAACAGAGAGAAGCAAAACCTTTGAAAATAATACAATAATTTTCCTTTATGTAGTTCCAATTTAGAATCAAGTTACATCATTCAAATTCTATGACTTGATATTAACCTCCGTTAACTTCCTGATTCTGCACATAGCCGGTGTAGCGCAGAGTAGGCAGTTAGGTTAGAGAGATTATGGGAGAGAGGGACAACGAAGATGTGTCATTGTATAAAGTGTTTTTTTTCTTCAAAACAACATGAGGGTGAATATTCATTATATGTTGTCACACCTTTTGAATGGAGCCTGACTTCGTTTTCATATAGCATGAACAGTATTGAGTGCATGGACATTATTGCCCCCTCACTTCTAATTTGAGGTGAGTGTGCATGCTTTCCGTCCTTTTGTTGGATGAATTTGGATGTGACAATTGGCACTTTGATCTTAGACTTTATGAATTGGGTAGATCTTTTTGCATGTTCATTACACTCGTGACTAGAGATGCCTTGGTGATACGCATCCTCCAGGAAATACGTTAGTATATACTCACTCATGTTGAGTAGCTGAGAATTTGCGAAATTATCACCCTTTAGGAGGGTAATGCAGTTTCATTGACATTACTAAGTTTTGTCTCGTTTGGTGTGAAAAAATGGTAGGATTCTGAAGTTGTAACCTTATGGGGTGAGCAAGGAAATGCTTGCATTGCAGTAGTGCTTGAATTTAGTCAACATATGCACGAAATTTCACATGGCTTAGAGCTGGATTACATTCCATATGGCAAATTTATCTTTTTTCCATCTTTGGACTATTTTTCTTAGTCGTGGAGAATTTGGAGGATGCCAAGCAGGGTGGATCTAGGCCCAGCAGCACAAGCGCCCCAATGTTATGGGGCTCATATTTTTTAAGTATTTACAATGTTAAAAAAATGTAAGTGTTTTAAAAAACAATTACACTATATTATGTAAAATTTGAAACAAGAGTTGGCCTATTAGCTCATCTAGTTAGAGCGCCGTACTAATAACGTGAAGGTCTCGCAGGTTCGAAAGCTGCATGGGCTAATTAGTAATTAATTTTTCAATCATTTTTTATTTTTTAAACTAATTATTTTTCACATAGCTATACATGCCATTTTACCATTTTATGACCATGCATGTCACTCTATGATATTTTTTCAATGTTCTATGGTATATCATATTTACTTGTTTATGATAAATTTTTAACCAAATCTTTAAGTGCATATGGTTATTTTACATTTTAAGCTTCCAACTTGTATTCTCATATGCATATATTCATCATCACTTCATTTAGATCGTGTTCTCTAATATATCATATTTACCTCTTTGCGATAATGTAATCTGTATGTGTGTATACGTGTGTACTTCTTTTTCATTTCTTCTAAATTTTGTATATGTTGATGAAAGGAATACTAGGGTTGCCTTCAAAAAGAAAAAAATATAAGGGCCAAGTCCTAACTTTGGTGGTTTCCGTTCGGGAATCCTTAGACGCCCGTCGGTTAGTCAGTTTTTCGGTTGATGTCTAACTTAAAGTAAAGATAAAGATACTAAGGCCTCACTAAAACAATTAGAATTACAAAAGTAGCTTAAGAAATTGTGTCCTTTTTCATGTGCTTTTTGTGCGTGACAGTGTTTATCTGTGGGAGTGGATCTAAGTCCCATCTATGTTGCATTGTCACTTTTCCTGTTATTTATTACTCCTGTATCATTACATTAAAGATTTATTCTTATTCAATTATTTGTGTGTGTTCGTAATTGCAGGCAATGAATACTTCAAGCAACAGCAGTACCCAGAAGCAGTGAGGCATTACACCGAAGCACTGAAAAGGAACCCAACGGATCCCAAGGTAAGATTCTATTAAAAAAAAAATTTGTTTTGTTGTTGAATTGTTTTTTACCCAAAAAACTGCTTGCTTGCTGTGCCAAGAGTGTTATTTTCTGATTTGAGTTCTCCCCCTTGTTACCTACAGGTTTACAGCAATAGAGCTGCATGCTACACAAAGTTAGGTGCTCTGCCCGAGGGTCTGAAAGATGCAGAGAAATGCATCGAGTTGGACCCTACATTTGTGAAGGGCTACACAAGAAAGGGTGCAATTCAGTTCTTCATGAAAGAGTACGACAAAGCGTTGGAAACATACCAGGCGGGTTTGAAACTTGAGAAAGACAACTCTGAGCTTCTTGATGGTGTCCGAAGGTAGTAACTCGATCATGTATGTGTGAGAAAACTTTTCTTTGGGCAATTTATAAAGATATTGCTTCTTTGGCTCATGTAGGTGTGTTGAACAAATCAACAAGACAAACAGAGGAGATATCAGCCCAGAGGATCTGAAAGAGAGACAGGTCAGAAAACGAAAAACTATTTCCTCTTGTTTTACTTTTGTTGAAAATATTACCGTCTGTTGTTGCTTAGCATTTTGTGGTTGTATGTGTGAGCAGGCAAAGGCAATGCATGATCCAGAAATTCAGAATATTTTGTCTGATCCTGTAATGCGACAGGTACTTGTAAACTTTAAACTGATATAATTTGCCTTCATATTTGTAGTGTAGACTAGTTTGTCTGATGCTTTAATTGTTTAAAATTGTGAATGTATCAGGTGTTGCAAGACCTTCAGGAGAATCCAGCGGCTTCCCAGAAGCATTTGAAGAACCAACAAGTGATGAACAAGATCCAGAAGCTAGTCAGTGCCGGGATCGTTCAGATGAGATGATGAGCACATTCCCTCCAGAATTGACGAAAGATGAGATGATGAGCACATTCCCTCCAGAATTGACGGAAGCATGTTTAGGCGACATTTGTTTTTGGATTCTTAACTCTGGGTTTTGAACCTTTTTGTGTGAACTTTAAATTCGTGACTTTCTATTTGTGAATGCTTTTCTTCTGAAGTAGTAAAAAACTCTCTTTCTACAGCTCTTGTGGATCCGGACTACCTTTGCTGATTTCAAGTTTCTGATAACCGGTGTTTAGTTGGATTTTTCCCCCAGAAATGGGCCACTTTTTGAAACTAATTTTTAAAATAGACCACTTTCAAAACTAATTCTAAACATAGACCAGTCCGCATAGGCTGCAGTTGTGTTTGTGACATTTGATTGTGAGGCCGCAATTAGGAACTTTTTTTCGGCCTTAGACTTGGGCGTCCAGTCTATTAGCAAGTATAAGGAGTGCTGTACGCGTGATATGCATTGTTGTTTTCTTCATGAGTACTTAGGGCAGGAAATGTAATGGGTTAGTGTATAAAACTCAATAGTAGAAATACACCATTTGCATGTGTCTTTTAGGTTGTAACTGCCTATATAAGGTTATGTTTGTAATGAGATGGAATCGAGATTTGAGTAACTGATTTCTCTGCCAAAATTATCTTTTTTTTCTTCCTCAGAAACCTTAGATTTCTCTCCAATGGTCAAATTCGTTCAGGCTCATAATTCAGCCCCAAACAACTTGGTATCAGAGCAGGTGTTCATCAACTTCATCAACAGCGACGAGCGAGACATCAAAGGCACGTTGTCAGTGAAGGAGGGATTCCGGACGTTGAAGTTGCGGTTCGAATTCATCACTGCTCAACTCAAAATCATCGCACAATTCAAGTTCGATTTGCAGCAGCCCACGCAATATTTGTCGAGGATCACCAACCCCAAACTCAACCTCTCATCTTAGACGACAGTTCAAGGAACGAACACCATTGTAAGAATCTCTCTTAACTCTGATTCTCCTAATTTTTCTGGAGGAAATCCAACGGAATGGATTCGAAAAGCTGAACAATTCTTGGAATTCCACGGTTTTCCTAAAGAGGAGTAGTTGAGCTGTGAAATTTTGGGTTTAAAATAAGAGGCGAGTTGGTGGTTTTGGAGCAACATAGGTAATAGATGGGGTGTGATGAAATGAGAAGAGTTTGTAGAGGAATTGATTGATTAATTTGACATTACTGAGTTTGAGGATTGTGATGTTGTTGGGGGTGAAAATCAAGAAGAAATATTGGATGGTTATGAAGGGTCGTCGGAGGTGTTTGATGAAATGCAAAATCAAAAAAAGAGAAAAAATCGATTTTGAAAGATTGTTCAATTGAGGCGGAGGTGATTGTTGATCCAGTGGTGAGGGGTATTGTAGAGAATGATTCCAATTGGAAACAATAATAGATTAAACACGAGGCAGTGAATGTTAGCATAGTTAGGAAAAATGAGGAGAAGCTCATGTTAGCTAAGATGATTACAAGGTTGAGTTCACCAAATATTTGTGGTAATGTCACGAAGGCAAGATGAGTTCACCAAATATTTGTGGTAATGTCTCGAAGGCAAGTTTTCCATTATATCCTCTTAAGTGTTCGACAAAATGTCGAGAAGATGGAGTTGGAAGTTCTCATTGCTATAATTGGAAGTGACAATGTGGTGCTTAAAGGATGACCCCCACCGATTCGAGGAAATGTTGTTGAATCAAACTTCTTGCAATCCTTAAGGTCCAATAAGGAGGAAGAGATGGATACGGGGAGATGTTCAAATTTTCTTTCATAAAAAGAAATTGCTTAGATTGGCACCATATCAGCAAATGGAGAAGGGGAGATTGATGAACTTATTGCAAAAACCATGGAGAAAGTTGGGAAGGAGGATGTCATCACCATTTCAGATGGGAAAATACTTGATAATGAATTAGAAGTTGTTGAGGGTATGAAGCTTGAAAGGGAATACATATCACCTTACTTCATAACTAATCAGAAGAACACGAAATGTGAGTGAGAGAAAAAGATCTCGAGCCTTAATGCGATAGTGAAGGTGTTTGAACTGGCATTGAAGAGTCAAAGACCGTTACATATTTTTGCTGAAGATATTGAAAATGGTGCCTTAGCTACTCTTATCTTGGACAAGCTACGTACTGAGATTAAGGTATGTGCCATTAAAGCCACTGCATTTGGTGAGAACAAAAAATATAATCTTCAAGATATTGCTTTTTTGATAGGGGGTGATCTCATAACTGACGAACTCGGAATGAACCTCGAGAATGTAGAGATTGACATGCTTGACACATGCAAAAAGATTATAGTATCAAAAGATACAATTATTCTTGATGGAGTTGGTGACAATTTAAGAATTGAAGAAAGATGTGATATGCTAAGGTCGACAATTGAGGCGAGCACTTATGACTATGATAAAGAGAAGCTATAGGAAAGGTAGGCAAAACATTCGGGTGGTGTTGCCGTTCTTAAGATTGGAGGAGCTAGTGAAGCTGAAGTTGGTGAGAAGAAGGATAAAGTGAATGATGCTCTTAATGCAACCAAGGCTGTTGTTGAGGAAAGCATTGTACCAGGTGGTGGAGTTGCAGTCCTTTATGCATCCAAGGAGCTAAGTAAATTGAATAGTGCTAATTATAATCAGAAGATTGGAGTTCAATCATCTAGTGTGCTCTTAAGACACTGGTACACAATTGTTTCTAATGCTGGAGTTGAAGTGGCAGTTGTTGTTGGCAAGCTTTCTGATTCTAAAGTGATGCAGTTATTGGAGTCTGTTGATGGCAATGACACCATTGATTATATTGAATTCATAATCGCTACGATGCATAATGAATACATGTTGATGCAGTTGGGGAATCTGAGTTTGAGATATACCCACATTTTTTAAGACTCAGTAAAGGAACTGCTCACCTGGCTGTCAAAGGGGTGTCAGAGTTGCAACAAGGTGCAGGATGGGTATCAAATTGTTGGTTAAATGGAAGGATTCTGCTGCTTCTGATGCCGTGTAGATGGGTATCGATGAGTTTCGGTTGAAGTTTCCAAATTTTCAACTTGAGATAAGTTCAAAGTAAGAGAGGGGGAGTTGTTAGGGCTTAGATTGACCTGTGAGTTATTTGTAGGAGTTGTATGTAGTCGGAGCATTAGTCAGGTTAAATATGTTAGCAAGTATGTGTATCTGAAACTGTACGTGCGATACACACTTATTTTTTTCATATGTTCTTAGGACGAAAAATGTAATGTGTTAGTGTATAAAGCCCAATTGTAGAATTACAACATTTGCACGTGTCTTTCAGGTTGTAACTGCCTATATAAGGCTATGCTTGTAATAAGATGGAAACAAGATTTGAGTAACTGATTTTTCCCCCAAAATTATCTTCTTCTTCTTCCTCCTCATAAAACCCACATTTTTGAGAATATAAAATGTAGTTGGGAACTGCGGCTTGTTTGAGAACTGCGGCCTATGTTATATATATAATATATATATATATATATATATATATATATATATATATATATATATATATATATATAATTGATTATAACAAAGGCCGCAGTTGGGAACTGGGGTCTATATTTAATGTATTTTTACTTAGAAAAATTTATCTAAGTCTCAAAATATAAAATTGATTATAACAAAGGCCGCAGTTGGGAACTGGGGTCTATATTTAATGTATTTTTACTTAGAAAAATTTATCTAAGTCTCAAAATCTCTCTAGTAAAAAACACATTTTTGAAGATGCTGCAGTTCCCAACTGCGGTCTCATAATCAAGCAGACCGCAGTTCGCAACTGCGGTCTATGAGAATTAGTCTATCTTCGAAATTAGTTTTAAAAGTGGTCTATTTTGAAAATTAATTTTAAAAGTAGTTCATTTAAGGTGAAAATTCGGTTTAGTTATAAAGCAAATTGTAGATCCATAATCTAAAAGAGACATTATATCTCTAATCTCTAATATTATAATAGGAGAAGATCTTAGTGACATTTGTCATTTTGTCATTCTACCAACATGTGCAACACAGGTACATAACTAATATAAAGGAGGTTTTCATTTCAAATCCTCCATACGTCAGAGTTTTATTTTTATTTTTTGAAATTATTAAAACGTGTATTGCACGTGTAAATTACTAGTTATTATATAATAAGAAAGGCGACGATGATGATGAGGTGACGATGTTTGATTATCCCCCTTCATTAAATAGAAAGAAAAAGAGTAATACTGCTTTAAATGCAAATTTTGCTTCGCTGTAAATATTTACAGTTCACCAAAATTTTAAGGATTGGTTGAGATTCTGCCCCAGAATGCGAGAGGCAAATGTATTTTGTCAGGTGCGGAGGCAGATATAGGTGGGGTACAATTGGACCCCAAAATTTTTATAAACCCCCCTTTCATATGTTCCTGAATTTTTATTTGTTCACCCCAATTTATAAATTTTTGGGACTCTCAAGTCCAATCCATCTATTTAAGGCTGAAATCATGCTATGAGATTTTCTCATTCTATTAATTAAGACCAATATGTAGTATAAATTTCAATTCCAAATCATCTTGTTGATAAGAATGTAGTTGGAATTTTATTTTGTTGATGCAAGTGTGAGTAAATTAGTTCGTTCTAGCTATAGATCCCATTTGTGAAACAGTCTAAAGCTTTTGATTTTTGATTTTTGATTTTTAATTTTTAAACAACGATGCTTATATTATTTGATGTGTATGATCATTGGATAAAATTTTGAACAAGAAGTTGGTGTGTACATAAGTTAGAGCATCTGTAGTCGTTTACGGTAAAAATATCCATATATGGATAAATAGAAATAGGATTTTCAATTATGCTGCACTCGTCCAAAGCTATTTTTTAGCAAACTATAATATAATATTAAGCGACGGCACATGAAGTGCCGTCGGAGGAGAAAAGCGCCAAAAAAACGTCTGCATTCGTCAGACGGCACATGAAGTGCTGTCCGTTAACAACAACAACAACAACAACAACAACAAAAAGAAAAAGAAAAAAAAATAGAAAAGCCAACCGTAAGTCAAGGACGGCACATGAAGTGCCGTCCGACACAGCTCCATGATTTGTTTTGGCTGATATAGATATTAGAGTTGCATCAACCATCCAACTGTACAGACAATCAACCATCCAACTGTTGGTCAATAGGTGTACATTAGAAAGAAGAGACCTTTCTTTGGTGTTGAATTCCTGTTTTAGCTAATGCTGATGCAAGTGGTGTTACGCAAATTTTTTTTTTTTTAATAAAACTCGACGGACGGCACATGAAGTGCCGTCCGGTAAATGAGGAAGGTGACAGACGGCACATCGAGTGCCGTCCGAGGTGGGGTTTTTTTTAATTACTTTTTGGCGTTAAAAAAATCGAAAAAATTATAATTTTTTCAAGTGCCGTCCGATGAATAAAAAATTATTGTTTTTCGTGGGACGGCACTTCGAATGCCGTCCCACACTTATCGATAAATGCTATATCGATTCTCATTTATAGCAATCGACTGTAGCGATTTATTGATAAAATGAATATTTGGCAAACGAGCGCCGCGCGTTCGTTTGCCAAATATCCATTTTATCGATATTTGGCAAACGACTACAGATGCTCTTATAAGTATATCCATTCATTTGGGTCATATTTCTTAGCCTCTAGTATTATAGCAATATAAATAGTGTAGTATGATTATTGATTAACATTACTCTTACCAAATTTAGAGTACAATTGTACCAGTGCCAAAAAAATACATGATACCATTAGAGCTGGTATTGGGTCCTATCGGGTCGGGTCATCCACTACCCGGACCCGGACCCGGTACCTCATGGGTCAAAAAATTGGATCCGGACCCAGACTTGCAAGAACCGAGTCCGCGTCCTAGTTAAAAAAAATTACCCGTCGGGTCCGGTAGTAGAGAATACATATTTGCACTTAAGTATTTTTTACACCCGATAACCTACGATTCTAACAATTTTTGCACTTAAGTACATGAATTAATATTATATTTACATATCTATCTTCAACAATTACTTTTATATGCATATTCCTGTAACCCTATTATTCAAATTCTATATGTTTGGGGGTATTTTTTAACGGGTCTGGGTCCGGGTCCGGGTCGATTCTATTTTGAGCGGACCCGGATCCAAAAGTGCATCGGGACTTATTTTAGGACCCGGACCCGGTCCACCCGGTCCCGTATAGATCGGGTATCGGGTAAATGTGACAGTGCTAGGTACCAAGAACATGAATTTGAAAATTATTAGCATTACTCTTACCATGTTTAGAGTACAATTGTACGAGTGCCAAAAAATACATGATATCAAGAACACGAATTTGAAAATTTACTTTGATTATAATTTTATTTTGATTTTTTAAAAGGAAATGAAGTGGAGAATTTTAGAAAACAATTGTGACGATGCCAAAAAAAATAAGATCCCCTTTATGATCTGTCCGACTCCGTCCCTGTATTTTGTGGACACAAAATTTGGAGCCTCCCCCCACATCAAAATCCACACCGTAATCAGATCTTTAACAAATTTCAATATTGTTCATAGCCTCGGATCAAATTATCAGCATTCAGATCCAGCCATCCAGGCAGTTGATAACTGCAACCTGTGATCAGTATTTGTAAATTTCTCTCCTCACATTCTCACCCCTCTCAACTCAACTAACCAAAAATGGAAGATAAGCACAGAGGATGAAGATATCAGATAGCCCACGTGATCATTATTATCACTTTTCCTATTGGGATTATCAGTTTTTTATTTTTTATTTTTAACAGCATCCAGTTAAATTTCCAAATTCTACATCGCAGTAAAATCCCTAATTCATCACCAAATCTAATCTAATATAATACCAAAACATTCTTGATTCTTCTCAGGTGCCCAGTTAATAATCCTATTATAATTTCCATTTATATAATAATTATTATTAATTTACCAGTTTTTAATTATCGCAATTTAGCAAGCACTGTTCGATACGTCTCTTCTTTGTCTTCGATTGGCCCACTTTCTGTTACCTGCGTTGTCACGATTTCTTTCTCGTCCTGCGTGCTCCCAAATATTTACTTAATTAATCAATATAAATATTAAAATCACCAAATCCAATCGCCATTACCTTCCAACTCCCAGAACCCTTGCTTTAATATTCGCGCTTTCGGTTGTCGATCAAATCCTTCATTCTGGTAATGAGTGGTGCAGGTATGGGTCACGGAACCAAGTGGATCCACTCTCTCAAGAGATTGAGCAGCACTGCAGCAAACGTGCAGGCTTCTCTCATCGAAAAGGGCCAGAATCGCGTGATCGATGCCTCCCTCACTCTCATACGCGAAAAGGCCAAACTCAAGGTATTCTAGAAAATATTTATATATATATATTTTCTTTGGATAAGCTTTTCAAGAAAAGTGTGTTTTTGGTTCTACAGGGAGAGCTTTTACGGGCTTTGGGAGGAGTGAAAGCATCGGCATCGTTGCTGGGAGTTCCTTTGGGCCACAATTCATCATTCTTGCAGGGGCCTGCTTTCGCGCCTCCTCGGATTAGGGAAGCCATTTGGTGTGGTAGTACTAACTCTGCCACTGAGGAAGGTACTAGGAATAATTCCAATTCGTAATACATATCTATATAATAAAACACAAAGAAAGCTATCAAGTGGCTTTCATCAATCCCCAAAATCAAAGGCCCAGATCTAATCTCACAAAGCACATTTTCCCCTCAAAAATTAAATTCAAAACACATGGACTTTTATACCCCAATTTATAATTATTTTTCACTATATACTAATGGAAACATGAACTTTTATTTACAACTAATTATTGTCATATTATTCAAACTTCAGCTAGATAATTGTTGATTTACTGTTTACAAGACTTTTTATATGCTGTATTGTTCTGAAGACGTGCCGTAGGCACGTGCCCACGGGCAAATCTAGTGTATGTATATGATTATAATTGATCGTGCTTCATTTTGATAGTAAAGATATGGTATGTAAATATGACTTGTGATTTTTTAAATGCTGAAACATACAGGCAAGGAGTTGAATGATCCGCGTGTCTTAACGGATGTTGGAGATGTTCCAATCCAAGAGATTAGGGGCTGTGGTGTGGATGATCACAGATTGATGAATGTTATTAGCGAGTCTGTCAAGCTAGTTATGGAACAAGTATGGTTTCCTACTTTCTTTGAAGAAGTTTTGTTAGTAGATTATTTTAATTTGTATCAAAAATTGTACAACATAATTTAGTCAATTTTCTAGCTTGTCTATTGGATGAATAGAATAGATATTTCAGTTTAATTGGGTTTTGGAGGATGTTTTCTTTTGTGGGAACCGATAGGAATCATAAGAGTTATGAGAAGTTATAGTTGAAAAGTGAAATATAATTTATTTGCTTTTTTTTTCTCTTTTAAGCTCTAATTGTATACTGCGCGGCCATTTCTCTATTTTATTCAAGCAAGCAAGTAAAGTTGACTGTTGCTCTCGAGTTTACACTAACTTGTTTGTGCAAAATTAGCAAAGCAAGGTACTACATGACTTTCTATCAACATTTGCACTCTAACTACCAGATACAAAAATTAACTGCAAATTAATTTATCATTTCTTCTCTGAATTACACAAATGAAATTTGACGCAGCGATTAAAAAATAAATCATCGCCACACAGTCTCGAATGTTATGGTCAAATCAACTCTACGACTTTCACACAAGAAGACATTGGTATTATGGCGCAGGTTAACATACTGTATTTTCTGAAGGGTTGTTAAAGCACGGTCTTGTGATCACAAGTTCAAAATTTAGGAACAAACCATAATTTTTTGCAGAGTTGTCTTCCCCTTATTTAGGGGAGAGCTGTAATGAGTCTTCCTTATATACTAGAGAGAAGGTACTTTAATCAATTGGATGATCTACAGTTTCCTTTCATCCTCCTAACGTGATTGAAACTTATATTGCAGGATCCACTTCGCCCATTGGTGTTAGGAGGTGATCACTCAATATCCTACCCTGTTGTTAGAGCTGTGTCAGAGAAACTTGGTGGACAAGTCGACATTCTTCACTTAGATGCTCACCCAGATATCTATGAGGCGTTTGAGGGGAACAAATATTCACATGCTTCTTCTTTTGCGCGAATAATGGAGGGAGGCTACGCTAGACGCCTTCTACAAGTAATTAATACTCCTATATTGCTTGTTTCAATTAATGAATATCTATTAGAGGAAACTTTTTCTTGGATTTCTTGATATAGTAATTACGTACAAACTCCGTTGCCTATTTGGATTATTATTGTCCAACGTTATATAACAAAATCTCATATGCACTCTCCAACATAATACGGTATGAGATTGAGTGCATCCTTACTACTATCAAAGTAGCTGTCCACCTGGATAATCAAAATCAAAAGTGTGTCAAGTATTTAAAATTCAGAGTATATAGTGCTTATGTGTGTACGTGATATGTATGTATTTTTATGTATGTTCAAAATATATTATATAACATTAACTAAAAGTAAAAGAAACAGAGAGAATATCTATCTTATTTATTTTTCTTTTACATTTCACTCTTCATGGTAGAGAAATGAAACATGACCAGCATGACAGGCCTGTTTGCAATCGGAGCGGCCAAACTATCATAACTATACTACACAATTGGGATTGCATCAATGATACATAGAGACATATTCTTTGAATAACTTCTCTTTTATGAAGTACAAACCTTTATTTTAAGTCTTCTCCTTATTAAAGCACTTTCTCTTTCATTAGCTGTCTCATTACTATTTCGCATACTGGTGTATACTGATTAGTCGGTTTGCTGTGTCTTTATCTTCATGTTCGTGTTTGTGCTTCTTAATTTTGTTAGCACTAATTCAGTAATTTTTTGAATTTGCTAGAATTTGATTTATATTTTCTAGATTAATTGCTGAAGTTATCTTATCAGAATATAATCTGTCGAACTATAATGTGATCTTTTTTGTACAGGATGCAGAATATTATTCACTAATCTTGTGTTTAATTGTAAAGTATACAACTGTAAAAGTCTTAGCCACTATACTAAAACTTCGAAGTCTTAGAAGGATTGAGGAAAATTGCTCTTTTTTTTTCCTTTTTCTTTTGCAAGATTATTGCACTTGTATTTTAACATACCCCCTTAGGTTGAAAGCTTTTTTTTTATGGGCCAAAGAAACGAGCCCAACAAATTGTGGGCTGAAACTGGAATGTGCGCAATGAAATCTATTCTTCTTTTCTTTTCTTTTTTTATAAAAAAAATTCCGAAATAAATGAACGCACTAGCAAGATTCGAACCAAGGGTTCTCTGATACCAGATACCATGTAAAAGTCTCTCCCACTGGAATAAAACTTCGAAGTTTTAGAAGGGTTGAGGAAAATTGCACTTGTAATTTTTTTTTTTCGCTAGATTATTACACTTGTATTCTAACAACAACAATGACATGTTATATTCTTTTGAACAAGATTTGTGTACAGTTAACCAAGCTTGGAATTTTCATGTTGCTTCTTCAGCTTACTCGATTCATGTTAAAAAATAACAACTCAGCTTTTTAATCTTGGTGTTATGACTTTGTTCATTATGCAATATATCACTTCCCTAGTTTTTCCTTTACTATGATATAAATATTTTCATTTGTATTATTTGAGATGTTTCACTGGATCAAAGATAAACACTTTTTTCCTTTGTAATTTTTCTTTGTTTTTTCTTTTACTAAATCATTTTGTTGTATTGCAGATTTTTAAAATATGTTGGTTGGTGATGTTTTTAGTTATAATCTTTCATCACCTTATTTCCCATGCTTCCATTTCTGGACAGCATAGATCATTAAGATTTTCTGAACTTCTGGGTTTCAGGTCGGAATCAGATCAATTACTAGTGAAGGACGGGAACAAGGGAAGAAATTTGGGGTGGAGCAGTATGAAATGCGCACCTTTTCAAGAGACCGCCATATGTTGGAGAATCTGGTACTCTCCTCTCTGACACACCTGTAAAATGGCTGTTTACTGAATCTGGTAGCTTTACTTGCTTTCCTTTGAATTTAATCCCCATATCTCTGTTCTGGTTAACTTATATAAAAAAAGAATCTTTAATTTCATGCAGAGAGTTAATTCTTTGTTTTGAATTTCTTTTGGCCTTTTGCAATCAGCTACACAAAATCAGAGATTGAAATATACCACGCATCATTCATGACAATTGAAACATCTCATTGATGCTCTTTACCCTTTAAGTTCGAAAGTTTCTAGTTTCACGTTCAGATTCTTGTCTCGTCTTTCTTGTCTCGTTTTTTCTGTAGTATTTATTCATTATGTGCACAGAAGACTGATGATTCTCAATAGATATTCTATATTCATATGTATGACACAACTAATCAAATTAAGCTTGTGATCTTGTGACATAATTATTTGACAGCAGTCATCTTTAGTTCTTTGCATTCTCTGTCTTTTGCCAGATAACAAGAAAGATTTATTACAAACAACATAAAACCCTGAACTTAATGATTAGTATGGTTGATTAGTATGGTTGTTTATGAAGGAGATCTCAAAGGATTGTTGACATTTTGCAGAAACTAGGAGAGGGTGTGAAGGGAGTTTACATATCGATAGATGTGGACTGTCTAGATCCAGCGTTTGCACCTGGGGTCTCTCATCTTGAGCCTGGAGGCCTCTCCTTCCGTGATGTCCTCAATATTCTTCACAATTTACAAGGTGATGTTGTTGCTGCTGATGTCGTAGAGTTCAATCCACAGCGTGATACCGTGGATGGAATGACTGCTATGGTTGCTGCGAAGCTTGTCAGAGAGCTCACTGCAAAGATTTCTAAATAAGAAGTGCTTCTGTTTTCCTTTCTCTACTATTTAGACTTGGATAAATTGAGGAGGTCTTCATTTGGCTTTTTCTCATGTCAAATGATGTACAATTTTTTGTTTTCTTTCTTTAAGCTTACGCTGTCACATTACTTGGGCAAGTGAGGGATGTTATTTTCGTAACACTTATGTTAATTTCTCGGAAGCAAAAATTTAAAACTTTTCTTGATGGGTTTCGCTCTTATGGGAAATAATTGAAGTACCAGTGCCTTAACTTGGTTCATGCATTTAGCTTTGGTAGGATTATATGTTTTTTGAGGTTTTGTTGTTTGTCTCGAGCTTTTTGAATTCTTTTGTGATAATTCTTTGCCGAAGACTAGTATTTGGTTGTCAGATGTCACAAGGCCAGTGGCGCCTTAGTAATGCAATGTATGCTCATACGATTTTTCAGCTTGACGCAGATGCTATGGAACTGATGAGTGACATGATCGACCTAAGAAAGTTGGCTACTTGGGAAGTTTTGATGTACATAATTTTTTCTATTATATTGGGTACCTTAAAAAGAGGAAGGAAGAGGTGCATTTATCTTGTCAAAATTGGGATATTTAACATATTTCCATTTAAATTTTTTTTTTTTTCACCTATCGGTCCTAAGGAATTTGCAAATTTATCCCCTAAAAGTGCTTATTTTCATCGAAGTAAGGACCGGCCTTGAGTTCCTGGGATCCGAGGCGAAAGGTCCAAATAATTATTTTTGGAGCTCCTAATAACTATATAATTTTTCACACGTAAAATATGTACTAATATTTACAAGGAGAATACAAATTTGGAGCCTCCTAAAATTGCCAAAAATTTGGGAGCCTAAAGCGCCCATCTCACCGGCCTCAAAGTGGGGGCCGGCCCTGATCGAAGCCCCCAACTTATATGTGGGATTCCTCGGTCTCATCCTTGGAGGAAATAGAAATTTGTGGGTGGCTCTGTTGAAAACTGCACATTTGTGAAATAAAGCTATTGAGAACTTTGAGATGAAGTCTTTCGGTCATGTTGTTGTCTTTAGTGGATGTTATAATACTTTGTTTTCTTTTTTGATGAAAACGGATAGAGTCTGACGACTCCAGCCACACCAAAAATAATATATTAACTCAAAAAGTAATGTACAATAAGCAGTTTTACCAGAGGTAAAATACTGACAGGAAACGCAAAAGAACAAACTAAAAGCAACAAAAGGGCAATACAAATGAAAAATAAAAAGCTGGTGCGATGGAGGCTGAGGACATCTGGGGCTTCAGCGTAAATGCGCCAGGCTGCAAGCAAACGGAGCAAGGAAAGCCGGGCAGGAAGGAAGATCAAATCAAGACCATCAGAAGGGGAGGAGGCCAAAACAACGATGCACCGAATGCAATCGCCGAGCTGCCGAATGTATCCGTACACCCAAAGGCAAACTCGAAGCAACAGAGGGACCTGCTACTTCAACGAAAACCTACACAGAAAGACTACAAACACCAAGACGAAAGAATCTCAATCTCAGCCAGAAACCGTCAAGGCCGAAGCACTTCGGTGCCCACCAAAACCAACCGGAAGACAACGCTGAAAGACGCACAGCCAAAAAAGTCAGACTAAGCTGGACACAGCAACCCACCACCCACACCAACTAAAAGAGTAATGTTCCACACACCAATAACAATCAGAGCTCAGAAAAACTCTACTAACGAGGTAGAGAAGAACAAACATCAAACAATAAGCAATGCGTTCGGAAACACTGCACACCAAGAGTATCATAAACACAAACAGCTAATACCAACGATAATATAAAACCAAACACAAAGCAATCCTCAAGGGATGCAAAAGAAAGTGCACTTCCAACAACAGGATACAAAAGATGCACTTCAGTGCTAATAATAAACCACAGGAGGAACATCCAACAACTCCCCAGCATCAAAAGCCAAAGGCCAACATAATAAAACACCCAAAAGCTTAGAATAGGAGAGGGAGAGAATAAGTAATACAACCAGCCTCAGCTAAGCCCACAAAAACCAAACAGAGGGGGAGTCGCTACATCACAGCAAAAGGCCCTTGGGCCAGGATCTCCATTAGAGGGAGATCAAGTCTGCAAAGGAAACAGCGAAAAAGCATAGTTAAGCTCAGAGACTAAAAAGAATAGCATTGTAAAAAGGAAAATAAAAGGCTAGGGAAGTAAAGCTTGCAGGATATTGAGACAAGACACAGAATCGGAAAGTTTTTGACAATCCGAAGGAGCTCTTCCTTTGTAAGACGGGCCCGAACTCCAGAGCTTGAACAAAAAGGAAAAAGATTCAATAAGAGCCATAGGAGAGGAACAGCGATGCTCAAACACTCGCTGATTCCTTTCCTTCCAAGTAATCCATACTATGATATGTATAGACAAGATCCACGCGTTATAGAACAAAACGTTCCGTGGCTTAAAAGACCAAATGTCAGCTAAAGTCGGAGGGATAGATCCAGTGTCCCACGCAAGAGAACAGATCCTCCATAGAGGGAGAATGAAAGGGCACTGAACAAAGAGGTGATTAACGTCTTCCGGGATAAGAAGACAAAAAGCGCAACATTGCCCCCATGCTAAATTCCTCCTATTGAGGGCGTCAACGGTAAGCAATTTACCCTGAAACGCCAGCCAGAAGTTAATCTTCACTTTAAGGGGGGCGGCAGATCCCCACAAAAAATTCGCTACAGGGGACTGAACGCCCCTGGAGTTAAGAAACCTGTAGAACGACTTAACTGAAAAGGATTTGGATTCAGTCCAACGCCAAGCAATGCTCTCACTTGACTTCCAAACAAAGTGATTGAGATGAGTGATAAGATTATTGAGGATCTCTAAGAGAGGAGGAGGAAGATCAATCACGAAGGGAATGATCCAATGACGCAAACCGTCAATGAAAGTGAAAGACTCTGCAACAGTAGCAGTCGGGTCGGAGGCCAGCCGAAATAGAGAGGGATATTCAGACGATAGTTTGATGTTGCCGATCCAAAGGTCCGTCCAAAATTTCGCTCTAGATCCGTCCACACAAGAGAGAGATATGCTACAGTGGAAAGCGGCCGAGGCCTTCCAGACACCCTTCCAGAAAGGAGAGGCTAGGCGATAAACAGTCGCAGGGAATTCCCACCAAGAGTGAGAGCGAGATCGATAGTCCTTGATGCAGCGAATCCAAGGTAGGTTGTCACAGTGGTGCAGAGACCACAACCATTTACCAAGGAGGGCGATAATACTTTGTTTTCTTAATGATCATTAATGAAACGATGACTAGCGTCATCTTTTATTAAAAAAAAAAAACTTTGAGATGAAGGTTTATTATGGAGGTTAATCATTAATACTATAGGGAAACCAAAGGGTTTTTATTTTTTTTTCTTCTAATTACACGGACAAAGAAAAATGAAAAATGCAAAACCTAGATGCATCATGATCAGGTCGGGATTGGTGCGGCTGTTAATGCTTTTGACATAATGCTTGGTAAAAAGACGACATAATGCTTGGCAAAAAGACAAAGCAAACAATAGGCTGAGGTGTTTAAAGATAAAACTTTCCATGCAAGAGATACACATTATTCTAAATAAGGCTGGCAATTGACCCGAACCCGATCCGAGCCCGACTAAGTCCGACCCGTTTTTAGTAGCCCATGGACCTGAATTTGTAAAAAAAAAAAACGGACTCGGGCTTAATTTTTGAGCCCGAATTAATTTTCGGGCCGGGTTCGGGTTTATACAAGTCCAGCCCGAACCCGACACGAATTTCACTTTCTCCTTAAATCTACTCTCTTTTCTCCTTAAATCTCTCCATCTTCTCCTCTTTCTCTCTCCTCCATAATTTTTCCCATTTAATTCCACCGATCTCTCCATCTCCACACTTCTCTCTCCTACTCTTTCACTGTGACATATTCCATTTAATTCCCCCATTTAATATCAAATCCATATTGGTTGAGGTGGTGTAGGTTGTAGGGTAGTGTTATAAAAGGCTAGTCTACGTAAGACTTGGGCTTTCATTATGAGGATCTAAACCTGTAAAACGCTAGCTAGCTATAATTAAGCGTTTGCCATTTGGGTTTGTAATTTGTTCATTAATTTGTTGATATATTGGTGTGTGTGGCTTGAAAAAAAAGAAGAACAAAAAAGGGAAAAAAAAACAAGGTTTGATGATGGATTTGTATACTTACCTATAAATTTGTTGCAAGATATATAGTGAAAAGGTTTATGCTGTAAGTCATGTACGTAGTTTTTTTATTGAACAAGGACATTAATGAACTAATTATCACAAAAGATGTCTTGAAATTTGCTTTGTTAATGATTGATTGATTTCTAATTTGTGAATGCACCTCTTTTCTTCTATGTTGAAATGCCATTTTGGAGATAATTTTATCTCCTACAAAGTTGATCTCTGCAATCTGCATCCTGTTGTAAAAGGCACAAAATAGTTTTCTAGAATTGTCAAAATAAAAGCCCTTGTAGTTTTCTAGATTGCATCTCTGCAATCTGATAATGACTTTCTCTGCAATGGTTTAGATCCTCATCCTCTACTATTGAATTACCTATCCAAAAAAATGACACTTTTTAATTTTTTGAAGGGTACGGGCCGGGCTCGGGTTTTTTTTGTTTTATTCGGGTTCGGGCTTGGGCTTGAATTTTGGAGCCCGACCATAAATCGGGCCGGACTTGGATCTTTAAAAAAAATTCGGGCTCGGGCTCGGGCATGTGTGAGTCCGGCCCAAACCCGGCCCGTTGCCAGCCTTAATTCTAAAGTAGAGTCGTAAAATAATTGAATATATAAATATACAGAAAAGTGAGCCTCATATTTTACGGAAAAATTTTCTCGAATAAAGTGAGGTGTTAAAATAATAACTCTTAGATTATAAGTTTGTTAAAGACCATCTTAATTCATTTTGTTTATTAAGATTTTCTACTACAATCTATAAATTAGTTCTTTAATTAAATTTATAATTTAAGAATTCTTGTTTTCACACGAAAGAGAGAAAATTTATCCGGCTCTTGTATATTATTCTAGTGATCTTGATGTGCGTGTGTAAATATAACACACAAATCAAGGCCTTAGCTATGCACTTTGAACCAATATATAAATTAACTAGTGTTATTCTTTACAAATTGCACAATTTAAAATAATTTTGAGAGACTCATAAAATTATATATAATTTCAAAAAAATGTAAGAGATTTAAGAGAAACTTATGAATATCATCGCTACCGTAATTATTGAAATATTCATTATCAACCTCATAATTGGATGGTTTAGCGAATCACCGCAAATCATAATATTATCTATCTGAATATTATTAAAGCTAAAAATGCATGCAATGAAAAGATGTTGTAAAATCAACTAATTTATGTTAACAAATATATTATAACATCATTAACATTCAGTAACTAAGTTATACATTACTAGTAATTTACACGTGCGATGCACGTCTTAATAAAAAAATTAAATAAAAATTCTGGCGTAGTGAGGACTCGAACCTGAAACCTCCATCATATTAGTTATCTATGTGCGTCACACGCGTTGATAGATTTACCTAACGTCTTCTTCCATTATAATATTAGAGATAAACCATACATTATATCACATGTTAAGATAAAGATGTTAGACTAAGAAAAATCATATAAAAATAATTTTATGAATTATGTTTGCTTAAAAATCTAATTTTAAGTTAAGGAATGATGGTGGGTTTAGGAAGAGACGTGAGCTTTTGTGAGATTGAGAAAGTGGGAGGAGACGAGATTGTGTTTGAGGAATTTGTGTTTTTATTTTGTTCTGATTTTTTAATAAAATCGTGTGTAGTGCACGTGTTAGTTAAATATGAATCTTTACCTTTCCTCTTCTTTCTCTATTTCAAAATAGAGAAAGGAGAGATGGGGTATACTCTCTCTCCTCTTAGTATAAGATATATATATAATATAATTGGATTTTTTTTGGTGCAAGCGAGATTCAAATTTTCGATCTCTTGCTGATTAGCGAAGGAGTTTATCAGTGAACCACATTGGCACTTGCCTAGTTGTTGTTGTTTTTTTTTTTTTTTTTTTGTTTTGTTTTGTTTTGTTTTGTTTTGTTTTGTTTTTTGAACAACTGAGTTAGCACTAGGACTGTAAATCGGACTGGACGGGACCGGACATCCATATGTTCAAGTTCGGACCAAAATTCTACTCGAACAGGTTTATGTCCGGCTCGGTCCAGGTTGAACAAAATTTTTATTGTCCGGGCTCGGTTCGTTATAAAAGCAGAAGACTATGTTTGTTCGGACGGACCGAAAAATATGATTTAATATGTCCAAGATTGCACTTTAATATGATTTCTCATGCTGCTTTCTTATCAGATTTTGAACCGAAAAATATTCAAGAAGCATGTGAGAATGAATTTTGGTTGAATGCTATGCACGATGAACTTAACCAATTTGTAAGGAATGATCTATGAGATTTAGTTCCACAACCCCCTGATCATACTATTACTGGTACCAAATGGGTATTTTAAAATAAGTTAGATAAATCAGGATAAGTTGTTAGGAACAATGCTAGATTAGTTGTCCAAGGATATGAATTGATTTTGATAAAACATATGCTCCTGTTGCTAGACTAGAATCAATTAGAATTTTGTTATCTTTTGCATGTTTTATGAATTTCACATTTTTCCAAATGGATGTTAAAAGTGTTTTCTTAAACGGTTTCATTAAGAAGGATGTTTATGTTAAGCAACCACCCGGTTTCGAACATGAACAGTTCCCTAACCATGTTTTTAAATTGAAAAATGCTTTATATGGTCTTAAACAAGCACCCCATGCTTGGTATGATCGTCTAAAACTTTTCTTTTAGAAACAGGATTTGAAATTGGTAAAGTAAACACTACATTGTTTATTAGAAAAATAAAATCAGACATATTAATCATACAAATTTACGTAGATGATATAATCTTTGGATCAACTAACAGTAATCTATGTCAAGAGTTTGCTATTACCATGCAAAATGAGTTTGAGATGAGTCACATAGGTGAACTCAATTATTTCCTTAGATTTCAAATAAAACAGTCTCAAAATGATATATTTATTAATTAAGGAAAATATGCTAAGGAATTACTCAAACGATTTTGCATGGATGACACTAGTAGTAAGACCACACCTATGGCTATTACTACTACACTTGACAAAGATGAATTAGGTAAGAGTGTCGATCAAAAGCTCTATCGAGGTATGATTGGCTCACTCTTATATATAACTGCTAGTAGACAATATATTATGTTTAGTGTATATTTGTGTGTTGGATATCACTCTGATCCAAAAAAATCTCACTTAAAAACAGTGAAACAAATTTTAAGATATATTAAAGGCACATCTGAATATGGTTTATTTTATCCTCACACCAATAAGTTTCAGTTATTTTCATATAGTGATGCTGATTTTGCAGGAAGTAAAACTGACCGCAAAAGTATTAGTAGAACCTGTCACTTTTTGGGACATTCCCTAGCATCTTGGTGTAGTAAAAAGTAAAATTCGGTATCTCTATCTATCACAGAGGCTGAATATATTGCTGCAAGTTTGGCTTGTGCTCAAATTTTATGGATGAAACAAACTCTATTAGATTAAGGTATTTCTTTTTCAAAACCTTCTATAATGTGTGACAATACCAGTGCCATTAATTTGTCTAAAAATTCGGTTTAACATTCACGTACAAAATATATTGATATTCGACATCATTTTCTACGTGATCATGTTTTAAAAGGAGATATCCCATTGGATTTTATTTCAACTGATAAACAAATAGCAGATATCTTTACCAAAACATTAAAAGAAAATATTTTTATCAAATTTAGAAGAGAACTAGGAATTTGCTCATTTCATGATATTTTCTAATAATTTTTGGTGTCTAAGTCGACTTATATTTGTTTTTCGATCGACTTATACAGCGTTTATGTGTTTGTGTTTCTTTCTTGATTTTGTCTCAATGCCCAGTCGACTATCTTGATTTAAACAGTTGGCTGACGATAACTTTATCAAACTATTTCTTGTTTGGTTTTATTTTGCTCTCGACTAAGTTGACTGCTCTCAAAGTAAGTCGACTGCCGCGACTGTATTTTGATTTTTTAATCTGAATCGTCACCTGTTGAGGCTTCGTTTATTTTTTTGAGATCCAACCGGTGATGGAATTTTATATACACTTAAGAACATGCATAAAACATTAATAACAACCTAAAACATGTTTCTATGAATCTAGTTCTTAATCATGTTGCAAAAGTGCTTTAATATAAAATCCTAAATCATGAAACTATAGATCTTTGCTAAATCAAAAGAAGAAGAACATTAAAAGCGGAAGCACTAACCTGAAGCCATTGATGGAGATTGCGTAGAGGGTTTGGATCTTCCTATATGATACGCACTTCTATGAGATGCCGTCTCTCTATTCTTCTGTTGATGGGATGACAGATGGAATAAGAAGATACGTAGATATAGGGGACCATAACCCTAATTGATAATTATTGATTTCCTATTTTTCCCATCACAAAATAAGAATTTTACTTTACTGTCTCTACACGTGTTATATCACACTTTAAATTATATGCTTTTAACCCATTACTTAATCTTGGTTAGATCACTTTAATTTGGGTTAGACTTTAGAATAGCAATTATACATTTAGTCACATATGTGAGCCCACATAGATTATTTTCTAACAATCTCCCACTTGGGCCACATATGTTACTTCTTATAAATGTACATACTTTATGAGCTCAAAATTTTGCTATCATAACCAAAAGCATAGCCAAACAATCTCGTCCATTAATCATGTAAATATAGGATCAAAGCAATTTTCGTTACATTTATCGTAACTAAATTCATCAATGGTCACATATATCAACATAATCAAACGACATAGATCAAGTGTGAATGTGTAGCATGGAAATTTCATGCAATGTGATCTATACACATGCCTATTTTCAACTGGTCCTCTTTAAAACTTAAGTGAGGTCAGAACCAAAACATGACAAATAAGTGAGAAAACTGAATTCTTTATTTCTGATCAGAAAATAACCAAATGTATAAATGTCTCACACAAATATAATGCAAATAAAATACAAACTCCCACTAAATCATGATATCCTCAAATAATACAATACCCATATGAGCAGTGTGCTCATGAAAGACATTGGGTGGTAATCCCTTTGTAAGCGGATCCGCTATCATGGAGTCTGTCCCAATGTGCTCTATGGATATCTGTCCACTCTACACTCTTTCTTTTACAACTAGGAACTTTATGTCAATATGCTTCGACTTTGTCGAACTCCTGTTGTTGTTGGAATACATCACTGCCGACTTATTGTCACAAAATAACTTGAGTGGTCTTTCTATATTCTCCAAAATGCGCAGCCCAGTGACAAAATTCCGCAGTCATATTCCATGATTTGAGGCCTCATAGCATGCTACATACTCTACTGCCAGAAGAAGCTATAAGTGTCTGTTTGACACTTTTCCAGGATATAGCTCCTCCAGCTAACAGGTAAATATAGCCTGATGTAGACTTTCTGCTATCTTGGCACCCAGCGAAATCAGAATCAGAATCTCCTACGACCTCCAAATGATCGCCATCACCACTGCCATTATCATCACCATTACCCGCCTCCTCGGATGGGTCTTCCTCTTCCTATATGTGAGCATGTAATCTTTTGTTCTCTGAAGATACCTCATAACCCTCTTGGCTGCTATCCAATGGTCCATACTAGGTTTGCTTAAATACTTGCCTAACATCCCAACAATGTACGCAATATCCGGACACGTACATACTTGAGCATACATTAGACTCCCAATAGCTGATGCATAGGGGATCTTTTGCATTTCCTGAATTTCAAGGTTACTTTTAGGACACTGATTGAGACTAAATTTGTCTCCTTTAGCAACAGGGGTATCCCCTGGTATACAATCTTGCATGCCAAACCTTTTGAGTACTTTATCAATGTATCCCTTTTGTGATAATCCTAGAATACCTCGAGAACGATCTCGGTGTATCTGAATTCCTAATACAAAAGAGGCATCCCCAAGATCCTTCATCTCAAAATGCTTGGGCAGAAACTTTTTAGTTTCGTGCAATAAATCTATATCATTAGTGGCAAGCAGTATGTCATCGACATATAGAACTAAGAATATATGCTTACTCCCACTGAACTTGTGATACACACAATCATCAACTATATTCATCTCAAAACCAAATGAGATAATTATTTGATGAAACTTGTGGTACCATTGACGAGAAGCTTGCTTGAGTCCATAGATGGATTTTGTCAATTTGCAAACCATATTCTTTAGATCTCCCGACACAAAGTTTTCTGGTTGCACCATATAAATTGTCTCGTCAATGTCACCATTGAGAAACGCCGTCTTGACATCCATCTGATGTAGCTCAAGATCAAGATGAGCAACAATTGCCATAATTGTCCTAAACGAGTCTTTCGATGAAACTGGAGAGAAAGTCTCTGTAAAATCAATGCCTTCTTTCTGAGTATAGCCTTTAGCTACAAGACGTGCCTTATACCTCTCCACATTACCATTTGCATCCCTCTTGGTCTTAAATATCCATTTACAACCAATTGGTTTTGCACCTTCTGGTAATGGGACAAGTTCTCAAACTTTATTGTCTTGCATAGACTTATACTCCTCATTCATGGCATTAATCCACTTTTGAGAGTTACAACCTTTTATGGCCTGATGAAATGTGATTGGATCATCTTCCATTATTCCATTGTCATCCTCATGTTCTTGGAGAAATGCAATATAATCATCCGGAATAACATTCCTCCTTTCTCTCGTGGATCTCCTTAATGGCACTGGTTCTTGAGGTTGTTGAGTTTGTTCTTCTGGAACAATTACCTTATTTTGAATGGGGTTTTGTTCAACATTGTCTTGTTGAGGTTCCGGATTCACTTCTTGATCAATAATAGGTGTGAGAACCTGAATATTGTCAAAAATGATAGTAGGAATTGGGTTTGTAATTGAATCCAATTCCTCCTCAAAAGCAATTTTCTTGACTTTATTTCTCCCCCCAAACTCAACTTCCTCAAAAAATGTTGCAGTTCCCGTTTCAAAAATATTCCTAAGTGTGGGATCATAAAACTTATGACCCCTAGATCGTTCAGAATAACCAATAAAGTAGCTGCTCACTATTTTGGAGTCCAATTTCTTTTCATATGGCCTGTAAGGCTTTGCCTCAGCTGGACATTCCCAAATATGAAAGTGCTTTAGACTAGGCTTTCGACCTGCCCAAAGCTCATAAGGTGTTTTTGCAGCTGCTTCAGTTAGTACTCTATTGAGAATGTAAGCTGCTGTCTTTAATGCTTCTCCCCAAAGGGACTCAGGTATGGTGGAATGAGCAATCATACTCCTTACCATATCCTTAAGAGTCCTATTTCGTCTTTCAGCAACACCATTCATGCTAGGTGATCCTGGCATGGTGTACTGTAGTACAATACCGCATTCCTCTAGGAATTTAGCAAACGGTCCTGGACGTTGTTCACCTGAGCCATCATATCTGCCGTAGTACTCACCACCACAATCAGATCTGACAATTTTAATCCTTTTGTTGAGTTGATTCTCAACTTCAGCTTTATAAGCTTTGAACACGTCCATAGACTGTGATTTTTCATGAATGAGATATAGGTACCCATAACGTGAGTAATCGTCTATGAATGATATAAAATATTGTTGACCATTCCAAGATCCCGTAGGAAATGGCCCACAAAAATCTGTATGAATCAATTCTAAGATGCCTGAAGATCTATTGGCACCTAATCTCTTAGTTTTGGTCTGTTTTCCCTTTATGCAGTCTACACAGATATCAAAGTCTGTGAAGTCCAGGGACTCCAAAATGCCATCAGACACAAGACGCTCAACTCTACCTTTTGAGATATGACCTAAGCGCTTATGCCATAATGACGCTGATTTTTTTTTATTTAATTTACGTTTAGTACAATGTGACTCTATATGCAAGGTTTCATTATAGGATGCAATTGTTTCAAGCAAATAAAGGTTGTCATAAACATTCAAGTAACCAGTTCCAACAACATTCGAATTTAAAGACAAACTAAACTGATTGTTTCCAAATGAACAATAATAACCAGATTTGTCCAACAAGGAAACAGAAATTAAATTTCGTCTAAAAGACGGAATAACAAAAGTGTCTTTCAAATTCAAATAAAAACTAGTTCCTAATAACAACCTAAAATGCCCAACTGTTTCCACTTCTACCGATTTTCCATCGCCCACAAAGATGTATCTTTCACCATCATTTGGCTTTCGGCAGCTCAGGCAACCATGCATAGAAACACTTATGTGAGTAGTAGCAGCAGAATCTATCCACCAAGTGTTTCTAGGTACTGAAGATAAATTAACTTCAGAACAGACCAAAGTCATTTCAACCTTATTGTTTTTAGCAAAACGTTTCTCAATTTGATCTAGAAAATCTTTGGCCTTAGTAATCCCATCGGATTCTGTGCCCCTAAAGGCTTCTGGAATGCTGTGTTTCATAATCATTAGACTCATGCGATTTGAACGATCCCACTTCTCAAAATCTCTTTTATCATCAGGAGTGCTTTCCGCAGTGAGAGGTGGAGTTTTTTCTTCCCTTAATGCATGATCTAATTCCATACAGCCAAGAGTTATCAGTAAGGTCCCTTTCCATTCCTTGAAATTTATCCCATTAAGCATGGAAATAGAATTGATGTTAGCAGTTATTGAGGCAGTAGATGATAAACTAGCTGAATATAGAACAAAAACAAACAAAATAAGCTCACATGAGAATCCATATAAAACAATAAATTCAAATAATGATTAATCCCATCTCAAGATACCAGGCACAATGTTAATATTAAGTCTTTGGACAGTAACATTAACTGTAAGCGGTACTCTTGTTGTAGTAATCAAATATTGACAATAAATCCTGTCAAATAATAAGTCATTCTTTGGACTGACTTATTGTTCACATGGAATACCTTATAATTGTCATATATTTATTACCACAGATGTGTATGAAATTCGGCCAAATATCAACTTACCTTTGAGTCAGTTAATAAACGCATGAATTACAAACACACAATCATCTTGATATTTTAAATAAATTATTCTACACAAAAGAGGTCACTTTGGCAACATTTTGTTTCAATTGATCTATTCAAAATATTAGACATTCATAAGAAAAACCGAAACCAAAATTTGAGTTTAATTGTTTCCCAAAATTTTATCTTTTCCTTAATATTATAATTCCACTTTATTTGTAGATGGATAATGTCAAGATAATATCTATTTAAAATGATAACAAAACCATAACTGAACCATATCTATCTAATGATTTGATAATCACAATTAGTAGGATTCAACAGAATTTATAATAAATTGATAACAACCAATTATAATCAAAAACAGAATATCAGCAATCCATTTTCACTTAAATCCAAACAACTACCCCACCGTGGGCTCCTCAGTCAAAAAAATTGTACTAATCTCCCGTATACAAATTACATTGGTTTATAAATCACATTTAAAGCCATATCTTAAAATAAAGTTTATCAAAATTGAAGCCATTGATGTGATAGAAGTTGTCAATAAGCACAAAAGATTTAACATCTACTACAATTATGGTTGACTGATTAAGAGGATCATATCCTACCATAATGAGGGGCAAGAAAATACACAATAGGTTTTAAACAAAAGTCCAAAACCATATTTTGATGGTTACGGTTTTGATTTTTTTTTATAATTAAATCTGAAATATGATATATGTGAATTTATTGTCAACCAAAATAAATCATATAGATTAATACACTATTCAATCCTGAAAATGCAAGAAAAAATGGAAATTTAATGGCTCCAAAAGATTAACAAATCAATTAGCCTTTACAAATCCAAATTCAATTAATTTAATTATTGAATCTGAATCTTTAGAAGACAAATACCATAAAAGGAAGATCAAAAGAAACCCTAAATTTCTTAAATTTCCTTTAAATAATAAACCCTAAATTTTCTTCAATTAATTCAGTAAAGATGGCTCTGATACCAATTGATGGAATTTTATATACACTTAAGAACATGCATAAAACATTAATAACAACCTAAAACATGTTTCTATGAATCTAGATCTTAATCATGTTGCAAAAGTGCTTTAATATAAAATCCTAAATCATGAAACTATAGATCTTTGCTAAATCAAAAGAAGAAGAACATTAAAAGCGGAAGCACTAACCTGAAGCCATTGATGGAAATTGCGCAGATGGTTTGGATCTTCCTATATGATACGCACTTCTATGAGATGCCGTCTCTCTATTCTTCGGTTGATGGGATGACAGATAGAATAAGAAGATACGTATATATAGGTGACCATAACCCTATTTGATAATTATTGATTTCCTATTTTGCCCATCACAAAATAAGAAATTTACTTTACGGTCTCTACACGTGTTATATCACACTTTAAATTATATGCTTTTAACCCATTACTTAATCTTGATTAGATCACTTTAATTTGGGTTAGACTTTAGAATAACATTATACATTTAGTCACATATGTGAGCCCACATAGATTATTTTCCAACAACCCGATCTCTACTCTTACCCTCTTACTGAGATCTACACCATCTATTCAATCTTCCTTGTAATCTCAACCCTCCATTCCTTGTAAAAACCCTAGCTCCTTTCACTTTCCCTTTTTTACATTTTTACTCTTCTTCAAGCTCTAGGCCAGTTGACTGCTATAGTATTATTGAAGATCTTGGATTTCGTTTGCTCAGCGATTGTTGTTTGGATTTCGCAGATCAATTTGCTACTTTTCTCACCTCTTCCAAAGATTTCAGTTCTTGAAGCTTTGGAGCTCACTGTTTTGGTGTTCTTTGTATCTTTTTGTTGTTGGGCACTCTATTTCTCTCCTATCTTTAGTTGTTTTAGGTTCTTCTATTCTCATAATGCCAAAGTCTAAGAGATCTAGGTCTTCAAATGTTGAGGATGAACAAACTAATCCTAACTATCTTCAATATTTGAGGCACCATTCTCTTGTTGAAAAGACTTATTATTTGTCAAATTGTTATCTTTCGTAGTAGATTTATTAATTTTCCCGAATTGGATAGATATCCCATTACTCCTTTATTTCAACAATGTGGGCTATTTGATCTCTTATCTTTAGTCAATCAACCCTACTACTACCCGCAACTGATTTATTTGTTTTATACAAATATGAAAGTTGCTAATATTGATGATGGTAGTGAGATATTTTTCACTACTTCTGTAAAAAATGTGAGAATAAAATTGACTGTTCAGAAATTAAGGTAAATTCTGAACATTCCTTATGAAGGGTTGGATATAGGAGAAATTGAACTTGATGATCTCTCTATTTTGTCCAAAATCCTTCTTCCCAACCGTGGTCCTGCAATGACCAATAAGAGTATTACCCCGCTTGCCAAACTAGATGCACGAATTTTGTCATACAATATTATCCCTAAAATGGGAAGTTACGATCAATTTTCGTACGAATTACAAGCGGCGGTGTATGCTATTTTTGGGAACATTCAAATAAATTGGAGTCAAGTGATCTTTAGTCGTCTCCATAAAGCTCACTCTTCTTTTCTACCTTATGGTGCACTTCTCACTCATGTCCTTAACCATTTTAAGGTAGATCTCGATTCGGAGTCTAGTGCTGTGATTCGTTTTGAATCTTTTGATCGAGCCAGTCTTGCCCGTATGAAATTGCTTCATACTCCTCCTTATTCACCTCCTCGTAATACTCCACCTATACCTTTAGCCACTTCCATTCCTCATCGTTCTTCAGCATCTAGTTCATTTTCTAGTGCTCGTCCAAGAGCTAGTTTTTCCCATCCTGAGAGTCTTTATACCTCTGTCAACTTTCTCATGGATTGTTAGGATCTTATTTTGGGTTGACAGAACTCTTTTGAGGTTAGTATTGCTAACCTCACCCAGATGTTTGTTAGGCAGTTTTCTCAACCTCCTCCTGCCTCAAACAGTGACAATGAAGACGAAGATTGATGTTATTTTTAAATTTGACTTTGTATTTTTGAATTTTTTTTCTATGGTTGTATGATGTTATCTTTAAACTTTGTTTTTTGTACTCTCTTTGGTTGTATATGTATAATCTCTATGGGTTTCCTCTTTCTGTTTTTAATGAGTTTGGTTATCATTCTCTATTTTTGTTGATGCCAAAGGGGGAGAAATTTCCCATGTTCAGTGATATACATGCTTGGTTATGCTTGGTTTTGTACATGTTCAATTTTTGTGCATGTTGTATCTTATCATTTTGTGCATTGTGTGCATGTTTTATTTTATTCAGGGGGAGTTTTTTCAAATTGTATATCTATGTGTGTGAGAAGCATGTTGTTTAAATTTACATTCTATATTGTTTAGTTATTATGTTGTCATCATAAAAAGGGGAAGAATATATATTCTTAATTTTGATGACTACAACACAATACACATTTGTTCTATCATACATATCTCTTGCAGTGTGTACTTAACACTTTCAAGGCTACAATACAAGGAAGCTTTCAAAGCTCAAGATCAAGCCACAAAGATAAGAAAAATTTCAAGACTCAAGATCAAGATACAAGACACAGTTTCTTTTCAGAGCTTCAAAGATTCTCAAGTGATCAGCTAAAGAACAAGTGTCTTGTAATTTTTTGTAATATTTGACTTGTCTTAGAAACTTTGTAAAAACCTTGATACACACACTCACACATCCCTAGGAGTTAAAATAAAGTGTATTAAAATCAAAATGTCAAAATCAAGCTTGTATAAGTTCAACTGTCAAAATACCAGTCGACTTACTTCGGTAAGTAGTCGACTGTTCGAGTACGAAACAGAATGAACTTACTCAAGCTCTGACCAGTTGACTCCTTTGGCAACCCAGTCGACTGTTCGAACAGTTCTGATAGTTTTCTGAAGTTTAAAATTTGATTTTCAAACTCAAAACTTTCCTGCCGTTTATTGGACGTTGATGAACCGTTTTCCAACGTTCTTGGAGTTCTCACTCTATAAATAGAGTTCAAGATGAACTTAGAAAACGTTAACCATTTTTTTTATACCAAGTCTTTGCTTATTTGTGAAAAAGAACTCAAGCTTTCAAGTACTCTCATTCTCTAGATTTGGTTATCTAATTTCGGTCTTGCATAACTAAGATTAAATTCAAGACTGCGATTAGAAGTTGACCTATAACCTCTATACAAAAAGCACACTAAAAAATCATGGCTCTAGGTGTTGTAATCTTCAATTTTTGTTCACTCTCGGGTTGTGAGAGTGGTCCTCTCGGTTGGAGAGAAGAACTCTTTGTGTAGAGTCAGTGTCACTCTAGGTTGTAGAGTGGGGTCTTGCTTTCTGTAGTGGTGAGAGTGGTCTACGAGTTTGGCATAGTTATTGCCAAAGGTTGTAGAGTATTCTTGTACTTTTTCAAAAATAGTAAAAAATCTCAAGTGGGTTGCTTAGAAACTGGATGTAGATTGAGAGGACCGAACCAGGATATATCGCCGTGTTTGCATTGTTGATTTATCTGTGGTTTGAATTCTCTAACTTGCAATTTTAATTTTGCTGCACATTACTGAAAATTGTGTCTGATCAGTCGACTGGTTTCTCCTTTAAGTCGACTTAACAGACTCGCTGTTCTTCAGTTGATTATCTTTCTTTTATCTGACGTTTCAGTCGATTGGTGTTTTTTTCGGTCGACTTAACAGTTGCGTCAAGTTTAAATTATTATTTATTTTTTATATAACACTATTCAACCCCCCCCCCCCTCCCCCCTCCCGAGTGTTATTTACCGTGCATACATGATTCAACAGTTGTATGGCATCCTTGTCTCAAAGCCTTCATACAATACGGTTGTTTTATTAATAATACGGGTGACCAGTTTAATATGGGATATTATTATAAGAATCAAACAAAAATTGAAATTCATAATAATTGCTCCATGAGTCAAATTACAAATCAAATAAAGCAACAAGTTAAACAGAGAAACAAGAAGAGAGATAATGATGTGAACATTTGACGCATTCCTACATAGTAATTTACTCTTTAACTAGTCTTACCCTGTGCAAATTGCACAGACTAAAATAATTTTGAGAGAGTCGTAAAATTATATGGAACTAAAAAAGTTAGAGATCCCTTAACTATTTCGATCATAATATAATTAAAAGATGACAAATCTACAAATTAACTGATTCATACTTTCAAACCAACCAACATAGTTCTATATTTCTATTCAATTTAAAGGAAAGAAAAAAAATCGAATAATTACCGAAGTTGGGATGCGTCTCTTCTCAGACTTCTTGATGTACTCCGCTCTCTACTTATTGACTGTGCGCTTCTCAACTGTCTTTCCTCTCAAATCAAGCATTCTCTCTCAAACTATATAAAATCAACATCAAAAGATAACAAAAGAAATAATAATTAATAATAAGCTATATCAAAAGATTACAAAAGTATAGATTACCAATTCACGTTTCCAAACCAACATCATTCTATATTTTCTATTTAGTTGAAAGGAGCCCCAAAATTCTCGTTGTCTGTAACTTTTCAACAATTCCAGTACCAAACATAGGTAAACCCTCGGTCCCCAAATTTAGAGATACCAAAAAATATGTATTTTCAAAAATCACTTGCAATCTTGTGAGTTTCCTCCATTCTAAATCTTGCTTGCAAAGATTCACATTGTCTGTGAAGTTCCTCAATATTTACCTCCAATTGTGATCTATATTACTCGTTATTTGTACTCCTACAAAATGATCAAATCATTAAACACACATACAATACTACAATTCATTAAATAAAATCAAACAAAACAAAAAATGTAGAAAATATGATATTTACCCTCTACCATTCAAAAACTAAAACCATAACTTTTCATTTCCTACAAAAGGTAAACAAATCCCATTTACCACATAGAGCTACAATTCTTGAAATCTATACTTACATAGAATAAAAAACTCCACAAAATTATTTTATTTTAAACAACAATGTAACTAACATAAAATCAAAAAAGAATTTCATAAATAAACATGAAAATAGAAACCATTTCCAAATCATATTGCATAAAGTTTCAAAAGACTTAATTCCCCCCCCCCCCCCCCCCCCCCCCCCCCAACAATTCTATAACAACCATGTGCTTCAAATCAAATCAAACATAGAAAAACAGTTAACAAAAAAATACTGCGAAATCTGGAAGAAAAAAAAACTCACTGAATCGTGCATCAAGTATCTCAATAGTACTTGCAAAAATCACAAACACAACAATTTTAAACAAAAAAATGAAAAAAATAAATTTTTTTAATACAAATATTGATATTTGATTTGATTATAAAAGGGGTGGGATCTTTGAATTGTTACCTCAGTATAGTTGCGTGAATTGGACGTAGAAATCAAATTCGAAATCGAAGGGTTTTATGAACGTGTAAAGAGAAGAAGATGAAGATGATCAGTTTATTGAAAGTGGATGAGAAGAGTAGGATGAGAAGATGAGGGTTTTTTATTGCACATTCTTCTTTATTTACTCTAAATTTTTTTAAAAAGTGGATGAGAAGAGTAGGATGAGAATATGAGGGTTATTTTTTTTCACCTTCTTCTTTATTTACTCAAAATTCTCAATATGCGTTGAGCACGTGTTAGGGCCTACTTTTGCTCTCCTTTCTCTATTTCAAAATAAAGAAATGAGAGAAGGGGTAGACTGTTAGCTTAAGATATAGTATAATTCCAAGTGATATAAGACACAGATCAGTAGTCTTGCCTTAAAATAGTTGAAAATTTGTGAACAATGCCAATTCATATCAAAATCTGTCATTGAACCCTAAAAAAAACTGAATATTCTATTAGCTGAATATTTAGCAGAAAAGTTGTTATTGTACATGTTAATATGAATATTCTATCAAGTTAAAAACTTCAAACAAATTAATTTAACCTAATAAGAACAACTTCCAAACAAAAAAATTGCAGTACATGTTAATATGAATATTGTATCATGTTAATAACTTCAACATATTATAAACTCATTGAATTAAATGGCCTAAAACAATTTTGAGAGTCATGGAATTTGGGGATGAAATTGATGGTAAGGTTCATAATTTTTTTTAAGATTGTGTAAATTAAACCCGACCATGAAATTTGGCAATTTTAGGTAAACTGACACCAACTACATGTAAAAAAATTGAACAACATAATATAGAAAAGAACCAAACAAATTTCACCACTATAACATAAAGAACAAATTAAATTAACCTAATAAGAATAACTTTCAAATAAATAAATTGCGGTACATGTTAATATGAACCTAATTGATGAAATGTACATGAGTGACAGTACTGACATTTACATGAGATACCAAGAAATGGAGAAGGTCGAAAGTCAAGTGCCATATAATGATGTCAACCAGAGCATTTGAATAACGTTATAGTAGTAAAGATTGACACATAAAATTCATCGGACTCGTATAGTTAGCAAAGGCGAGAAGACTCTGATAAAGAAGATTTATCCTATACCAAATAAATACTTTTTTCCTGTCATTGTCGCAGTTCTCCCCTAATCATTAATCCTACTGCTAAATTTTAAAACCAACATAATTGCAATATTCTTTTTCACTAAAACGTAATTGCAAGACTTTTCATATGTTGTATCGTTATAAAGACGTGTCGTATGCACGTGGCCACGGGTAAATCTAGTTTAAATATAAATAGTCACATTACTTTTACAGTAAATTCAACATAGTGAAGAAAAATAGAAAGAAACATTACATACTGAGAACAATAACTATAGAGATAAACTCAGGAAAATGTATAATATGTGAGAAGAACACACCTGATACAATGAAAAAGCTACTGACTTGTCCCAAAATAAATGGAAATCTCCCTATATCTTTGATTCTTCACACCTGTTACAAACAAAATAGTTAAAAATTTGTCAATAACACCAAGCTTTTAATTCTTCTATACGGAAATTCATCGACAGGCGATGTGTAAATACCCAAAAGAGGGTTGAAAATTTAACACTTCTAAAACCCTAACCCTCATATAAACAGAGAACATTGATATACATACATAAACCCCAAATCCTATTCGAAATCTCTTATTTCAAAAAAGATGACAGCCTGCATTTTCCCACTGTCCTACTATTTAACCAATCAACCCAAAATAAAATTAACCTAAAAAAATGGGATTTTAAACCCTACCCCTACTCAATATGCTATGTACTTTACGATATAATATAGCAAGCATTTTCTGCATTTTAACTGCCGGTTAATGTATATCAATCACATCAGAAGAACTTCTACTGCAATTGTTTAATAAAAAAACTTACCCTGCAATTGAATGGTATTTTAACTGCCGGTTAATGTATATCAATCATATCATAAGAACTTCTACTGCAATTGTGTAATCAACAAACTTACCCTGCAATTGAACGGGTGACCCTAGCTAGGAGCGTACACATGTATAATCATGAAGGCAAAAAACAGTGTAAGTTGTGTAATACAATTAGCAATTTCTTTCAACTAAAAGTCATGGACATAGCCAATTACAGCCTATCACCAATTATTGGTTTCAGGATTCGTGTCAGGTTTAGGACCAATCCAAACCCAGATCAAGATTGAGATTGAGAAAAGAATGACTACAACCACCAAGATCAAGATCACGATTGAGAAAAGAAGGACTACAACATAACGATCAAGATCAAAAGAAAGACAATAACATAAAACAAAATAGAATCCAAAAAAAAAAGACAACAATCTGCATCCCATTCCTCACAAACTCGCAACAGAAAGCAACCCCAAGTTGAACTCTCTGTACCACATCTCACCCCGCCATATCTCTCCCATTAAAAATCTTATCTGCTCCAAATCCCCTCCTCAACACCCATTCAGCAAAACCATTCATCCATAAATCACAACCATAACAAAATCTCAAAGAGTGATAACTTCAAATCAGATAATTAAGAGCAAAGTGACATGATCATTAAGAGCAAAGTAACAGATCTCACCATTTTTGGTATGGAGGTGAGAGGTGGCGGGGGGAGCAGAGGTGGAGGCGGCGAGAGTGGGCTGCGAGCACGGACGGCGTTTGCAAGCAGCGTTCTCAAGTGGCGATCGGGAGAGACGGCATTCGCGAGTGGTGATCTGGAGCGGCGAGCACAGGCGACGCTTGCGAACGACGATCGGGAGGGGCGGCTTCGCAAGCAGCGTTCCCAAGTGGCGATCGGGAGTGACGGCGTTCGGGAGTGGTGATCTGGAGCGGCGAGCACGGGCAACGCTTGCGAACGACGATCAGGAGGGGCGGCGATCGCGATCGGGTGTAGGGTTTTGGGGGGAGGGTTAGCGTTTTTTTTTTTTTTTTTTTTGGGGGGGGGGGACATGGGTTTTTTTTGGGTGTTTTTTTGAATTTAATTATGCTGATTAAAGAATGTGGCATGCACGTGTCAATTGCTACTTTTGCTCTCCTTTCTCTATTTCTCTCTATTTCAAAATAGAGAAAGGAGAGATGACCCAGATGGAGTAGGCCTATTTGCTTAAGATATATATATATGTGAAAACCAACAATTTTGGGGAAATTGAGTAAAATAAATTGAGAAAATTGGAGGAAAACTTCAAATATTTTACTTAAACTGCAATTACAATTTTTATTTGCCAAAAAAACCCCTCTCAATAAAATTACCTTAATATATTTGTGACTGTCCCTCAAAATAAATTGTCATTGATAATACTTTTGGTGAATAAATCAGTTCTGGATGCATTTTATATATTTTAAATAAAAAATATAAACCTAGAAACACACAGGCCCATATCAAATCCGGGTCCGCCCACAAGTTGAGACGCGTGTTACTTAGTAGAAACCCGGCCCGTTAAGTCCGGGTCCGAGATATGACCGGGTCGGGTGTGCTCAATAACGGAAATCCATCCTGGTCGTTGGCCAAGCTGTGCCCTTCCGTTCCTTTCATTTGGGGCGAAAGAGGACGACGACGGCGAAAGGACTTCAAAGAAGACGACAGTGAGACTGCGATTGATCTGGTAGAAGTTAATTTCATTTTCTTAAAAATAAATTCATTAATATTTTTTTTCCGGTTATTTATATCTGAAATTTGTGTTAGTTATGTTAGGGTTTTGTGAATGATCAGTTGTGATTTTGTGCTAATTCTAGAAAGAATGCAAACCCTAGATTCTTGGATTGGACTGCTAAATTAGGAGATTCTAAGACGAGGAGGTTTTAATTTGGATTATTGGATCTCTGCCGAATTATTCAACTAGTTATAGATAATAAAAGTTAGGAATAATATCATTGCAGTCATAACCTGCCCTTCGAACTCTCCTATGCATCTATGGCAAATGTTTTATCAAATGTCCAGATCACGTATTTGACATGGGTCAGAACACGTCTCTCTTGGGTCAGGTTGTGATGTTAACACGGTTTTGGCAAGTTGGATGTGTGTGTGGCAACTTGTACTGTCGGATAATTATCCAACAAAGATGTGGAGAACCATTTTGAAGTGTCGATGCGGCTTAGAATTGTGTGCTAGGATGGATGATTAATAGCAAGGGATTAAGACGAAAGATGTTTGCGCAAGTTCTTATGTCGGGGATCCATGGAGTTTAACGTATGAGATTTCCGCATTAAGTAAGCAATGAAAGGATAATGGAGCAATGAAAACAGAAGGTAGCAGTTTCAGAAAATCAGTTCCGACTGTGCTAGGGAAGTCTACTGAGGAGTTAAGTTGTTTAATGAGAAAATGGAAGAAACTATTTTCAGAGAAATGGAGAGATTTTCATACAACTCGTTGAGGATTAATTGATTAAGTATAGATTTATGTTAGGGTCCCCAAAAATGATTGTATTATGAATTGGGAAAAGCTGCATTTTGTTTTAAGATAAGCTAGTGGCTAGTAGTTAACTTATATATGTACTATTAAGTGTATGTGACCTGTGGAATACACTTGCTTTAGTGACTGCTCTAAGACTGGAGACTTTGTCTGGTTCTCAGTTTAGGATGTTGAATAGTCGAACTTGTGATATTCCTGTTTTCCAATTGCACAATCTTATATCAAAGACCAACATTAAATCCTTACAATTTTTTTCATAATTTTTATTAGGCCTTATTCTAGATTAAGTTCCCTGGTAAATGTTGTTTAATCGACGACAATGCTATTATATTAGTTTCAGGCTCTGTTTTCCCTCTCTTTAATGCTTTTATTTAGCTTCTCTATCACTAGATTTTTACATTTTTGGTTCCTATATCTTATTGGATATATGTCATTGAGTAGAATTTCTGCATATGAAAATTTAAGTCCATATATGTTCTTCAGAAACTATATGTTTCCTTTTTCCATAGACTGTCCCATAGTTCTTCCTTTGCCATTGTCCGCGTTGTAACATAAAGTTATCTATTTTTGATGCTTGAACATATCTAGTAGTTCTTTTACAAGAGGAATCGCTAACAACCTTCATGATTGATCTCAGAAGTACTTATGTAAGACCAAGAGACGACTTGGCTCAGACTTATATAAGATGATAGTGATACTAGTGCAATCCAACAAAAACTAGACACAGCTAGCTATAAGATGATAGTGATACTAGTGCAGTCCAACAAAAACTAGACACAGCTAGCTCAAGATGACATACAACTCAGTTTGGAAATGGTTAAATTCCCCGGCGCAATTTGATCCACAAACAGAGTTGATTTGGAAGTCAATAGGAAGAAACTAACATATGACTTGCCTCATATGTGAATAGGACCTCTAATTGCAGGTCTGACACAAGGATCTGGCAATTATGTAGGCTTATCCATGATGTACGTCACTGTGCAAGAAGACATATATTTATGAGAGATGAACTTTTAACAAACAATTTATGTAATAATCATCTCACACTCTAGTGACTAGTGACCATGCTACCTTCAGTCCATTCTCATTGACATATTACTTATAGCCCATGAAACAAATATCTCCAAGATAACTTACAACTAAGATACAGATTTTTCCAAGCCTCTAACTATGGAATTTCCTCATAAAAATAATTCAACTTAGGAGAATTAGAACTAGTCATACGAAAGAAAATAAAAACCTCATTTCTACTAAAATTACAGGAGAATGATTTTTTTTTGCAAGTTGCTATTCCAAATATGGTTGAAGTTAATCTAACTTCATAGTCCACCCGGTCAATGTGTATTTGAGCCACATGAATGGTGGAGATGTCAAGAAGAAGGGAGACAAAAGGGGGGGAACAATGAATTTAGAAAGCAAAAGCTTGCACTATCATTATTGTCTCCAGGTATTTTCTTGAGTCCTTGTCCATATGCAGAGAGAGTTTGATACTTAAGCGAGGAGTCAAAGCTTATAGATTTCTACTTATTCAGTTGGTTGCAAAATATTCTTCTCTCTTTCGAGCCTTAACAAATTGTGTTTGGACTACAATACATTACCTACTCGAAATAATCGTCAGATTCAATGTTCTAAATCATCTTTCTGTGGTCATCTATATAATAAAACACAAAGAAAGCTATCAAGTCGGCTCTCCTTCATTCCCCTCAAAATCAAAGGTCTAGATCTAACCTCACAAAACACATCTTCCCCCCCCCCCCTCTCTTCCCGCTCGCTCTGTCTCTCTCTCTTCCCCTCGCCTTTCTGTCTCCCTCTCTTCCTGCACTCTCTCTCCTTCCGCTCTGTCTCTCTATCTCTTCCCCTCTTCCCACTCTCTCGCTCTCTCCCCGCTCTCTCTCTGTTTCTCTCTCCTTTTCTCTCCCCTCTCTCTCTCATCAATCCGAAAATCCCCTCCCCTCTCTCTCTTTCTCTCTCTCTCTCTCATCGATCCCGACCCACCGAACCCCACCGAAGCTTCACCGTCTTTCTCTTCCGGAGATCGACCACTGAAGCTTCAGGTTGTCTAACTTCCAGGCATCTCAGGCATATATACTATATTGCCTAGGTTTTGTTGGGTTTGTGTTAGATTGGTAGTTTGAGTTAGATGACGTGAAATTGAGGATTGTTGTTTGTGTTAGATTGGTGTTTGTTGAGTTAGATGAAGTAAAATTGAGGATTGATGTTTGTGTTAGATGAAGTGAAATTGAGGATTGTTGTTTGTGTTTGTGTTAGATGAAGGTAATTTGCAATGTGGGGTTTGGATGCAAAGATATGCCATTTTGGATTGCTATTTGTTTCATTTTTTGGGTGAAATTTTGATTACCCGTTTTATTTTATTAGATTTAGTTCCCACGTCGAGATTGCAGCTTGAGTTTTATTTTTCGCAATAATAGAATTGACCCCGTTTGCAGCTTGAGGCCAGAAATAATAGAACCCGTTTTATTTTTCACAATCTGGGTAATCAAGATTGCAGCTTGAGTATGTTTCTCTGTAGTTGGATGATACACAGAGGAGGATCTTATGAATTTGTTGGAATAGTATTTGAGTGCAAGTTGGAATAACTCGGTGCTCATTTGGCTGAATTGGGATGTTGGTTTTATTGAGTTGTGATCTTTAGGGTTCTACAATGAAGTACCGATATGAGTATGGCGACACGCGTACGGGGACGTGGGTACGGGGGATATGGAAATTTTCAAAAAAGTAGGATACAGGATACGACGAGGATACATTTATATATACGGGATACGACGAGGATACGTCTATATATACTAGGTACGAGGATACGTCTATATATATGGGTACGGGGGATATGGCAATATGTATATACTAGGTTTGCCCGTGGACACGTGCTTACGGCATGTTTTCGTGAACGATGCAATATATCCAATTTTGGTTCCCAACCTTCATGTTACTTTGCATATGCTGCATCGTTGAAGTAAACGTGCTGTTGGCACGTGTCCATGGGGAAACCTAGTAAATACATAAACTTGTATAGGTATTGGCCACATAAGAAAAGGCAGAGACATATTATGTGGCTACATGGTACGTACCTGATGTAATTAACCGTACCTGTACCGGGTACTTGCACGAGTACCCATTAGCATGGGTACCGTACACAGTTAAATATTGATTTTTGTTGTTGAAAATTTCCTTATTGGGTCTAAAAAAATAACGATGTGGCCCATACCGAATTATTATAAAAACCTTATTAGTGTACTTGTGTATGGATTATAAAGTATGCCATATTTGTAACTAAAATAGACATGACTAAGAATATAAACTTTTGTTACAATTAGATGATTTATTTTCAATAGTTCAAAAGTTTAATCTTGAATGCATACGGATTCTCTTTTATGTTGATTTGAATATATTAAATTATAATTTTAATTATATTTAAAATAATATAGCCGTACCCCCGTACCCTACTTTTACATATTTGACGTATTCCCATACCCATACCCGTACCCGTACCCGTACCCGTATATGTATCTATGCTACATAGGTAGCTACATATTCAACATACTGTCTACATTGTTAATAATGATTCCGAATGATTGTGTCAGTTTTGGAGCAAAAGAAAGAAGATGGTTGACCTCGAATTGTTGTCATTGAATGAGAAAATTCACTTGTTTTTGTTTTGGTGGAGATGATTAATTGATGTTTTGGTTGAAGAGAAATGACTCAGATATGATTTTAGAGATGCCAATCAAATGGAATTCTTGAGAGTTATGTATAGTTTTCCATCCTATGTATATATAATCTATTGACATGTCCTGATGATCTCTCGTAACAGTGTGAGTAAACCAACTTGGTTGAGGAACTAGAGGATTTTGAACATCGAGGTTGGCTTTCGTAGGGTAGGCATATGGGTTTGACGTTGAACTCTATGATATTAGATTATGAAGGGATTGCAGGTGACGGGTTGCAAGTAAATCCTCTTCTTATTGTAGTATACTTAATATTGCCAATTGAAGACATGTTTATATAAATGTCGATCAATAAAACATGCAGCTGGTTGGCTTGGGCCTCAAAGGAGAAGTTACCTCTTATCTCGGGAATAAACGGATGAAATTGGTTCCTTGGATGTAATATACGATCTGTTTTAATTTGTAATCCCAGTTATTTGATTTATATGGCACTTACTAGTGCTACTTTTTCTAGGTTAAAGTGAGATGGGGGAATTTCAGATTACCCCATGATATGGATAAAAATAGAACCAAGTCGGGACCGTTCAAATCGGGCACGAATCTTAAAGCTCGCAGGGATAAAACAGTAATTTTACCTACAAACGGGTTTGAAATGGGAACTGGGTCTTTCTTCAAAGTCTAATAATCCATGAATGGTTCTGTCCTGTTGGGTATGGGTAGCAGCTCGCTACAAACCAGCCCAGGATATTCAAAGAGTATCTCTATGGAACGATTTAAACTCTAGATCTTATTCAAAAACACCGGGAAGTTGATTTAAATCCTTACCTCGAAACGGGTCCCTAAGGCGACTATAAATACCCCTCTCCCCCCAACTGTAACAAGGTAATCAATCTTTTTCTACCTAAAGCTCTTTCATAATCTTTCTGATTACTGACAAGAACGTCGGAGGGTTCGTCGCCGGGATCCATCCCGGTATATCGAACTTTGTGCAGGTTTACGGCAGCAGCGAGAAACCAGTCAACACGCCGGTGAAGGTCAACATTATTGCTTTATTGTTTCCAAAAAGAATCCACAAATTCATCTGTTTGCTCCTACACCAAAAACGTAATCCAGTCCTATTTCGTCAGCCAAAGTAGTTTCAAGCCATGCATTCGAAAGAGAAGGGGAAGGCAGAGGCCTCCAGCCGAAGAGCCACTCCTCTTCTTCCTCCAGCCCAAGATGTTCTTTCTCAACAGCCTCCTCCTCAACAGGCCCCTCCAGGGTCTCGGGGGGCTGCCCAGGGGGGCTCTCATTAGAGTCGTCCAAAGCAGCATCCTCTTCATGACCATGTCTCGGTCTACCATCCTTCAGTTGACTCTATGGCTTCTTAAAGCCCTCCCGAGTAGGATCTCCGTCAAGTAATTGTTAACTGCCAGCAGGGGATTGACCTCCGAACTCGCTTGAATGGATGGAGAGCCCTTGAAGGAGTCCATCAACCCCACCCAGGGGCCTCGAGAGTCCAGACCCCCCGTAGACCGAGGACCAGAAGATCCTCTCCCGGAAGGAGGCGAAGAGAGTCTCCTCAACGTCATCGGCGGAGAAGTCACACTCCAGTAAGTCGAGCCACACCTAGGGTTCGCCGAGATGGATGGGCACCAGTCACTCGGGCCGAGCTCCAAAACTTCAAACAAGATATCATGCGAGCTCTTAATATTGCCACAAGTCAGGATTAGCATGCCCTTAATCCTTGCTATACCGCCACTCATGAAAGAGAGTCCCGAGGGTCGACTAGATCCGACCCAAGGGGTGACTTGGTTCGCCACCGTATCCGCGAGATGGAGAGACACCTCAACAAGATAAATTCTGAAGAAGAACAACGGGCCAATAAGTTCCGACCAAGCAGACCCCCCTTCTCTATGGCCATCATGGAAGCTCCGGTTCCTGAAGCCTTTAGGCTGCCCCGCTTTGAATCTTACAATGGGGAGTCGGACCTGGCCGATCATATCGAGAGTTTTAAAACTCTCATGATGATTTATCAAGCCTCGGATGCGGTCCTTTGCAAGGCCTTCCCAGCAACATTGAGAGGACCAGCGCGAGAGTGGTACTCCCATCTAACCCCCACCCCCATCTTCTCATTCGAACAGTTTGAGGAGCTTTCCTCATCCACTTCGTGGGCAGTCGCCGAGCTGAGAAAACAAGTGCATCTTTGGTGATCCTCAGCCAAAGAAAGGGTGAACGCCTAGGAGTTACGTTCGTCGCTTCACCGCCGAAGCCCGGTTTATTGCCTCCCTCAACTAATCAGTAGCCTCGGCAGCATTCTGGCATAACGTCACTAACGCTGACCTCAAGGCGTCCCTTGCCAAGAAGCCTCTTCGGGACTTCTCAGAACTTCTGCTTAGGAGTGAGAAGTACAATCGAGTGGAAGACTCTCAACCCTGCCCCCCCCACTCTTGAGGAATCATCTTTCGGGAACAAACGGAAGAATACGAGCGAAGAAGGGTCCCATAAATTCCAGAGGGACGATAATGGCCAATGCTGTTAAGCTCATCGTTTTGAGAAGTTCATCCCCCTCAATGCTAGTATATCAGCAGTTCTTATGAAGGTGGACAAGGAAGGGCTACTCCGCGCTCCCCCTAGAATGAATACCCCTGGCAAGAAAAGGAACATGGATAAGTGGTGCCGCTTTCACAGGGACCACAGCCACGACACGGATGATTGTCGGGCTCTTAAAGAGAAGATCGAAGAATTCATACAGCGGGGACATCTGGCCAAGTTCGTCCGAAAAGACGGGGCCGATCTTCCATCACGAGGAGCCTACAAGCTAACAGAGAGGTTCGCCGAGTTCCAAGATTCCGAACCTGGGGCCGTCCACCTTATCCATGGAGGTCCAATGGGGGGAGAACCAAACTCCTCCCAAGAGGCCTTCACCATATGTACAAGTAGGTTTTCAGTTTCAATAAGGCCGATGCTTCTAACACGGCCAAAAACATGTAATAATGGCTCGCCCCATTGACGCGGCCGCTTAGTTTGTTTCAATAAAACTTAGCTTTTTTCTATTGAAAACTGTCGTGTTTGCCTCATTTCTCTCTCTAAGTCGCATCTACGACTCACTAAATGATAAGTTCGGAGTCCAGCTTGTCCTACAAGGCTGCTCCCACAACCTACTAAGCTAAAAAAACGGGTTCGAAGTCCAACACTTGGTTCGATACCGCATTAGCTACTTGCAAACGAGCAAGTGCGGAGCAGCTCACCATTCGAAATTGCTCCTACAACTCGTTAACGCCCTCAAACAACAAGTTCGGAGTCCAACACTTGGTTCGATACCGCTTTAGCTACTTGCGAACGAGCAAGTACGAAGTAGCTCACCATTCGAAATTGCTCCCACAACTGTTGAAACTCTCTTAAACAACAAGTTCGGAGCATAACTCTCCCTTAGAGTTGCTCCTCAAACTTGTTTCCCAAACGGCTCTCTTCTAGAGCCTAGTCATGCTCTTCGCTCCGCTCGACTCCAGAACGGCATTCTTCTCAACGAGTTCGGAGCTCAACTCTCCCCTAGAGTTGCTCCTCAAACTTGTCTCCCAAACGGCTCTAATCTAGAGCCTGGTGAAGCTCTTAGCTTTGCTCGCCTCCCGAGCGGTCCTCTTCGAAACGAGTTCGGAGCTCAAAACTCTCCCCTAGAGTTGCTCCTCAAACTCGTCTCCCGAATGGCTCTCTTCTAGAGCCTGGAGATGATTCTTCGTCCCACTCGTCTCCTGAGCGGTCCTCTTTTAAACGAGCTTGAAGCTCAAAACTCTCCCCTAGAGTTGCTCCTCAAACTCGTCTCCCGAATGGCTCTCTCCTAGAGCCTGGAGATGATTCTTCTTCCCACTCGCTTCCCAAGCATTCCTCTTCTAAACGAGTTCGGAGCTCAAAACTCTTCCCTAGAGTTGCTCCTCAGACTCGTCTCCCAAATGACTCTCGCCTAGAGCTTGGTGATGCTCTTCACTCTGCTCGCTTGACGAGCGCCCTTCTTCTCAATGGGCTCGGAGCTCAAACTCCCCCCTAGAGTTGCTCCTCGCACTTGCCTTCAAGAACGGATCTTCCCATGGGTCTTACGAGGATCTTCCTAGCTCATCTTCATAACCCATCTTCATAGCCCACAGGAGTGGAGCTCCTTTTCGAAGATTCCGGAGACCGAAGCTCTTCTCAACTTGACAGAAGCGAAGATATTGCGGGCCTATTTTGACCCTAAATACGGGTGATTATTCACCTGACTTCTAAAGAGAAGGTGTAGATCTTTGAGTCAGCTTCGAAACGAGGGGTCACACGCCCTGATCGGACCTCCGTAGCACCGGAATAGTGGGTCACAACACAGTTGCACCTAGCCGCAAAATGGCAAAAACTATCGCCTCAGGATTCGTGCCAGATCTTCACCAACCGGCTCGATCATGCCACGTACCTCGGATCTACGATCCGAGCTACCGAGCTGCGAATTGGCAAAAACTATCGCCTCACGATTCGTGCCAGATCTTCATCAAGCGCTCAGATCGTGCCATGTAGCTCGGAATTACGATCCGAGCTACCGAGCTGCAAATTGGCAAAAACTATTGCCTCATGATTCGTGTCAGATCTTCATCTAGACGTTCAGATCGTGCCACGTAGCTCGGAATTAAGATCCGAGCTACCGAGCTATCGAGCTGCAAATTGGGAAAAAATTCTGCCTCAAAATTCGTGTTCGATCACGATCAACGGATCAGATTCGCCAAACAAATTCTCAAAAAAATAGGGGGGCTAACGGATCGGGTTCGGACCCGTTATGGAACCAAAAACCCAAAAGCAAAAGGGGGGCTAGTTGGCTTAACGGGTTCGGGTCTCAAACCCGCTAACCAAAATCGCCCGTTCTCCTCTCCCTCTCCTTCTTCGGAATTTGGCGCCAAAGAAAAGAAAACCCAAACACGCAGCTCCCCTTCTTCTTCCTCTCCTTCGCAACTGAGCTCCGAACCCAACCGCCGAGCTCTCGTCAACGAGCTCCACCACCTCCTTCGCTAGCTCCGACGTCAAGTCCCCTCCACGAGCTCCGCTGTCGAACTCCACGAGCTCCACCCCCGTCGTCCAACTTCCTCGCCCAGTCCCGCTGAGCTCCACCTCGCTGTCAAGCTCACCTCCTTCGCGAAGCTTCACCATCGCCGTCAAGCTCCACTCTCCACTTCGTCGAACTCCACCGCCGAGCTCCTCGACGAGCCACCGCCCTGCCATCACCGAGCTCCTCGACTGAGCTTCGAACCTACCTCTGAGCTCCGTCAAGCTCCTCCTCGACTGAGCTTTGAACCAACCTCCAAGCTTCGAACCCATCTTGAGCTCCTCCATTTCGAGCTCCTCCACCGCCTCCACTGTCTCAAAGCTCGAATGCTTCGAGCCCATCACCGAGCTCCTTGACTGAACTTCGAACCCACCTCTGAGCTTCGAACCCACCACGAAGGTATCGCTAGACGAACCCTTGCCAGCCCTCCCCATTGGGGTGAAAGGCTTTCCACTACCATTTACTGAGAAGGGCCATATTCATGTCCCTCAGATCGATTATGCCTAGTCCCCCGTGATACTTTTTCATGTAACCTTTTTCCCATCTGACTAGGTGATAACCCCGTCGGTCCGTGTCCTCTCCCTTCCAAAGGAACCTTTTCCGGACCCGATCAATCCGTTTGATAACCCATTTAGGCATTTCAAAAACAGACATGAAGTAGGGAGATTCGACAAGACCGAGTTGATGAGGGTAGCCCTCCCACCAAGGGACAAGTTTTGCCTTGCCAACAAGAGAGCCTGGCTTCCACTCGATCGATGATCGACGGCCAATTTGCTTTCCTGAGCTTCCCAGGGCGAATGGGCAACCCCAGGTGTTTGAGAGAGAAATCGCCGATCTTGCAATTCAGGACCGAAGCATGTAAGAGTGCCTCCTCATCCAACAGCCCAATAGGGACAAGTTCACTCTTATGGAAATTAACCCGTAGTCCCGACCATGCTTCGAAGCAGTAAAACACTCCTTTGAAAGAAATGGTTTCCTCCAGCACGGCATTACCAAAAAGCAGTGTATCGTCAGCATATTGAAGAATCGTGCATCCCGCACGGTTAACACCCCTTGCTACTCGGCGGATCCAACCCGCTACTTGGCATCTCTCCATCATGAGTTTAAGCACGTCGGCCACAATAGCAAACATCAGGGGTTAAAGCGGGTCACCCTGCCTCAGACCCCTTTTACACTGGAAAGGGGCCCCGGCCTTTCCTTTAACCATAAGCCATCCTGCTCGTAGAAAGACAGTGTTTAATCCAAATCCAACGGGACCCGAAACCTCTGCCCTTAAGAGCCTCCAGAAGGGACTCCTACTCTACGGAGTTGTAGGCTTTTTCAAAATCCAGTTTGAGGAGATAGCTATCACTTTTCGAGACGTGACATTGATTAATCACTTCCTACAATCCAAAATATATCTTCCTTTAATAAAGCCTACCTGCTCAGGACTGATCAAAGAATCCATGAGGCCAACCAGCCTATTGACGAGTGTTTTGGTGATAATCTTGACCGAACAGTTAAGAAGACTGATAGGGCGAAAATCACCAACCCTATTAGCGTCACCACACTCTGGGATCAACACCACCTCCGCAAAGTTGAGCCTGCCAAGTTTAAGCTTATGATCAAAGAATTCGGTCAAAAGAGTCGTGACATCATCTTTGATCTCTTCCCAGAAAGTTTGGTAGAATAAGATTGGGAATCCGTCGGGGCCTGGGGCTTTGTCACTTCTCATATGTGAGATCACCTCCTTGATCTCTAACTCAGTAAACGGCTTCTCCACCGACCTAAGTCCTTGCTCCATGCTGCCATGGTTGCCCTCCTAGAAATCAGGCTAGAAGGGGCTCCTGAACTCTTGCTTACCTTGGAACAACTTTTTGAAGTGTGAATGGAAGACTTGATGGATACGGGACTCCTCATGGATCTCTCCCGCCTCTGTTTGGATCGAGGGGATGAGGTTAGATCGTCGCCTAGCGTTAGCCATTTTGTGGAAGAAGGCCGTGTTCGCGTCCCTCTCTTTGAGCCACGAAATCCTAGAGCATTGTTTCCATTTAATTTCCTTCAGTCTGTACAATTGAGCAACCTTCTCTCTGAGGTTAAGTAAGAGGTTACGCTTCTCTTGGGAGAGATCCCTCTTCCAATCTCTCAAGTTCTTCAATGCCCTCTAGGATGAAGGCTTTCACGCGTCAGATGGAAGCAAACTAGTGTGATTCCATTTACGAAGTTTAGACCTCAGTCGTCTGATTTTCTCGCATCAAATAGCAGCCGCCTCAGTCCCCCGGGTAGGAAGGGACCAGTTCGCCATGACCATGTGGTGAAAACCCTGAATATCCAACCAAGCTTTTTCAAATCCGAACTTAGCCTTCTTCCGAGCGAAAGGATCACCCGTGGAGAGCATGAAGGGGACATGGTCACAAGTTGGTTTGGGGTGGGATCTAGCAAAGGCCAGTGGGAATTTCGTCTCCCAATCCGTCGAGACAAAAACCCTATTGAGCTTGGCCAAAATAGGAGAGGCTTGCATATTGGACCAAGTGAACAATCTATACAGGAGGAAGTGTTGTTATGCTATACACTAGACCTGCATTTCTGTGGAAATAAAAAAATTTCACAAAATGTTTGAAAGACATGCAAGAATCTCTTCCTAAAGAGACAAACCAAGAAACACTGATTGCTTGAAAGCAGGAGACAAGTACTACACAGGATAACAGGAGTCATTTTTTTAGTCTACTTTTGTAGATTTTTTTAAAGGTATTCTGTACTGATCTTCTCATTGTAACCTATCCCTCCTGTTCCATATGTAAGAGATACATATGTACACGATCGAAACCTTCAATCAGAAGGAACGTAGAGGTAGCTCCAATTGATGAAGCTGAGGTAGTATAATTAGCTGCGATGGTCTGGGAATGTAGAGATCAATGGTAGCACTAGCTAGGAGAAATGGGGAATGATGTGATTGAAAACGAAGAAGATTTAACGGATTAAGGATATGCCTTAATTGAGACAATTAAGAAGGATTTGATTGATGCTAATTTGATACTGGAGATGATGGCTTCTGATGAATCTAACTAGACAAATGATGCTTTATAATAACACTGAAGATTGCAATAAATCTTTGTTGTTGTCGAAAAGCCCATGTTACTGTTACCCACATACTGATATCAATTTGCCACTCATAATTGTGCAGCTGATATATACTTGATATATACTTCTCTGGCACCAGCAGAAACTGTAGAAACGGGTTCATTTACTTTTATCAGTGAAATGAACAAGGTAAAGGGCATTGCAAATCTATTCTTGCAGCTGAGAAGCTCGTTGCAAGTATATTTGTTATGGTTTGCATATATTGTAAAACAATAATTTGTGACTGTATATTTGTATTTTTTTTTGTAGAAAACTGTCATGTCCTTTTTAATACGAAGCAGAATGATTGTTAAAATCATGTTTTACTTTGATTTAACCTCTAATTTTCTTCCTGTGAAAATTTCCAGATTACAAGTGCTGTAATGGCTGACTCTTACAGAATTCAGATAAGCTCAAGCCTAGTCGATAAGCTTGTCAGTGATGGGGAGAAAATAAAGAAGAAACCAAAGAAGTTGAAGCCAAAGATACCACAAGAGCCACATAAAAACAAGCATAATCCAACTCCTACACCTACCACCCCTCCTATATGGCCAGTCCAACCCCCTGTATTCGTGCCTGTGGCTCCCCCACCTCCGGCCTCACCATCATTTGCTGAGTTGGAAGCAATTCGATCTACTCTGCAACAGAGTGAGGAAATAATGAAGAGACTGCAAGTGCAGGAGGCTAACATGACTCAGGAACTCACCCAAAGAGCTAAAGAGCTCCGCGAAAAGGAGTTCAAACTGCCCTTTCAGAAGTCGATGCCATGTGGAGCTGAAAGAGAGGCTTGCTTGGAGTGCTACAAGGAACAACAAGAATCAAAGCAACCTTTGAAGTGTGCCCAGGTTGTTAAATCTTACCGCAACTGTGTAATTCAAGCAAGACAACAGAAGCAGCAGCAGGCTAATTCGGCATCTTAATGTAAGTGATGTGAAAGGATGAGTTAGGGATTGTGATGAGATTGAGTCTTATGGAGGAGCAGGAAAGCTCGAAAATGTGTTTTTAAATGGATTGTTCTCTATACTCTTGATTGATTTGTTGGCAGCAGCTTGAGCAATCTGAGGTTTTGTGCTGCAAATTTGAGTATAAAAATTGCCTGGATAGAGTATGTTGGCAGGGAAGACATGTTTCTTCATTATTTGTTTATTCTCCAAAACCAGGAAATTATTCTTAAAGAGGAAATAAATATGTGATCTTTAAAAAAATTGAGAGTTATTTACAGCTAAATTTCCCTCTTTCAGGAAAGCAAAGCAAGGAACTACCCACTTGCTATTCTACCACCTCAGTGGAGGAAATCTTTATACTGGCATTAAGATTAAAGCTGAAAATAACGTATTAAAAAAAAGCAAAAAAGTGCTAAAAGATTTTGTTCTATACTTCTATTCAAATAAAATAAAAACCAATGCCTCTGATTTGTTCAATCTTAAAGTAAGACAAAAAAAAAAGGGAATAACAAAGAGTAGGGATGCAAACGAATCAAGCTATTCAGCTCGAGCTCGGTCAAAGTTCGGCTCGAACCGAGCTCGAGCTCAAAATTGAGCTCGTTTCGTAAACGAGCCGAGCTCGAGCCTGAAGGTATTCGGCTCGGCTCGATTGCAGCCCTAACAAAGAGTAATACATTGAGCATGATTCTTCTTAGAATTACTCAAAATCTACTCTCAATCTATATGTTATCCGAGAATCCTCCTCGTCTTCCATTGGTCACCTTAGATTTGTCCTCCTCGTCTTCCCTTTGCCATTGGTCACCTTAGATTTGATAAGAGGGTCCCAACGTCCTCAATACGAGGAAAGACCGGAACCAAGTATGACCTCTTCTCCAGCAATGGAGGAATGAGGATTCGATAGGGCCAGCTGGGTATTGGACAATGACAAGCTAGATTAGAGACCAGTCTATTAGTTGTTACATTCAATGGATATATCATATCTACGATAAAGTTGCATGTTGGATTATTGGCCATGGCCCATGCCCCAATACCTTTTCCAATCTATCTATGTGGTTTTCATTACACACCTATCAATGGTTGAGTTTGAGGGGGATAAAGACCCAGTTAAGAGCCTCGTTTGATTCGAGAAGTCATAATTTGTCATTGAATATGATGAGTTTTAATCCCAATATAAAAAGTTCATCCGACATGAGCTAAGCTCAATCAAGTTTTAATCAACCATTACATATCTTGAGTGAGAAACTATGTAATCCTCGCTAAGAAACTGTCATTTCAAACACATATTCGGTAAATGTATTAATGTAGAAAATGCAGATTTTGGCATCATTATTGTATTAAGCATCGACCATACTAAAACATATGTGGGCAAGCAACTGCTTTTCCAACAAACATAACAAGACATGAACAATGCAGAGACAGACCATGCCGAAACAAAAAGAATCAATGAATCTTACTTCATGTATACAAGAAATAGCTTTTTCCACAAACAATAATACAGAATATTTGAATTTAAGTTTATAAGATACAGGCTGGAAAAATACTGACTTGTAGAAACCTTTAAATGTGAACAATGTGAACGCTGCACATATAGAGACATCAACATTTGGAGTCCTTGAAGGATTCCTCCACCATATTCTGCACAAGGGGGAAACTACAGTTTTGTAGCAGGCTCAACTGAGGGAGGATGTAAACAATGGTGTTGATCTGCTACCAAACTCTACCGATCCCTTACAAAGGAGGAAAGATCTTGCGGTCCACTTGATAGGCTTTAAGTAGTCTTTTGATTTGGAAAGGACCATTACAGAAGAATGATGGATGTTACTCTGAGCGTGACAAATATCGGGCCATTCTGCATCGAATGGTATGTTATTGGCCACGCTTCCCTTGATCCCTTCGTTCCTCACTGAGATGATCTGTAACAATTTGGTCCAGATAAATAATGTCCAATTTAAATTCATATAGAACGTATATGCTGCTTTGTTATAGAAGAATCTTTTTCTAAACTGTTAAAAGGAAACAAGAAATGGCTACAGTCACATTCAGTATGAGACATATGGTTTTCGATGAAATTACAGAAAGTTCAGTTTTGCATAGTTACCGTGTTGAAGGGATGGATAGCTTAGCTGGAATGATGTAGAAACGCAAAGACCAATAGGGCAAAGTTATTCGATGATTCTGTGGCAGCAAATTACGATGGCACTGATTGAATGGGCAATTCAGTTGGTACAATGTGCTTCAGACTCTGTTGCCACATTGAGGTGATATCTGGCGACTCCAAAAGAACCTACAACTTATTGACCAACTTCAAATTTAACATGAGCATATATTTTCTTGTATCTGATATTGAGTCTTTTGAATAATTCTGAATATTTTAATGGACATGACCTACTTAGCTAATGGATTACTTAAGATCATCGTGCTGTTACTTTCATGATATGATCTGCAAATTGTGCTGGTTAATGTGCCATAAGTCAGACGCAGGCATTTTGAATACGTGAGATGATCTTGAATGTGACTGATATATGTAAAATTGACAGATTTGAATAAACTGGTTCAAATAGAGGGGATCAGTTAGGCCCCCTTGTTTGATGATGAACTTTGGTTAGTCTCTTCGACTTTTTAAATACACTTAACCCCAAACCATTCAAAGTATTTTGAAAAGATAAGATAGCTAAACTGGGTTTTAAATACCGAAATTCCGTAGGGCCTTTCAACAAAAAAATCAGTTTTTAAAAAATACATTCCAACAGAATTAGTACACTTCCATTAAAATAGGTACATCTTTTGTGGGCAACAACACATATTACTGACTGACTCAAAAAGAAAACGAATACATCTTACTGAAAGCGGAAGGTGCATCCAATGATCTTATTAAGGGTTTGTTTTGTCAAAAAAAAAATGAATTTTTGAGGGCCAAATTATCATAAAATAGAGGAACTTAAATGTAATCTGGTAGTTAGAGGAGGGAAACTAAGGATACTGTCTGACACACTTACAAGGCGAGTTCATAAGTTCAACACTGGAAAGATGGCACAAAGCAAGAACCTTAATATATAGAACGGAGGGAAAATGCTTCCCCTTTTCTTATATGGGTTACCCCCACCACCCCCACCACCACCACCACCTACATAGACCCACATGTAAACAAAAACATTAACAAAATCCCTCCAAAATTTGATTTATTCCCAGTTTAGTATATTCAGATACAAATTGGTTTAACCGTGAGATGGATTTCCATTATTTTGTTATTCAAAATTCATTAATTCAGTAGTCGATGGAGGTTATGTCAGCAAAACAGTGACTCCAAAACATTACACATTTCAACTATGCATAAGAAAAGTGAACTTTTTACCAAAATGGCCCACTTTCAAAGGTATTTACCAAAATAACTTTATCGGTAGTTTGGTTAAAATACCCTCAATGTTTGAGATAGCGAGCGAGTGTAGATTGGGAGAAAAAACTTGAAGAAAAATATTATAGCAAGACTCGTTGTTTGAAACAGCGTGCGTAGTTGTACTACACTCGCTATTTGAGATAGCTAGTGTGATAGCGAGTCTTACTTTGATATTTTCTTCAATTTTTTATCTTCAAGTGGTGGAGAAACACCTAAGCCTACACTCGCTGTTTCTGATAGCGAGTGTAGGCTTAGGTGTCTGGAGAAAAAAATATCAAAATAAGACTTGTTATTTCAAAAAGCAAGTGTAGTTGTACTACACTCGCTATTTGAGATAGCGAGCTTGACTTTGGGTTTTTTTTTTTTTTTTTGTTAAATTGACCTACAAATTTTTTTCAAAGTCGGACTCGCCATCTCAAATAGCGAGTGTAGTACAACTACGCTCGCTATTTGAAACAAGGAGTCCTACTTTGATATTTTTTCTTCAAGTTTTTTCTCCAATTTGTGGAGAAATACCTAAGCCTACACTCGCTATCTCAACAACGAGAGTATTTTCACCAAACTCAGATCATTTTTGGTAAATACTTTTGAAAGTGGGTCAGTTTCGTAAATACTTTCAAAAAGTGGATCATTTTGGTAAAAAATTGTAAGAAAAGTAAGGTATAATCTATATAATAAAATACAAAGAAAGCTATCAAGTGGCTCTCCTTCAATCCCCCAAAATCAAAGGCCTAGATCTAACTTCACAAAACACATTTCCCCCCACCCCAAAAGTTTTCCCCTAAAATGAACTTTTATACTCCAATTTATAATTATTTTTCAACATATACTAATGAAAACATGAACTTTTATTTACAACTAATTATTGTCATACTATTCAAACTTGGGCTATATAATTGTTGATTTGCTGTTGACAAGGCTTTTTATATGCTGTATCGTTCTGAAGACGTGCCATAGGCACGTGTCCACGAGCAAATCTAGTATGCAATAAAATGGCTAAAGACAACCAAGCACAGTAGCACCTGCAGGCTGCACACCTCAGGGGACTTTTCTGCCACTTGCATGCATAATGCACAACATACGTGTCAAAATAAAATAGATAAATGCTCCTATTATATTTGACTACCTAATTAATTAAGAGAAGATTATCAGCTGAAAGACTGATCTGTGTATTTAAACTTCATTTTAAATTGCAAAATATCTAAAAGCTAGATGCCTGTCATGCCATCATGCCACCATCATTCTCTCCCCTATTAATATCCAAGCCTTAATGCAAAAAGACTAAGATGTTACAGTTGGTGTAAATAAAGTGGCAACATATGATAGAGACAGAGAGAGCGAGATATAGCATAGTTGGTAGCTAGGTGTATTGTTAAGTAAAACTAATAATAAGTGAGAGGGCCACATCCCCACGCTGTCTCGCTAGTCTTACGAATAGGCTACCATATATCGTTTAGCCACTGGACCTCGTATCTACAGAATATTACACTCCAGCTCCTTCCCTCCTATAAATAGAGGGCCCTCTTTCCCTAATCCATCATATCCATTTCACTCGATCTCTTTTCTAGAACCTGTACATTCAACTATGACCCAGTTTCCTACAAACAAAACCATCTTTGTAGACCTTGTGGTCGAAGAAACTCAATGGTGGAAGACAAACCAAATATTCACTGACCGTAACACATTGGTGCTCATCCTCATCTCTTTACTGATAACAGTACTCCTATGCTCCAAATGCATGCCTCAATGCATGAACAAGAAGAGACAGAAGCTTACCTTGCCCCCTGGCCCAAGAGGCCTTCCCTTGGTTGGCAACCTCCCATTTCTGGGTCCAAACCTCCACCACTGCTTCTCCAAATATGCTCAAACCTACGGACCGATCATGAAGCTCCACCTCGGCACCAAACTCTCGATCGTTGTAAGCTCTCCAGAAATAGCAAAGCAAGTCTACAAGGACAATGACATCATCTTCTCCAATCATGACCAGCCTATAGCCGCAAAAGTGATATCTTATGGCGGCTCCAACTTAGTCCGGAGCCCTTATGGTCCAACTTTCCGAATGCTGCGAAAAATATTTCTCCATGAACTTCTCAACAATAAGATTCTAGATGCCAGTTCTGATTGCCGAAAGCAAGAGGTTAAACGAATGGTTTCTGAGCTGTATGCAAAGAAGGGAACTGCCATCAATGTGGGTGAGCAAGCTTTTGCAGTTTTTCTTCATTTGTTAACAAGCATGCTTTGGGGGGGAACACTTGAATGGGAAGCAAATGGAGCTGTATTTAGGAAAGCTGTAATTGAAACAGTAGAGCTCCTGGGCAAGCCTAATGTATCAGATTTCTTTCCAGCACTAGCATGGTTTGATCTGCAAGGCATAGAGAGAGACATAAAGAAGAGGGTTTCATGGTTAGATAAGATGTATGAAGGCATCATTGAAGAGAGGTTGAACTCTAGTGCAACAGCAGAAGGAGCTGTACAGAAAGATCAAGGTAGGGAGGATTTCTTATCGATCCTGCTAAAGATCGCACAAGGTGGCCGAGATTCTGAAACTCCATTGACAATGACCAACCTCAAGGGCTTGATCATGGTACAGGAAATTTATTTTCTGAATTTACTTTTACTATTGTAATTTAATATGATCAGTTTAGTTATCGATAGAAGTAATATCTTTAATTAGTCAAGCAACAAATCATGAAACTGATACTAAAGAAACATTCCGGTGATAAAAGATGACTAGGCATTGAAACCTAACCGACTTCCATGCAGACTACTCACTACAATCTTAATTTGTACTTTCAAAAACCATCTTTTAATATATTTGGTGTAACTTTTTAAAAAGAATAATAGCACCCATACCTGATGTAGTTATGAATGATTTGCGGTACTAGGCCACTTTTTGAAACTATTTGTGATTTTAGGTCACTTCCCAAACTAGCATTTTTGGCTAGCCAATGCCACGTCAGCATCGGCTGCTATTGGGAATAGCGGTCTCTTCATAGCGACCAACACATTGTAATCCCACACTTGGCAGATTATAGAGGGTATTGTATAATTGCAAACCCCTTGATGTAACTGAGGTCGCTATTGTCAATAACGGTCTTGTCTAACTAAGGTCGCTATTCCCAATAGCGACCTCAGGTGGGACTAAAAGCGATTGGGCCAACCTGTGGTCGCTATTGGGAATAACGACCTTGGTTATACGAGGTCACTATTGACAATAGCGATCTCAGTTACACCAAGTCGTGTCCATTATACAATAAGCTGATAAGTGTGGGTGGTTGCTATGAAGAGGCCGCTATTCCCAATAGAGGCTGATGCTGACGTGACACTGACTAGCCAAAAGTGCTAATAGTTCGTGAATTGGCCTAAAATCACAAATAGTTTCAAAAAGTGGCCTAGTACCGCAAAAAATTCTGTAGTTATCTGTTGCCGTATTATGGAATACAATATAGGAACAAAGACATATCATATATGATGATATAATATCAGATTCCAATGAATTAAATTTGTCGATCTGGTATATAAACTTGTAATTATTTGAATCACAATCTAGTCCGAAACGTAAAAGCCTGGTTGAAATTTGTTCCCAAGACTGGCATGTAAAAGATTATAGTCTCAGCATTCCTTTTCCAGGATGTTTGGACAAATAAATACAGGTCCGAAAAGGGGTGGAAATTGTGGACAACTCAACATATAATATAGATAAACATCAAATATGCATCCATACCGACCCTTAAAGTTACATCTAACTCCATATTCAAACCTTAAAACCCCTTAGGACATGGAAAATTTGATGACTGCCTTAATAATTCCGTTTTCCAAATAGAAAATTCTAGAAATATTCCTTATTATGGACCGGAATTCATTAATAATTAAGTTCTCTATCCAAATGACCTCGATCTCTTCTTACTTTTTATTCATTTTCCCTCCCCTCATCTGCAATCATCTCTCAGACTCAGAGTCCCATGGCTCTGTGTACTAAATCACCTCCTCATCGCCTTAGATGAAGAGGAGAATTGAAAATAATTAAAGAGATAGGCAGCTAAGCAGTAACACATAAGAATATAGCAGATTTTAGACACACAAATACACATGTAAATAAAAAAGAAAACACATATTAAACATAATTTTCAAATATTTCAACAGGAAGTAAATGTTAGTACTTGCCTAATTCATTGTTTGCATTTGAAGAAGGGTGATCGAGGAGGATAATTAAATTATAAAGGTGGACATTAAATATAGGTGATTTGAATGATGTTCATGCGTTTTGAAGAGGATAGAAACATCAAATAACATACAAACTCAAACCACACATTCACTCTAACCTCTCCAGTCATGTAAAGATACAAGACACAGCTAGCCACATCATTGACATACTTTTCCTTTTCCTTTTCCTTTGGGCTGAAGTGATAAACTTGTTGCCTAAGGATACAACAAAATATAGTTGCAGCAAAACTATTGGTATGATTGAAACAGGCCACACTTTTTTCCTAAACCAAACTCATGTTGGCCAATAAGCTTAATCCTCTAAACTCATTAGTGTGACAGCTAGTTACTCATGTTCTGATGAAAGGCATCTGTAATATATATATGTTCCTTGCTATAGACTAATAATAATCCAACACCAACACTATAAGATCAAAAATTAAGATTGTTTGGCTGCTTTAGTAGATTCCATTTTAAGAGTAATTCAGAAGTCATCATCACTAAAAACTACTTAATTTCTATACAGGACATAATGGTCGGAGGGACCAGTGTGACCTCGACAACTGTAGAGTGGATAATGGCAGAGCTCATGTACAGGCCTGAGATCAAGCAAAGGGCCCAAGAGGAGCTAGAAGCAGTGGTCGGTCCAAATCAAGCAGTAATGGAATCCCATATTTCGAAACTGCACTATTTGCGAGCTGTGATCAAAGAATCTCTCCGACTTCACGCTGTGGTTCCACTGCTGGTCCCACGCGTGCCCAGTCAGAATTGTGTTGTGGGTGGCTACCTCATCCCTAAAGGCGCCCGTGTAGTCACCAACGTGTGGGCTATTCATATGGACTCTAAAGTCTGGGAAAATCCTCAAGAGTTTCGACCAGAGAGATTCTTAGAATCAAACAATGTGAAAGAATTCAGCTTTTTCCCTTTTGGATCAGGGAGGAGGAGCTGTGCAGGGTTGCCACTGGTGGAGAGGATGCTGCCACTCGTGGTAGCAACAATGTTGCATGAATTTGACTGGAAGCTTCCAGGAGTAGAATTTAACCTTTGCGAGCGGGCTGGGGTCACCCTGACAAAGGAGAGACCACTTCTCGCTATTCCAACTCCACGATTCGATGTTCCAACTCTCTGAGATATCTCTAGATATTAGTGGTTTAATTAATAAGAAGGTGGAGATGAACATACAAATTGTGTGTACTGAAATATCGATCGGGAAGATAACAAGCAGGTTGTGTGAAGTCCACTGATCAAATGGACGCATGCAGTTGATAAAAAATGTACATACTATGCTTTAAGTTTGAATGTGTCCTTCCAATGCGTTGTTTATTGTTCTAATACCATGTTTAGGAATTTCGCCATCAATATTTGATTGCTTCTGTCCCTACAGTTCTCATTGATATCAACTGATTGTATTCTCTGTACTTTAACTTTATCAGAAACTGGGAAGGGTCTTCATTTTAATATAACATTTTACATTGCAAAACCTTGTTACAATTAGCTGTACTGATTATTCTATATATTATAACAGTACCGTTTTTTTTTTTTTTCCTTTTAAGGGAAAGACAGCTGAGTAACGGCCATCCATATTAACAGTACAGTAATAGCTAGCATGTAACAGCAGATCATTGTAAAGAGAACAGATAAAAGGGTCAGATGTACAATTTCATATGACTGATTACTAGTATGTTTTACAGAATGAGGCAAGTGTAAAAATGCCATCAATAGTCTACTTGGATGTAAATGGATTTATTCAGCATGAAAAATAGCCTTAGAAAAATGTAATTCACTAAAAACAAGTGAAAAACTAATGCAATAAATATATCTTACAGAATGTATAGTATCCAAATACATTTCATCAGTAGTTGAAGCAAAGGGAAAAGTTCCCTTCCATATTTCTTAATTCAGCTGGGTTCATTCGCATAAATTGAAATTCTGTTCATTAGTATCAATACACTCGGCATAAACTTGTGAAATTGCAGAAAAAAAAGGTGAGATAAATTGTCACCAACAGTTTAAAGGCATGGCAGTCCACCTTTAGTATGAGACTTCTATAATACAGAAACTTAATCATAAAAAACCTTGTCTAGTTACTTAACTCACTGATCAGTGAACAGATTAAGGGACAAGTTGGGGGGTGACCTCTATTTAATCTACGAACCAAAAATAAATAGATCACTGGGATTTCTTCACCCTTTTTGAGAAGGAATAATCACTACTCACATAGGGGAATACAATTTAAGATAACTTGTGCAAGAGGGTTAAATGGAAACCCTTGGTTAGCTCAACATCTGAAGATGGTTAGGAGACAACTAACCCATCTGATGCATATGGTGCTTATAATTCTGCCGCCAGTCAAACACACTATAGCTCCAAAGTAGCAAAAGAACATGCACCATTTCAATTCCTCATGTGAAGATAAACTTAAATCATCTAAACATAGTACTGAATTTTGTTTTCCACTTTCTCGTTGATGTTTTACCCTATTTGGTTCTTCACGAACAAAAGATACTAGTTTGAAATATGGATTAAGTGACTATTGGGTGCCTGGACATACATGATCACTGATAAGGGATCATGGTCTTTCAATATCCTATTCCTCTATAAAGATCCGAGGCTGGGAATCAAACTCATGGTCTCTCTTATAGCAAGCACACTGTGTCTCGCCACCAATATCCAGATCATCAATTATGGATAAGAAAATCATTGGGCTGCTGAGCAAAATTCTCACCTTTCAATTGAACCACACATCCCTTAGTAAATACTAAAAAAGGCATAACTCTTCTCCGTAGGAGCTAACGGTTTAAAATGCTCCCCCCAGACCTTTTTCTAAGAATGAGGTTAACAACCTTAACCTTCCTTTTAATCAATCGCAAATAGGGTTTTAGCAGACAAAATTGCATTCCGCCAGATTTTTATGCAACAAAAAGGTTTTTTTTTTCCTTCTTTTTATTTTATTCTAATAAAGGGCTAAATTGTAGCCCAGTTTCGAACCTAAGACCTCCCTTTACCCATCCCAAACCCTTACCATCTGAGCTATAACTAAGCGGTTGACACAAAGGTTTTTCTTCTTCTAACGAAAATCCATTTTTTAGACAGTATGGTTGTTCATATGCAAACGGGATAGCTGTAAAAAGGGATGATAAATGCTAACACAGAAGAATATGATGGTTATCAACATAGATGAATGTCATCTACATTTGTTTTTGTCAACTGATGCTAACATACATACATACATACATACATACTTATAAGCTAATTAATTTCTAAAGTATGAAATTAACATATCATAAGATTTGATGTTGCTTCCTAACCTATATATTGCAGTGTTGAATACAATTTCATTTGAAATGACACACAATTTCAAACACCACATTGATTAGGCATGCAACACCCATTATATTTCCACTAAATTAATCTGACAATCAATTAGAGGCTAATGTGATTTCAAGAAACAACAAAACGAACCCTAAAAAAGATATCATCTTTAAATAAAAAAAGACAAGAACATAAGGGAATGAAATCGAAGCAGATAAATCAAACCTCTTCTATTTCCAGACGTCCCCATCCTATCCTCCATTAATGCTTAAGAATTGAAAAGTGGAGAAGGAAGAAGAAGAAGTGAGCATTGCTGCCATTTTCCCACCGAATTCTTTTTTTTTGGAACCAAAGTTTTTTTTTTCTTAATTTTTTTTTATTCTTTTTAATATATTCAATTCCACACATGTCGCCAAGAAATGTGGAAATTCTATATATCTCACTTGATATTTCTATATAACTTATTAACTTGCTATTCTTATTCTTCTTGTGTTAAATTTTACTACAAGTTTAAAAATAATTATTTTACCCTCTTTTAAAATTAAGGGTTAAGATTTAGGATTATGACTATTTATAAAATTAAAGGTTAAAAATGACTATTTTGTCATCTTTTAAAACCATAACCCTACCCCTAACATAATCCTAAACCCTAAATCCCTAACCTTAACCCTAAGAGGAGGGCAAAATAGTTATTTTTAAACTCAGGGTAAGATTTTACATAAGTAGAGTGACAATATAAAAAAACTAATTTTTTGGTACCGGTCAATATTGTGAGCGAGGTATATGGAATTTCCATTTTGTTAGTGATAGGGCTGTAAATCGGACCGGACGGGATCAGACAACCATATGTTCATGCTCGGACCAAAATTGTACTCGGACGGGCTTATGTCCGGCTCGGTCTAGGTCGGACAAAATTTTTATAGTCCGGACTCGGTTCGGTAAAGTATCGGATCGCAATAATATTCGGACAGACTTATGTCCGGGTCGAGCTCGGTAAAAAATCGGACCGAATAATTTGTTCAAGATCGGGTCGTATAACAATTCGGACGTTCCACGATCGGACCATTTCTTGAGTCGGACTCAGACGAACGACGGACCATCCTGTTCATTTTACACCCCTAGTTAGTGACCCATGTGGGAACCCCCCCCCCCCCCCCCCCCCCCCCACGGAAATGTGACATCGTCACCGCTTCATTAATAAAATATTAACGAAACAAGTATTACAAGTGCTATACATCTAACTGTTCCTTAAACGGAACACGGACATCAATTACATAGCTAACCCTACAACATAAAGTAGTCCCGCCCCTAGCTATATTTGTAAACGAAAGCATCTACTCATGTTCTCCCACCTATCCTAACCAAATGTAATTCAAATATCAACCAAATTTAAAATTCGAATTCTATCCAACATTCTTCTCCACCCCAGAGACTCCCATCACCTTCTCCTGAACGTCCACCTTGGTCACATTCACAATCACCATCTTAAAGCGACATGCATCCATCTCACCCGACAAATCCACCGCTCCACCCCACCGCGACGCCATCTTCCGATTGCGTAAAATCCAGCTGCCATCAACAATAGCTGTAGTTCCCAACCAACACGCCGACGCTTTCGACAAACTCCCCCCAACGAACACCTCCACCTTGATAGGTCATCTTTGGGGATTCCCCAATTATCTCATCGCTCCTTGAACAAAATTAGAATTTCAAAAAATCTTATTTGAAATTCACAAGTCAACCAACGTTCCGCTCTCTACTCTCTACATATGTTTTGAATTTTAAAAATATAAATTGCAATTCAAAACGGCTCCAAATCTCCCCCTCCAAATATGTTTTGAATTTAAAAAATCTTTCGAAATTCAACCCCCCCCCCCCACTATTCATTCTAATTTTGAATATTAAAACCCAATTTTGAAATTTGAAATAGGAAATCAATCGCGCTCTCCACCACTCCGGCAACTCTCCGGCCACCTCGATGAGCCCACCTTCGACGACACCCTTCGTAATATCGATCTGGCTCCTCTTCTCCACTCTGGCGTCTACCCCGACCGTCGTCACTCTCCTCCTCCCGTTGCTCTCGTTGCACACATCCGTCCATTTATCCTCATCGTTGTTTCGCCATCAACATATGGCAACCCCCTCAACAAACTACACTCCCCTTCACCAGCCTCGCCTAACGCTCTGATGATGCCCCACACCACCGTAGCGTTATGAGCCCCCCCCCCCCCCCCCCCCCCCCGACACTGCAGTGCTTTTTGCGCCCGCAGCCGAGCAAAGCCCCGCTCCAGATCTCGTCGATCCAAACCTTACTTAGATACTTGACAATCAGAACCCTCCCCCACAGGCGAGCCACGACCTCTACACCACTTCGGCGAGCTCTGGTTGGATTCTCGATGAGCCCAACCTTAACGATACCCTCTGATCCTCCCAGTTTCCTCGCCGATAGTCGTCAATGCTGTCGACGAGGCACAAACCCTATCGAAGCCGATGACCATCATCGTCCCCAAACACTTTTCCCACTTCTCCTCCTCCTCTATGGTTGCACCGCTCCACCGTCGTCCGAGTCCTCGTAGAGGCGACCCTCCTTGTAGTGCCGCTTTCTCACTTCGCATCTACTCAACCGACCATCATCCTAAATCGGTGAAGACACCACACTAGCGCACCTCAATTGGTGGGTGAGAGGGGGTAAAGGGAATGAAGATGAGGCTGAGGAGGACGAGGGAGTCCTCCATCTCCGACCGGGTTTGATTTCTTCGCTGATCTTTTTTGGTTTTTTAGGGGATAACTTCTCTCTGGGATTCTAGAGAGAGAAATCCCTTTAAGTTTTTTTAGTCATGCAACCTTCTGGAACCAACGTTATGAGCGGGTTTAGGGTTTTCAATTGGCAATGGGTTTAAGAAATGAGAGGAATTGCAGAGATCTCTATATATAATGGGAGAGTTGAAGTTGTAATTTGTCAACATACAAATCCGTGCATTGTACGTGTAACTCAAGCTCTCCTATTAATTACAACAAAAACTAACAAACAAATAAAATTTCACCTATTTAAAATGTGCAACGTACTTGCAAAATAAATTTTCAATATTTTTTAACACCAAACATATACATATGTTGCATGTACAACTCAAATTAAACTTATACACGTGCATTGCATATACAAATCATAGCTTTTTCTTCAGAATATTTTTTCCAATTACGTGCAACGCACGTCCAATTCCGAAGCTATTCTTAACGCATATATCGTACGTGAAAATCCTCAAACTCTTATAAAAAAGCATCGCACATGAGTGAATAATACTAGTGATCATTAATTGATAAGTACGTTAAGGGAGTAAATAATGCACATTATGACTAAATTGCACTAAACCCCCCATACTCCTAGGAAAATGCAAGAAACCCCCTATACTCCTAGGAAAATGCAAGAAAGTTTCTCTCTATTTTCCTTATATGCATATTAGCGTATACTTTCTTTTAGCTTTTACTAGGCGACCATTTAATACCAAAATATTTATAGATTACAATTTAAAACTCTTATTCCACCCTAATTGATTGATGTTCTTCATCTTCGAACTTGAACATCCATTTTTTGGCACAAATCGAACTTTTTGAAAAAGTGATTCTCTTTCTGTATCAAAAATATAGTATTTTTGTTATCATCATTCTTTTCTGAAAGCAATTTCATAAATTAGTGTGACTTTGCATTTTTTTCTAAAAAATGTCGCAGAGAAGAACAATAGAGAGAGAGCATGTGTTTTTTTTTTTTTTTTTTGGTCACGTTTGGACAATGTTTGGTGATTAATATAACAAGTGAGGCAACTCAAGTAAGAATAATATAAATACATTTTTACAATTGACATACTGCGGTATACGATTAGGTGTCAGAACACTAAGTGATAAAAGTATAAATTTATGTTTACAATTATCTACAGTTTGCAATATACGAACAGGTATCAAGAGAAAAGAACAAAGTACGAGGGTTACATGTACTATAATATACAAAGTGAACGTGTTCACCACTTCACCTGATCAAATTCCATTTTTAATTTTATTATTTTTATTTTTATTTATTTATTTATTTTTTGGTGTGGGGGGGGGGGGGGGCGGCTAAACTATCTCATTTCCCTAAATTCAAACTTATGAATCCAAAGATAAACTTCATAGCCTATATCTCATTGCCGATGTCTATTATGATTATAATTTAGGACACAGTTTGTAATGGACCTTAATTATCAGAAATTGTGAAGCAAATTTGTACATCTATTATGTGTTATTTCTTCCTCACACACATCGGTTGAGAATTATAAATATTTTCAAATGCTTCAATTTCTCTAAGAGCATCCACAATGGCTTGCTAAATTTTCATATTTTCATTTTTTAGCAATTGAGCTTCCGCAGTCGTTTGCTATTTATTCATATTTTGACAAAATCGTTACAGTACATCGCTATATTTAAGAGGCGATTTGAGAATATGCATATTATAGGGGACGGATTTTGAAGATCCGTCTCAAATAAAAAATTAAATTTTTTTTATATGGGACGGAACTCGAAGTTCTGCCCGATGAAAAATGTGACTTTTTAGCGCATTTTTATTTATTTTATTTTTTTTTGGCCTTGGACGGATCTTGAAGGTCCGTCCGTGAAATAGGGGGAGTTGGGATCCGAAGATCCGTCCCACGAGGAAAAAAAAATCGCTAAAATATTCTTTTTAATTATTAAAAAAACCGCCGATTTTTTTTTAATTCGCAGGACGGATCTTGAAAATCCGTCCGATCATATTTTATTTTTGCTTGTTATATTATAGCATTTCACCACTGCAGCAAACTAAACTTTGCTAAATGTATAATATCCATTTTGCTATTTTTTAGCAATCAAGATTGGATGCTCTAACAAGGAATTTTTTGCAGTGCTAGGCTACTTTTTGAAACTATTTGCGATTTTGGACCACAACCCAAACTATTAGCACTTTTGGCTAGGCAATGTCACGTCAGCAGCGACCGCTATTGGGAATAGCGGCTTCTTCATAGCGACCTCCCACCATTGTCAGCTTATAGAGAGGGTATTGTATAATGGACACGACTTGGTATAACTGAGGTCGCTATTGTCAATAGCGACCTTGTATAACTAAGGCCGCTATTCCCTATAGCGACCACAGGTTGACCCAATCTGTTTCAGTCCCACCTGAGGTCGCTATTGGGAATAGCGACCTTAGTTATACAAGGCCGCTATTGACAATAACGACCTCAGTTATACCAAGTGGTTTGCAATTATACAATACCCTCTATCATCTGTCAAGTGTGAGAGTCCAATGTGTTGGTCGCTATGAAGAGGCCGCTATTCCCAATAGCGGCCGCTGCTGACGTGACACTGCTTAGCTAAAAATGCTAATAGTTTGGATTGTGGCCCAAAATCGCAAATAGTTTCAAAAAATGGCCTAGCACTGTAAAAAATTCCTCAAACAAGTAATTCCTCCATATAGTAGCCAATTTTCTATATAGCTTAAAAATAATATTCATCTTTACACCAATTAGTTTTAATTTTGTTTAAGATAAATTTTCACAATCTATAATTTGATGCCAATTTGAGCAGTACATAGCGTGCTAGCAAACAAATTATATTATTCCACTCCTTCACTTAAAGACATCTTGCCTCTCTGTCTATGTTTGTCCCAAACACCAGAATTCACCAATATACGGCCAGCTACAAGGAAGAAAAAAAAGAAACAAACAAATTAACATGACGCAAAAATACAACAATAAAAGTTACAAAACCAACTTAAATCACAATCACCCCAATACGACTCAAGACAACAAATCTTAATTCAGCTTCCAAGATTAGAATCTCGGTTAATTGTGAGTGCTGATCAACAATAGAGTGAAATCTGAGGTGCAATTAGGGTTGAGCCAAGCCACTTTCCAGAACAATTCTATCTTAACTGCAAAGTTCCCTCGTCAGTTCGAGCTTCCTATTTAATTCTAAAGGATCTTCATCTATTTAGGAATTTAGTTGATTTCCCATCTGTTATGTAAACAGTACCTACATTTCATAAATGATCGCAAATGAAACCAATGTAGGAAAATGAAAGAGAAAAGCCAAAAAGTCGATATCATAACATACATATGCCAACAAAAGTCTTTATAATTCATGAGAAACCGTGATAAGGTAAATGTACAGCACAATTAGTATGGAATAAGCATGTTTACCAATTTGAATGATATACTTCAATTCGCAGATTTCCGGGGTAATTGGAGCAATGCCTAATCGAAGAATTTTTTTTGCCGTGATAGGCCACTTTTTGAAAATATTTACGATTATGGGTCAGTTTCGAAACTATTAGCATTCGTGGTCTAACTTGTGCCACGTCAGCAGCGGCCGCTATTCTCAATAGCGGCCGCTTCATTCTCGAGGTCGCTAATGGGAATAGCGGCCTATGTTTTAAATGTTTTTGAATTTTTTGTTTGTCGTCACTATTCCCGCTAGCGACCTTAGTTATATGAGGTCGATAATGTGATTAGGCTGATTAGCGACCTCGAATGAATGTATTGAGACACTTAGCGATTCCTAAAGAGCTTTCTCCAAAAATTTAAAACTGAGGTCGCTATTGGGTATAGCGACCTATAGTAGGAAACACAGTCTTTTTGTTTTTTGTAAAATTTGCAAAAAGTCATACAACTAAGGCCTCTATTCGGAATAGCGACCTTAGTACAATAAATGGCTCTATTCGGAATAACGACCTTAGTTTTAAAAATAAATTGATTGTCATTTTTCAGAAAGCAAAATCTCTCTAGATTTTATTAAGTGTTCGAATACAGCTCATTAAATGTCGCTAATCCCATTAGCGACCTCATATAACTAAGGTCGCTAGTGAAAATATTGGAATTGAGTATACATTCAAAACACTTCTTTTATTTACAAAATTGTCTTATGGCCCAACGGTTAAAGTTTTGCCCCCCTTAGGGTCTCTTGAAAAAAAAAACATTTTTTTTGTTTTAAATAAACTTTCTTACTGGCCAGTTTTTTGACCAGTAAAATCATTAAAACCATTTTATGGCACTTTTTGGTCTGGTTGTTATGACATTAAATCAGAATGAAAGAAAAACGTTTTTATTTTGGATATAAATGTATGGGCTATGTCACATAAATGATATAAAAAAGAGAAAAACAAATTATTGATCTCTTCTAAAATATTTCTCCAAATTGTTGAGCAAATTTTTTACTCAGTGTGGTGCAAGTTGGTACGTGCTGTTATTAGAGCATTAGGCAGCACTGTAAACAGAAGCTCGTTGTATCCCAGTAGAAGTGTTTGGTGATTAACGATTCATCTCCAGAATCGGCCAAATAGTTTCTTAAAGAAAGTGCAACCCACGCCTCGAGCCAATTTTCTTCCTATTGCAGATCAACTCCAGATCCTTTCTAAGAAGTTCATTTGGTGCACATAGGTTTACCCATCCTTTTATTAAGAGAAAATAGCAACGGCAAACAAAAAATTCAAAAAAAAATTAAAAACATAGGTCGCTATTCCCATTGGCGAACTCGAAAATGAAGAGGCCGCTATTGGGAATAGTGACTGCTGCTGAAGTGGCACAAAGTAGCCCAAAAATACTAATAGTTGAAAAATTAGCCCAAAACGCAAATATTTCAAAAACTGGCCTATGTAGGCAAAAAACTCCTAATCGAATGCACAAACTACACACAACACGAAGCTGGGATTTTTTTGGCCTGCATCCTCAATCCCACAAGGGTCAGCTATCTGAAAGTAAAATGGGCGAAATCTCATTGTTAGCGTTACAGATTCAGGTTCTGTTCTAATTTTTAACATATAATCATCTAATCACCTATCTCTCTGCTCTACTATTGCTGCTGACCTGAATCCCAAAGTTTTGATGATACGAACATGAGTCCCATCCCGGCTCATTAGAAAGGAACTTATCAACATGGCGAACTCTTCAAACTGCAACAAGAAACTAATTGGCGCTCGCTGGTTTGTTTTTTTCTTTTCGTTAACGGTGGGTTGAAGGCCCCGTGTTCTATTAAAAAGATTTTAATAAAACATAGAACCAAAAAATTGGATTATGAATTTCATGAAATCCAACAGCCTTTGTCATTGAACTTATACTCCCCAACCAACAAGCAATAATGCAATAAATCTAATCCTACAAGTCGACCGAGCTTGTCTCAACAAGTTTTCCATGCCGATTCTCTCAATCCCCTGCTTGTACCCTATTTGTCATCGCCACCACTCGCATCAACCCCCGTCGCCCCAGCAGTAACACAAATGCCAACTACCACAGTTGACTGTCACCACCACCTCGCAACGAGAGTTGTCATCGCCCCCGATGGACTCACAAATGCCACCTCCAAGTCGTAGATGTGTGAGAGACCGCATGCATCCCTCCAATATTACCTGAATAGGTCAATATAAGCATTTCTCTCACTACCTAGCTTGTCCACCATCTACTGTTACCCACAATCACAACATGTCGTCGCACCAACGATAACTCGAACGACACCTCCAAGCTTAATGGAAAGAAAGAAACCATAGGCACCCGCTTTCTTTCAATACCAAGCTTGCATCATCGTTCTTCGTCACCTCCAACCTTAACCGTAACGATCATTGTCCCCAATGGTAACATAAACGCTCATCCAAGTCCCATGAAATGAGAGAATCCCCATAAACCCACCCAATTTGATTTGAATAGGTCAAAATTGAGCCCAATTTTGAACTAGACCACCGTTGTCCCACAAAAAATAATAATTATGATTATTGAAAGTTGGTTGATATTTGGATATTAGGGGAGGTTAACATTTGAATTTTAGGGAGCAATTTTGTTGGGGAAGGGAGGAGGAAGGAGCCCACGGCCTCCCCCCCCCCCCCCCCCTCCCCGGTCAACTTCGATCGGGAGGTGAAGAGATGGAGGGGGCTGGATGCCGAGTTTCGAACGGGAGGGTGAGAAAGGGAGAAGGAGGATGGTGTTTTGGCCGATGAAGGAGAAAGGGAGAGGAAGGGGGAGGTGGGTTGGGAGGGAGGGAGGGAGGGACGAGGTGGTGGGTTACAGGTTGGGAATAGGAGGGTGCCGGAGGAGGGAGGAGGGAGTGGGAAGAGGGGGTGGTGAACGTGTTAACTTTTGTGAGAAAAACAATTGGGAATTAGGGTTAATATCTAGATCTAAGTTACTTGAGATATTCACCCTACGTATCAAGATTAGAATACCTAGACTGCTATCACAAGCCAGTATTTATTTTTAAATACTGGTTTGGGTACTGGGTTCTCAACCCACTCAACTCGCGTTCCGATATCCATACAATTAGTATGTGTAACACACGTGTTACCCATAGAATAATATTACACATAATATTATTCATATAGTGAGAATATACCTATATATCCAACAATCTCCTCCTATATTCTCAGTATATAGACGTACTGGATTATCTCATCAGTTCAACATGAAGCTAACTGGCGGATAGCAGTCTTAAAATAGAAGAAATGCATCACTCAATGTACAGTTTATAAGGACTAAATCCGAATAGTTCGAAAAGACTAAACCAAAATAATTAAATAGTTCTCAAACCATATCACAACTGAATAGTTCACAATGACTAAACCAACTTGAATAATCTGTCATAGTTTTAAAATCAACCAAAGCAAATAAACTTCAAGAACAAAATATGAGTTTTAAGCTCATGAACATAGGAGTCTTAAACTCAACATAAGTTTTACCAAGCAAGTGATAAATTTATTCTCGAGAGAAATAAACCAAAACTATATCCTTGCAAACTGTTTTATATTTACTCCTCCATTTTAAGCAAATTATTATTTTTGAAATCTATGTTTATAAATTCAACTCCTCCATCTTTGCTATCATATTGAAAACAAGAATATCAAGAGACACATCTCTAAGTATTCCAATGTATTTCACAAAGTATCTAGTTCCACAAAAGAACTTAGTACAATTCATAATTAGCTTAGCAAAAATGTAACGCAAGCATCGCAATCAAGTTTCTTTAATTAAATAAAGAACAAGAACTATTATAGTTTCTGCACAAAAACTATACTATGTTTTATATCGAAATGATAGAACAGTCAAATCAATTATGGTTAATTCTGAATCATCAAAATTGGAATGAAACAAGAATCTATAAAAGATATATATCATCAAAATTGGAATGATATAACGACATTCTAAACATCGGAAACACATCGACAAGTTTTCATGTTTCGTATTGGAATAATATGATTATTCTAAGTAAATTTCCTAGATATATAATACCATTAAAATTGGAATGACATTTTATATTTGTGGAATTTATGTGGAATCATCAAAATTATCTAAAATATATCAACTGTCTAAAATTGATGCTTAAGTTTGAACTTCTCCATGGCTCCAATTGGATTCTCAATTTCAAAACAATTAGGATGTTAAAGCTTTGACTCAAATAGCTTTTAACTCTATTTTCCCCACAGTTTTGATAATTGGATCACTTTCAAGTTTCTTAGCAAATGCATTAGCCATATTTTATTTCAAATTGCACTTTATTTATGAGAAAGTTCAACTAGGCTTCTTTTAGCCTTAACATACTCCTCTTATTATTATAAAGTGAGTCATGAGCTACAGTGCATTATAGCTTGAGAGTCGCATAACAGAATTAGAGAGTTACTTAAATTTCTTAATGGATAACTAGCAACAATTTCTTCAATCCACTCAGTCTTTTTCCCTGCAGAGGATAACACATAGTGGTCTGATTTCATGGATGGTAGCACAGTGCCTGTTTACTTTTTAATTTCCATAGCATTTCTATTTCTTCTATTGTAAACACATATCTACCAGTTATCGACTTTCACTAAATTCTGAGCATCATAATGCATCAGATCAGCCATTCATTCGAAGAATGACTAGAGTAGTACAAAGCAAACTCTTGAATATCACTCATATATCTCATTAGTCTCTTAAGGGCACTCAAATATGTATGGAATTATTAGTAAATCTACAGATCATACCTACCTCAAAGGCTATGTCTATTCTAGTGCATATCTTTGTAGACATGAGACTGTCAATTCCTTTAGAATGATCTACCTGTCTCATAGTTACACCATCATTAGGTGTCAACCTTTTATTATAATCATAAATTGTTTCAAAACACACTTTCAATAGCTATATCCCCACTTTTGAAACACATTTTGATTTGATGAGTTTGACTAAGAGTTATCCCTTGCCAATCGAAACTCACCCTTATACCTATGGTGTCCACAATACCTAAGTTTTTCATATTGAATTCTTTGGATAGCACAATTTTAACTCCATTTGTAATAGAGAGGTCATTTCTGAGAACAAGCATGTCAACAGAATAAGTAAATAATAGCCACTATATTTGACACACCACAAAGTTAAAGGCACTGATCTAAATTACTAGATTCATATACTAGGCTCTTTAAGAAATTTGTCAAATTATTTATTCGTCGGCTATACATATTTTAAGAACATACAATGATTTTACTAAATTATAAATCTTGTTCACTAAACATATTAGTTCAAAATTTTTCAGTACAAAATTGTTCAGTACAGAACATCAAGTACAAAATTTTTTAAATATCCTTTATGAATCACAAAATTTTTAATAGATGTAAGGGTAAGAAGAATACTTATTGTAGCAATATGACAAACATGTGAGTAGACATCAAATAAATCTACCCCATTTTCATAATCAATCTGTTAGCTACTAAAATGCATTAAAATTGCTACTGAACAATCAAAATTAAGTTTCTCCTACAAAATCTCACTTACTTACAATAGTTTTAGCCCATTTCGGCAGATCGACTAATTTAAAGTATTATTGTATGACACAAAATCATCTCATTGTCTACTAAAGACTCTTCTTAGCTCATTTATCATTTCAAATTTAAGTGTCAGTATTACTGGTTCTTGATTCCAACGGTAAATCATTGACTATGTCAGTAGGATTTGATAATTTCATGCACTTATCTTTGATGAACACATTCTCAAAGAACTTTGTTTGTCTAGATTCTACTAATACAAATTAGATAGATCTAAAATCTGTCCATAGAACCATATTCTGTACTTTCTAAACATACACAAATATTTGTTGTAGGTCATACTTTAGGCCTTCTAGGGTCATGTACTCTAACAGATGTATCACAATACAAATTTTCACTTTAACAAAATTATTGTGTTTTCATGCCATGATCTACAAGGTGTATTCAATTTAGAGTGTAGTAACACATTAGAGATATGATTAACAATACAACATTACTCATAATTACACACAACAAACAACATTCAATAATATAGAATTAAATATTTCACTAAGTGTTTGATTCTAACTTTTATAAATATCGTTTAACTGTTGTAAGTAGTGTGCAGTAGAGATTATGCCATATGCAAACTTCTCTAAAGTTGTTAAAACATATTCACCACCTCTAGCAAATCTAAACCCTTGATTTTTAGCATTTAACTATAATTTTAATTTATTAAGAATAACAAGTGCTTCATTCTTTATATATATGACAGACTTATATTAATCATCTACAAAAGCGATTAAATACTTCTAACAAACATTTATCTTATATAGTGACAAAGTTACTGAGATCACAAATATCAGAATATATTGATTCAAAAAGTTATGAACTCCTAGAGACCATACAAAATGATTTTTCAGTGATCAAAATCTGAATTCAAACTTCACATTTGTCATATTTAATGAAGTGTCATTTAGTAGAATTATAAGTTTTAACTAGAACAAACAATTTAATATATAATTCATAGTGATTCTAAATTTCAAAACAACCTGGATGTTAAAGCTTTTTACTCAATAGCTTTTAACTCCATTTCTCCCATAGTTTTGATAATTAGATCACATTTCCTCACAAACAATTGAATATATAGTTTTCAAATCCTAGCCAATTATGCTATGTTCAAGAACACAATTAGAACAATTATTATTAATTGTCTCATTCGTTAAATTCAACTTATACATGCGATTGACAATATATGCACTTTATAAGAGTTAATACAAAATTACTTTATCACATTTTACAAAATTGTTTATTTTCTCTAATGGTTTTAACAATGTCCACTTGCTCAAACACATTGAGCGAAGAGTTCTTTCCTTTATTTGTTCTTCATCATCTTCATAACGCTAAATGAGATAATGACTAACATATTATAATTCAACTTTGTACACACAGTACAATAAATGAGAAAGAACAAAACGTAACTAATAGAGTTATATCCTACATTAAGAGATACTCTCTCCTAAGTTAGAGACATTTGTTATACATTTTATACATAAAAAAAATTATTTTGTTTTATTAGAGAAACAATTATATGATCTCACACAAAATGCAAACAATGAATTTGTTAAAATATCTATACATATAGTATGATAAAATATTTAACAACCTTAAACATGCTAGTTTTCAAAGCGAGAATAACTATGATCCAAAACTCTCAATCATATGATCAAACGCACAAAACGTTAACACATTCATCACATGAAATATACTAAGAAAGATTAGAGATCATACCGACACTTCAAGTTAGAAGTGTTTTCCAAATTTGATGGAGAAGCCTGCGTAGTGCAGACTTATTCATCCATGATGCATATCCATCGTCTCCAATACACAATTTGTAAGTAACTTTGAAGTTCCTATATTCATCAAATTGTTAAACATTAACCAATTAAACGAATTATTGACACTGTTTAATTCTAGCAACAATTTAATTTGGAGATCCAAACTTTACAGTCAAAACATATAGTTTAACTTATCAAAAATAGATATCTGGTTTTAGCACATAGCCAAAACAACTATTCAACTTGTATTTAATTAAACAAATGATTAATACAATCTTGAACTTAACCACTTAGCATCATAGTAATTCTATAATTCAAAACATAAACTTAAAACGAATGTTTTGAACTTCCAGCACATAGTAAAATATTTAACAGAAATTTAATACGAGGAAAGTAAAGAACTTATTATTCACCATCTCTTCCCCTTCAATTGATTAGACTCGTGTCTGTTTGGGAATAAATCCAAACAACAAACCATTCTGTGCCAAAGAGACCCAGCATCGAACACCTTGTGTACATCTAAACTGCAAGCTCCTCTGAGGCTTCCAACTGCAGTAGAAGGCGTAGTTGCAAGCAAATCTCTCAACAAATTCAACCAATTCGGCGATCTCTCCATAACAAACCATGGATGAAGCTCAAAGTTGGGGACCACACAAGAGTACTCCTTTCCCACCTCCTTCACCAAAATTCTTAATGGATCGGGTTCGGATCCGATAACACAAGAACAGATCTTGCAAGTGACAACTGAAGATCAAAAGTCCAAAACAAATTTGGGTTCAATCTTCGGGTTTGGATCTACACCCAATACACAGCAAGCGAGATCGGGAGTTCGGATCTACACCTAAAACGGATTCGGGTTCAACCTTGGAGGAGGATTACTGGCACGGCGGCTGATGAAGTTGCGGCGCCGTCGATCGGCGATTAGTCAAGACGACGAGAGCGGCGCTGTCGACGTCACACCAGATCGAAATCGAATCTTCTTCGGCACTGTCGATTAGCCACAAGTCAAGACGACGAGAGCATACCAGATCGGGATCGGCTTCGAACGAAGAAGACGACGATTCATGGCGAACGGCTGTGGGATCGATGACTGGCGGTGAGCGACTCCGACCACGATAGTGATGGTCTGGGGCGACAGCGACGGCGGCTTTGAGGGCTTCGACGAGATCCGACGGAGCTCCTTTCCCCTCTTAATTAATCTCACAAATTTATTAATAATATCTAAAGATTGTTAACTTTTGTAAAAAATTAACAATTGAGAATTATGGTTAATATCTAGATCTAAGTTGCTTGAGATATTCACCATAGATATCAAGATTGGAATACCTAGACTGCTAAAACAAGCCAGTATTTATTTCTAAATACTTGTTTGGGTACTGGGTTTTCAACCCACTCAACCCGCGTTCCGATATCCATACAATTAGTACGTGTAACACACATGTTACCCATAGAATAATATTACACATAATATTATTCATATAGTGAGGATATACCTATATATCCAACAGAACGAAGGATGGAGGAGGCCGGAGAAAGGAGTGGGATGGGTTTTGAAAATCGGCCCGACCAAGCTCCGGAACTTCCGAGAGGGAGGGAGGCGCTCGCTGGTTTGTGAAAGGACAACTTTGATACCATTCTTCAACTTTAGTGAGGACGGCGAGTATTTATCCCCTAGAGACACAGGTGGCCACGGGACCCACGCCGCCCCCACAGCTGTCAGTCGGTTGTTTTTTTTTTTTTTTTTTGATAATATTAATTGTGACTACGATCACCAGTTCCATTAATAAGAATTAACGGTTCACAAGGTACAAAATATTACAACTCATTAGAAACCAACCTACAACATCACACGAGAAAGAAAATACAAGGAGTAAGTTAACAGTACGTAGGACAATCTCCAAACAAAAGGCCTCAACTCTTCTAAGATAGGAGCAAGAGATGTAAGCAACAAGCACTCCACCAAGTCGAGGACTACACATTTGGGAGCTTAACATGGACTGATGGGGAGCATATAGTCAGAATCCCGCTAGCTGTTCGTTCCATTATACTTGGTTCATATGCAGACTTGTAGAGATAATTAAACTATATAGCTTAGACTCATCTTGACATCTTCCTAAACTTAAACTACGTACGTTGGTATTACTATCTATATGAATAGTTCTGATCAATATTGTATCGTAGTTCTTAGACATGATTACATGAGTTCACCTCCCAAGCCCGAACTTAATCTTAGGGTTAGGTGGACGTATAAGAACATACAATGCACGTGCTCAGCCAACAGAAAAGACACAATAATTTACGAAAGACGTACCTAGTGCTCAGTTGCATATATAATCTCGTCAAGGAGTAAGATCAAAGAGGATGTATGCAATATCACGAACAACCTGATAGTAGTAAATTATTGCTCGAAATAAACACAGTTTATTGAAACAATAAAAATCTTATATTTGCAGGACATCTGCTTAATCAAGAAGAAAACAAACTGTACATACACAAGCAAAAGTAAATTTAAAATGTAAACCACTCACTGAATTAGTGAGCAGAAATTTCTGTTATGGATCCTCCAAAGTGGTAGGTTTCAGTAGCGCATGGTTATGAATCCTACAGGCTACAACTACAGATTATTTCTCTACGTGGATTGAGAAATGGGTCATAGTCAAAACACACATTATTGACTTGCAACTTGTAAAGAACCAAACATACTACTACTGTAATGCAACCAAAAAGCTAAGTAAAAAATTCAGGGTATCAATAACTAATACATGAAGGAATAAATGGGCCTTAGAGCATATGTAGTCGTTGAAGTTAAAAAATGGGTATATGGATATTTGAAAATAACAAATAGCTCAAACACTGTAGTCGTCTATACTCAAAAAATGTTTTTTTTTGAATAAAACGGAAGATCATATACCGTTTGAGGATCTACGTATTTTTAATTATTTAAATAGTGTGAAGGACAGCAGATGATATGCCATCCAGTAAATAAAATTTAAAAAAAAATCAAAAAATATGAAGGACGGCACATGATCTGCCGTCCAACACCTATGCACAAATGCCAACTTTTCTCTCTCTTCATGAAACGGAAGAACATCTTTCGTTTTTTTTATAATTCAACGGTAAATCATTTGCCGTCCACTCATTTCGCAATTAAAAAATTGATCTCAGACGGCATATCATATACCGTCTGATGCTAAGACGGTAAATCATCTTCCGATACCCAAAATATACATAATGTCATTTTCGCTGCCAAATATAGACGTCTCCTGTTCATCCAAAACCCAAAAAATGGGTATTTAGACGATGACTACTGAGGTTTTTTTTTTCTTCAAAATATCCATTTTTTGGATATATAGCCAACGACTACAGATGCTCTTACAAGTCACAATTCTACTGTTGGGCCTGGTCTATGGAGCTCAACAGGGGTACATTTGTTAATTACCTCATTTCAAAGTTTTTTTTTTTTGAATGAAAATGTTAAATCTGGTCACTCTGTTTCATTAATAAGAGCTTAGCGAAACAAACCTAGAGTATTGGGCCAAAGTACAAACTACAGACAGAAAATAAAATATAAATGAAGCAACATGATACGTATAAACAACAAATCCCTCCAACAACCCTGAAGGGTGGGCCAATAAACAAGCTCGGTCCAGCAAAATTGTGTGTATGTCAGTTTAGCTTCGTACAGTGCCTCCACGGCATGCACACCCACCTGAAACCAGTGTTGTGGGATTTTATCACCCTCCGATCCTTGCCTTCACCTCGCTGGGGGGGCCCCATCTTTGGGCCCAAGTCCCACAGACCGAATTCTGACCCCACGACACATGCACAGCGATCGCACCCTCCCATCATCTCCACCACTCATCCTACGAAAGCGTCAATAGCTCCCACAGCCGCTATCAAAGAGATAGCCGTGAAGAGGATACCTTCACCTCTCACACGATAGTACTTTCTCAAGCGATTTCTCACCAAACAACTATCTCGTTCACCCCGCCAAACACCACGCTCCAGGAAAGAGCCGTGGAGAGGATACCTTCACCTCTCTCACGATGTATCTCTCTCTGGCGATTTCTCACCACACAGACTCATCTCGACTCTTATTCCCAAACCGAGGGAAGAAGCGACGCTGTCACGAGACAGTGGTCTAAGCTGGAGGAAGCTCAATATCTTGATAGTAGGCACTGTGAAAACTGCACCGGCGACATCGTTGGATACTCAAACGCGCACATCATGGAGGGACCCCATCTTCGGGCCCAAGCTCCACAATCGTGCAAGGCAGCGTACTTCAGGAGGGGGGCGCACCTCGTCATCTCCCAGATCCAAGGCGATTGCGACATAAGCGCGGGAGGATGCTCTGGCGCGGCAAATACGTCGTTCTGCAACCTGAGGAGGCGCGCTGAAATCCACGACGACGGCGTGATGCCCCACACCCAAACAACCCCCCTCACTAAAATACCCCATCTCTCACTTCGGCACTGCCAACCTCAAGCAAACCCCTGCTTCTTCGCACGCACTACCAACCATCGAAACCAAATCATAGCGCAGATCGCCGTGATTGACTCCGAGAGTGTGAACATGGTGGCGGCCGCAAAGAGCATCTGGGCCTCAAGAGTGGACAACACAGTGCCACAAACACAGCACAGTGCCACAAACTCCACACCAACACACCCTTATCTCTCACTGACCAACCAGATGGATGTACGGTGGATCACTGGCGCGACGGCGGCGTTGCTTTTGCTGAGGTTGAAACAAGTGAGCGCACATCATGGAGGACCCCATCACCGGCCCAAGCCCCACAATCGTGCAATACAACACACTCCACACCTCTCACACAAGACCAACACCAATACCGTGCCAACAACTACTCCAGTCGCCATCGGGGGGAGGGGGGGGGGGGGGGGGGGGGGGGTGGCGCGAATTCCCCAGAGGACACCAGACGACCAGATTATCGCTGGAGGCAACGGATCAGAACAGCAGTCGTCGTGTGTGTGTGTGTGGGGGGGGGGGGGGGGCACCAGTCGACCAGATCCGACCACAGGTGGACATGGCTGGTGCGAACTCCCCAATGGATCTGAACACCTCGACTAGATCCGATCCGGGGGTTGGGCGCACCGCTCGTCGTCGCCCAGATCCGACGATCTGGGTCTTCATCCCCTGGCTTGGGCACGGCGTCAGCGAGAGGAGCTCGCCGTAGGAGCTCGCAGGCCCCATCTTCGAAGCAGCATCTTCGATTCAGCTTGGGGAGGGTGCAGGAGAGGAGCACAAAGGGAGGAGGGCAACGAGGTGATCCACTGCGACAGGTCGGCGGCGACGAGCCCTGGCCGCCGTCCCCAATTTTTTTTTCAGATCTGAAATTTGTTTTTGGAGGTTTGGATGTTAGTTTCTCTCTCCAGACTTTTCTAGAGAGAGATTCTTTACCTCATTTCAATGTTGAAACAGTGCAATGAATGATAGCAGTACATACAGCAATCAGGAATCACATGAATTCTATCCATCACATTTCCTTTACCTTATGCAGTTCTTTCATTTATCACCAATTTCACTAATTCAATTACGTACGTACCTACCTACCTACCTCTCTCTCTCTCTCTCTCTCTCTCTCTCTCCCCTTATGAACTGTCGGCTACATGCCGGTGGTCCTTCACCACCACAACCAACACCGATGCGTATGTACGGTAACTTTCAATTTTCCCTGAATTTGTCACTGCTAAAATACAGCCCCATAAAAGAACATTGCAGTGAATATTTATGATTCATCAACGTCTTCTTCTTCCGTTCTTCAAACAAACAAAAAAAAACGTACGTTCTCTTCTTTCTGTTTCTACATGCAACCAACACCCACCTTTGCATATTGTATCATTATCATACTCGTCTGCTGAACACAAAAGGAAGAGGTATATACGAGGGAAGAATACTTACACGTGTTGCTCGGCGCTTTTAGTGGGGGATTTAGCATATGCTACTCTATCTACCTCTATTAGGGTTTTATAAAAAAGGATAGGGCCCTATTTTGCATTAGTTATTATCCTCTTCCCTCTGCCATGCCCACATGGGGAACTTTTATCTTTGTTTACTATTTCAAGTTTACAGCGAAAATTTTGCCGTATTTAAGAGGTATATTAATTTTTTTTTGATGTAAGCGGATAGAGTCCGGAGACTCCAGCCCGATCAAAAAAATATATAAATAAAGAATAGTACACTGTACAATCGCTAGTCCAAGGTTTTACAAGAAGTAAAATGAAAAAACCAGTCTACAAAAAAGCTGGCATAGATTACAATCAGAGACAAGGATGGAAAACAAAACATTAGTACAGGAAGGAACCACCAAGAGAGGATGAGGGCTGATCGGGATCAAACAAATCGCGTTGAAGCACCATCTGCAAGCCCATACTGCATCGAGGACGCCGGCGAAGCAAGCGCGTGGATGACCCCTCGAGGACAGCTGCAGACCCGGAAGCACCAGGGGGAGCAGCCCCAACAATACTTGGGCAGAGACAGCGAATAGAACAAGCCAGATGGTGCGTCGCCCGCAAGAGAAAAAACTACCCGGTCTGAAAAAGCTGGATGGAGAAGACCCCAAATGCTACAAGCCAGTGGCCAGTATGCCACGAAAGAAGCGACTAAAACTGTAAACAGCCCGAAAGAGATGTAATAACTCAAGCAGCAATGAAACACCAGATACGCTCAGATAAAGCAGAAAATACACAATGGCCCAAAACCATAAATGGCCACGCTCACCAAACAGAAAACGAGCGCAGCATGAAAGATGCACAGACGAGGGGATAAAAAACCACTACCAAAAAGCACCAGTATAAAACATAGCCAGAGTACATAAGGCAACAGCTACAAAACAGCAACCAAAGTCCAAGAGATAGAACGCTTAAAACTCACGCTCACCCTCCTAACTAAAGTTCACCAAAACATGACAGAAACTAAATACAACATAAGAGAGACCGCTGTAGCATAACACCCGATCAGCACCAAAAACAAACACAACACAGCTTAGAGGAGCCCTAATACAGAGACCAGAACAAAAGCAGCCAGCCCACAAGAGGAGCCCGCAGACTAACAAGGGAACAACAAAACCATCAGGGAGCCTCAAGGGCAGGAACAACCAACCACCGATTACACCTGCAAAGGAAATAGCAAACCCGTTAAAGAACCAGTGAGAAGAAAGTAGACCACACACTCAGGACAGTCAAACTGAGAAGAGAAATAATAAAACAAAATCCTGAAGAGGTATATTAATTGAAATTTAATTTTTAGATGTAGCTTTGTTATATATTGTTTTATTGGAAATTTAATTTTTATGTGGTATAAACATCAAATAGTAATATACCACCTATGGTAGTAAAAAGAAAAGCAAAATATTTGGTAGTAGGTATAGCATTACTCTATTGAAAATAAGAGAATATGCTATTATCCCCTTTCAAAAAAAGAATATGCTATTATTAGATTTTTATTAAAAAAAACATGCTAAAGGGGTATTTGGTATGTAGGAATGTGCAAGAAAATTTCATATTCCTCTTTAAATTACTTTGTTTGGTATGTGGCGAGCATAGTTTTGGAAGGATTTGTGGATTCCCAAGGGAATCAAAATTCTTCATTGAAAAGGATTTCAATTCTCCTAAAAAAAACTATGGGATTTGAGGATTCATATTGGGATTTCCATAACAAACAATAAAATAACTCAAAAAAAAGAGAAAAAAATCCTCCCCTAAAATTATAAGATTTGAGGATTCTCATGAGATTTCCATAACAAACAATAAAATAATCCAAAAAATTTGAATAAAAAAATAAAATAATAAAGGATTGTCGGGAATACAATGTACTATACCAAAATCTTCTAATTCATGTACCAAACGCTCAAGAACTTTACTTCAAAGAAAAGCCAAATAACTAGTATAAAAGATTTTTTTATTTTTTTATTTTTTTATTTTTAAGTGTGTGCAAAAGTTTTGATTGACGAACTGTAATGATACAATTTCCATTACAGTGCATGTTTTTGCATAAGTACATTGGTGAAATAATGTGCTACATCAATTGGTGAAGTAAAACATGCACACAGATCCTTTTTTTCTTTTTCTTAAACACACACAAAATTTAGGGATAGGGAATAAGTTCTTACTAGAAGAATGATTGGTACAATGGTTCGTCTAATTGTTTCGTAAATTAGTTGTTTTCACCACTACATATCTAAGCAAACTGTACCTGATATAGATCGATTTTTTCCATACTGACCCACTTTTTGAAAATATTGACCAAACTAACCCACTTTTAAAAATATTTATCCAACTGATCTAGTTTTGGTCACATCAGTATAAAACATCATTGACAATAACGACGTACACATGTTTTTTTTTTTTTGATGAACTGGATAGAGTCTTACGACTCCAGCCAAACAGTCAATATTATATATAAAAAGAAGTACAGACAAAGTTTTACAAGTCGTAAAACCAAACGATACACAAAAACAAAATCTCCAAAAGCACTAATAACGATTACACCGATGAAAGAGACCCGACAAGATAACAGAGAGTCCAGCCGAACAGGATGACAACCGCAAGAAACAAGTCACCTCCCAATCCCCAAGACAAGGAGGGGACGAGGTGGATGAAGCGCTTGAGCGAGGTTGCAAGAAGAAGAGCGCTTGGAGAGGCACTCGCCAAACAGCCTGAACGCGGATGACCAACAAAACCAATCGAACAACGATGGTGCCAAGACAAATGCCCCAACGGCCGACAACCTCCGCGGGGAGAAGAAAGGTGGATCCAGGGAGCAACAAACTGGTAAAATCCATCTGCATCCCTAAAGGCACTCAATCGCGGTCTACAATCCGCAAAGGGCACACTGGTGCGAAAAAGATGCTAAATCGACGATGCTCTAAGACAATTAAACAAACGAGCGCAAAATCGAGCCAATAGAAGCTCATAATAGATAACGTTAAACACAAACATAGCAAGAGACAATTAGAAGGTCATTCCTTCGAGCGCGCCAAAGCGCCAACAACAGCATAAGAGCCCAAAACTCAAAACAGACCTGGGATCCGGCCAAGAAGAGGCAAAATAACAACATCCAGAGAAACATCAACAGCAAAGGAAAATAAGCAGTAAATAAACCCATTTAGAGCCACTGGAAGCTCACAAATGCTAAAACAGAAATAAGTTACGAACAAGGGAGTACAGAAGAGAATAGCAATTTACCACAGCACTACAAGCGCGGGCAAAACCAAAAACCGAGCACAACGCACAATTGCACAGTCACAAAAAGAGAAGATCCCAAACATCTTCAAGCCTGCGATGAAGAGAATAGGAAAACAAGAATATAGTTAATCAGAGGAGAAAAAACCAATCCAGTACAGAAAAAGAAGAAAGTTCATAAAGCATTAAGGGTACGGAGACAAAGTATGGCGTCATCTAGCCTATGACCGAAAAGAGAGTCCCTAGCTTCGACTGTAAGCGTCGAAGACCAGAATTTAAAGAAGAATAAAAAATCTGCTATAATGAGTTGGATAGAGGAGGCACAATGCTTGAATAGTCTCTTATTTCTTTCCATCCAAATGATCCAAATAATGATTTGAACCGATAGGTTCCATGATCTGTGGTACTTTTTAATGGAGGGAAGGATATACCAACAAGAGTGTAAATTGGAGGGAATAAAAGGGAATTCCCAAGCTAGGGAACTAATTTTTCACAACGGGCGCGTGAAATCACAACTAACAAACAGGTGATCTACGTCCTCTAAACAATTAGAGCAAAGGGGACACAACTGACCTCACGCTAAATTCCTTTTGTTGAGAATTTCAACAGTAAGCAGCCTGTTGTTGAGCGCGAGCCAGGTAACGATTTTTACTTTGAGGGGAGCACAAGATAGCCGAATGAAATCAGCGAAAGGGGAGAGGACGCCTCTAAAGTTAAGGAAGTGGTAAAAAGATTTAACTGAGTAAGTCCCCGCCGAGTTCCAACGCCAAGAGATATCTTCTTTTGGCCGCCACTCAAAATTGTTAAGGGAACTCAGGAGTTCATTGAGGTCAGAAGTTAAGTGAGTCGGAATGCTGTCAGAGAAAGGGATAAGCCATTGCCTTTGCGATTCAATTAGGGTAAAGGAGTCAGCTACCGTGGCTAGGGGATTGGAAGCCAGGCAGAAGAGAGTAGGGAAAGAAGAGGCAAGTTTGGAATTTCCAATCCAAAGATCAGACCAGAACTTGGTCTTAGAACCGTCGAAGCAATTATGACTGATGCTGCATTGGAATGCATCGGCCGCTTTCCAAATTCCTTTCCAGAATGGGGAAGCATTGCGATGGATAGTGGTGGGGAAATCCCACCACCGGCGGTTGGAATAGCAGTTGGCCTTGATACTATGGATCCAAGGTAAGTGATCGTATTTGAAAAACTTCCAGAGCCATTTACCCAACAACGCCAAATTATGGTGTCTGAGGTTCAAAACCCCTAATCCCTTAACCTCTTTAGAGGAACAAACGAATTTCCAATTGGTGAGGTAAGAACCTGGCTTAAGAGTGGAAGCACCTGACCAGAAAAAATTACTTCTGATTTGGTCTAACCTCTTGATAACCCAATAGGCAATGTAATAAAATGACATCATATAGAGAGGGATAGCGGAAAGGACTGAGTTAAGAAGGATAAGTCTACATCCACGGGAGAGGAGTTTCCCACTCCAAACATTTAGCCTGGATTCGACCTTGTCAACCATCGGCGACCAGTCAGATTTATGCAGTTTTCCCTATCTTAAAGGGATACCCAAGTACGTTATGGGAAAAGAAGCGATAGGGCAGTTGAAAATTTTGGAGATTTTGATCTGGCGGTTGGGAGAACCGAGGATTTTTGAAAATTGATCGAAAGTCCCGAAGCCAGTTCGAAACAGTAAAGAAGAAGTTTAAGGTTACGGAGAGAGTGATGGTTTGGTTTAGCGAATATGACTGTATCATCCGCATATTGCAGGTTAAGAGCACCGTGAAAGAGACGCGAGTCACCCAGACCCTGAATGGCCTGAGCTTCCCAAGCATTACGCAGAAGTTTGCTGAAAACATCTGCCACTAGGGAGAAAATGAGGGAGGAGAGCGAGTCACCCTGGTGGAGGCCACATTTAATTTTAAATTTATGACCCTCGGAGCCGTTAATAACGATGGAAGAGGTGCCTGAGAAGAGACTGGATTTAATCCAAGCGATCCATTTGGGGCCAAATCTCCTATTAACGAGAATATCAAACAGGAAGTCCCAGCTGACATTGTCGTAAGCTTTTTGAAAATCTAGTTTGAGAAGAATACCTTCTGAGTGAGAGTTGTGACAATGAGAAATAATCTCTTGGGCAGAGGCCACACTATCAAGAATAAAACGATCCCTTATAAAACCCGATTGGGCGGGATCAATAAGAGGAGGAATAACCGCACTGAGACGCGCAGAGAGGACTTTCATGATGATTTTGAAAGTGGTGTTGATAAGGCTAATAGGCCTAAAGTTCGACACAGAGTGTGCTCCCAGGATTTTAGGGATGAGCACGATGTGAGCATAATTGATACGATCGAAGGAAAAGGATCTCTGGTGCAGGTCCGTAAACAAACTGAGGAGATCATCTTTAAAATAGAGCCAGAACCTTTGGAAAAAGAAAGCAGGGAATCTGTTAGGTCCTGGCGCTGAATTGCTTTTTAATGCGAAAACAGCTGATTTAATCTCCTCCAAAGAAAAGGGAGCTTCAAGGGAAGAAAGATCCTGAGACGGAGAACCGTAAAGTTGGTGCCAATCAAGGCTAATGGATCGTTGTTTGTAAGAACCAATAAGATTTTTATAGAATGAAAGGAAAGTCTGATGGATCTCCTCATCGGAGTTAAGGTCGACACGATTGTCAGAGATCGAAGAGATACGATTACAACGTTGCCTGTGGAACGCAAAATTGTGGAAGAAAGTAGTGTTACCGTCACCTTCCTTTAACCATTTAACTCTGGCTCTTTGAGCACATTTGATGTGGTCCTAATAAAGAATGTCGGCGAAATCTCGCTTACAAGACAGCCTCTCGGCTCGAGCTGATTCAGATAGAGGATTCTGCTCCTCCATCTTATCAAAAGACTCGATGGAAGCAAGAAGTAGGGTTTTTAGGAAATTGGTATTATTCTGACTTTCATAGCACCAAATCTTGCAGCCGAATTTGATAGCATGAAGTTTGAGGAGGATGCTGCTCAGACCACAAGATCTGGTAATTGCGGATAAGCATTTCTCAATAAGGTTAACAAAGAGTTGATCTTTTAACCAAAATTTTTCGAACCGGAATTTATGATGGTGAGGGAAGGAGAAGTTCGAGTAATGGGCAATTGGAACATGGTCAGAGGAGGGGTTAGGTAAGGCCTTGGCGAAGGAGTTGTCAAACTGGTTAATCCAGCTAAAGGAAATGAGAAACATGTCAAGTTTGGCCATTGACGGAGATTGACGAAGGTTAGACCAGGTAAACGGTCTACCGTTAAGCGGGAGATCGGTCAACTGCAGATCACGAATGCAATCGTTGAAACGGGAGGAATGAGAATCAAAGGAGGATGGGGTTGACCTTTCGGAGGAGAATCTGGTGACATTAAAGTCCCCACAAAGGAAACAAAGGTCAGTCGAGAAAGTCTGAAGAGATTGGAATTCATTCCAAAAGAGAGGACGCTTGTCTGAAGTGGAGGGGACATAAACCGAAATCACCGTGAGGGGACAATTGAGAACCGTCCAGTGTAGTTGGACAATAAGAAAGAAGTTAAGACGATGGACCGAGATAAGGGAGAAGGCCGACTCTTCGAATTCCAAAAGGATACCTCCCCTAGATCCTATCGCGTCAAGAGAGATCCACCTGGGAATGATGGATCCTCTGATGGAGCAAAAGATAGAGGGGGAGGGAGAATCGATCTTCAATTCTTGAATAGATATAAGGTCACAACGAGAGGAGTTAATTAGATGAAAAATAGCCCTTTGTTTAACGGGGCAATTGAGACCCCGGATACTCCAAGAAATACTAATCATGGGAAAAGAGATGCTCCCGAACTCTGTTACGTTCTTTCAGCCTTAAGGATAAGATCAAAGGTGAATTATCCGAGTCTACAATGAAACCCATATCCTTGGTGCAATCAGCCAATTGTTGATCGGATAAGAGGTCAAATTGCGGATGGAAAATAGACCCCAATAAATTTTGATTCAGCTGGGGGGGGGGGGACGATTTGCCGTCTGAATTATCTAATTCTAGCGGACTAGCCCTGGGAGAAAGAGAAGAAATAGCTATCGCGGTTTTTTTAGCTAGGATCCGGGCGCTAGAATGAATAATGCAGTGCGGAAGCTTACCCACCGATGCAAGCTTAGAACCGGAGCATCCTTTCTCCTTAAAAGGAGTCTGTAAAGGAGGACTGTCCGGGTAGGCTATAGGAGGTACAGTGGAAATAGTAGGGGATGTTATAGTAAGGGTAGAATTCACAATATCGTCCCTAGACCGAGAGCAATGGAGAAGAAGGTCAGAGGCGCTGACGGTGGGTGATAAAACACCCAGCATCGCCTTCCCCACTGCCCTTAGATCTGGAGTAACCCAAGGGAGAAACAAAGAAGAGAAAACAGGGTGGAAGAGAGCCCGGATAGGGCGATAATCAAGAGCACTAATACACCACGAAAGCTCTAATAGCCGAGTAGGATTATTAAAAACAAACCGAATGAAAATAATGGAATTACAAGCAGGTGATACCTGTTTGAGAGAACGCAGACGCTCCAGCTCCGCTTCCTCTACTTGAATCAAGTCATCTTGATCAATCCAATCCTCATCTTTAGAGGATGTCGACTTTTTGACCTTGATGGGGGGAGAGTCGGAACCGAGGCAGTGATGCTAGGGAAATGCGCTTGCCTTTGAAAATTATCCCAATCGGCAGCATAATGCGGGTTAACTTCCCAAGCTGGCCACTGAGAGGAGACCGATTGCGACTTGGAAGCAGGGGGAGAAGAGGAGGGAGGCAGCGCAGTGGAGGACCTCTCCCGGGGAGCAGGCTTAATAGGAGCGGAGGGAGGAGGTAAAGGAGGAAGGGCAGGTGCAGAAGAAGGAACAGAAGCAGGCACCTTCGCAGCCTGATGAGAAGAGATATCGGGGTTGATCCAAACCAAATTTGGTGCTTTGGAGGGAGAGATCTTGTTGCTGCTAGGAGACGTGAGATTCTTGCTAGACTGGGGATACCTTTTCTTGGAGGAGAACTTTTGAGTCCCTTTCCACTCCGTTTTGGAAGAAGAGGATGAACCGGGGTGGAAGGGAGCGGAGGACAATGATGGCTTAGCGGCTGGCTTCAGGGGTCCAAGGGATGGCAGAGAAAGAGATGCACTAGAGATCACTGCGTCGTGATATTGCACGGAGACCGTGAATGAGGCTAAACCGTCATTCAAGGAGTAGGCCTCGATACGATCTTGATGCGAAGGCACGCAAAAGATAGCTTCCACTTGAAGACACCCCGAAGCCAACTTGGCCGAGGAGGAGATGCTAATAATTTCTCCAATGCATTTAGACATTTCACCAACCAGGCGCAAAGATTCATAGAAAGGGGGAAGGCCAAGGAGTGTGACCTTGGTATCAGAGGTGCTGATAGGTTGCTTCGGAGGGCCAAATTGAACCCATTTCCGAATAGAAAGGGTGATGGATCCAATAACAAGGGAGGAGTTGTCAATAAGTTCTTCTAGAATTTTGGGGGAAGGACAGCGGATAACTACGTCGCCGTTAGAACAAGAGCTAATTACCCAATCCCACTCTTTAACGTTGCAGGAAATGTTGAGGAAAGAGTTTAAAGTGAACAAGGGTATCGAACCTCCGCTGAAAGATATAGCACCATAGGTGTGAAAGATTTTCAACCTATCCGATAATTTCCTGAGCGGAATAAAGACCTGAGTCACAGTAGGCTTGGGAGTGAGAACTGGTGAAGCAGTCAGCGAGGGAGGAGGAGGGGGAATGCTGTCGGAGAGTCGGCTAGCAATCGGAGGAGTGGGGAGAAGGGGGGACTTAGAAGAAACTTTCTGCTTCTTAGCTTTGGAAACTTGCTCGTCTGCTAGCTTGCGCTGCAGCGAAGGAAAGTCGATAGCAGCCAGGACTTGCTCCGATATTGGAGCTCCCAAAGTAAGACCCAACAGTTTCTGAAGAGCGAAACAACGAGCATGCACATGGCCGGACTTGAGACAAAAGAGACATTTCATTTTGAACTTACAAAATCTCTTAACGTGTCCAGATTGAAAACACTGATAGCAACGAAGAGGAGAACGAAGAGGATGAGAGAGAGGGGAGAAAGAAGATGAAGAGATAGCAGTGGAGAAGTGGCGGGAAAAGGGGTTCTTGGAACCCCCAGGAAGTTTCTCGAATCTGGGCGTTGGGGGCCCAGATAAGAAAAACTCAGAAGGCAAGCCGTCGCTCGAAGTATTGCCGTTAAAATCTTTTTTTTATTTTTTTTTGACAACTTCTACCCATGAGAGGTCAATGGGCCCAAAAGAGCAAAATGCTCAAGGAAAAGGCCCAATAGTATTGAGCTCTGACACTGGCAATGGAGATGTAGAGGCTAAGCCTGAAGCTAGGTACCTTGCTGGAAGCAGATAGAGGGGAACTGGATGAGCGAGAGGAGGGGAAAAGGGGAAGAGGGGAAGGAAGCCCCAGTAGGAGAGAAGCGAAGCAGCCTTCTAGATAATAACAAAGCTCCTACCTATGGTCAGATTGGTCACTCAAAAATAAACAACTCCGCCAAGAAGCAGTGAAACCAGAAACACAGACACTGAATCGAAAATGGAAGGCAAAAGTAAAACTTACAGTGATGGGTTTGGGATAAGAAACGGCAACAGAGAAAACCTCCCTCTGAAGGAGGAGCACTGTAGCTGTAGCGGAGGGAAGACAGTGGGGATCGGAAGGGAAGGGCGCACCGAGGGAGGAGACGGTGGATCAACGCTATCGGCGACACCACGTATAGGGTGAACCCTGCCAATCAAGACGCCAGCGGGCTAGGGAGGCACCACCAGCAGACACCGCAAGGGGGAGAACCAGAGGGGGCGAGATAAAGGAGGGGGCGAGAACAATGATGCGAGGCTAAGATATGAAAAGGGTATAGAGAGCTTGGAGAGGCAGGGAACTTTAATGAAGGGAGGGGTAGGAGAAAGAGGTGAAAGCGCCGGATCTGAGAGATTATTGAGGAGGGAAGAAGAGGGAGCTTTTCGCCAAATCTGAGAACTTAAATTTCTATATACTGGGGACTCACGACGTACATATGTTATTTCGATGTAGTTGTTGCCAATAGCGGTATCTGTAAATAAAAAAAAAATGTTGCCGCTATTGGGAGTAATGACATCAGTATATCTCGTATTCACTAATGTAACACCCCGGTCCGAAACAGCGATTTTTCTAACAATTGTCCACCACAGACTTGCCTCATAAAAGGTGTTATAGTTGATTGGTGACATCTAGTCCCAGAAAATTATATATATATATATATATATATATATATATATATATATAGGCAATTAACCTTTCAAATCCCCGATATGGGATTAATTAAATCCCCAATCGGCTCACTTCTCGCGAGCACAGCAGCCCCAAACCCGGTCCCCATGCCCACGTTAGCAGGCAAATATCACTCAGCTGTTCCTCCTCTCTCCTGGGTGGGCCCTACATCCGCCACGTCATCAGAGTGACAGTAGCAGCATATGTTGCCTTCCCGTGGGCCCCCACCCAGCTCCAATTAAATTCCACATACCACTTCCTATAGGAAATCCTATAGGCCATAGCCAACTATATATATATGTGTGTGTGTGTGTGTGTGTGTGTGTGTGTGTGTGTGTGTGTGTGTGTGTGTGTGTGTGTGTGTGGGGGATTTACTCAATTGAAAACGGGTCCGTTTTCAACGGGTTGGAAAACAACCATCTCAGCCGTCCGATCGAGCTTGATCTTGATCAGCGGATCTGATCGAAACCCGTTAAAACATCCCACTAACGCTCCAAAAAGCGGAGGGATAATTTCGTCAATTCACGTCAAAAAACGTTTCACACTTAGCGCTATTTTGGCGTAAAGTTTTTTTTTGTCGAAAAAATTACTTAGGCCGTTGTTGGCAACAACGGCCTAAGTTATTTGAAGTTTTTTTTTGGAAAAAATTGTACTTAGGCCGTTGTTCCACTAGGTTGTTTTTTATTAACAAAAATTTCAACGTAGGCCGTTGTTCCCAATAACGGCCTAAGTATGTACAAGTATTTTTCCAAACACTTATACATACTCAGATCGCCATCTCCCTCACAACTCTCTCCCTCGCTAGTGGAACTCGATAAACCCATTTTCCCAAACCCTAGCTCTCTCTCTATCGATCTGAAAACCCTACCTCTCTCTTGATCATTGTTTTTCACCGAATCTCTCCCTATTCTCAGTCTCTAGCCCTCTTCCTTTGAAGATCCCAATTACAAAAAAACCCTAACCCATACAAAATCTACCCAACCCTAAAACCCTAATCCTGATTAAATTAGCCAAACCCTACTCCCCTTCCTTTCTCTACAGCAGCGCGCAGCGGCCTCCCGAACACCCTCATTGTTAAAGGTACTAATTTATTCCTACTTGAGTAGTTCTAACTAGGCTAATTGATTGAAAAATTTTCTCCAATGTTTGAGTGTACAATTGCTATATTATGCGTAGGTATTTATAGAGTATGTAATTCTAGTTTTATTGGTGAAGTAGATGTAGTATTAGTTGTTGTTGGTTGTTGTTCGATGTTAGTATTAGCGCACAAAACGAAAAAAAATTATGCAACTTTGCGAGTACGTCGGGCTCGCCATACACAAGCCAACGCAATTCGTAGAAGTATGTTTGGATTCACGGTTTGAAGTGTACAGCCGTGTACCGCTTTCGATTCATTCCCGTGAGTGAAAGCGATACATCGGCGTATTTTGCAAACCGTGAGTCGAAACTCACCTCTACAAATTTTGTTGGCTCATGTGTTTTGCCGCCGTCCCACTCCCAAAGTTTAGGAATTTTTTGTTCTCGTTTGTGCGGATTTGTACCGTATATCAAACAACAACCTCAGTTCAAGTTTTTTTATTTATGTCGATGGTACTTTTCAGTACGAAACGATATCTTTAAAAAAAATATTGAAAAGCATATTGGGCTTACCACTCCCTGCCAAGCGGTACTTGTAGTTGAGAGTTTGGACCCCCGGTTTGGGGCCTACGCCAATGTATCGCATTGTTGGCATTTTTCATAAATGAATGTGATACACGGCCGTATCTTATAAACCGTTGGTCAGAATTCGCTTGTATAAGTTGTGCTGTCTTGTTTGCGGGGAGCCCGACCCAATCACAAAGTTTAATTAATTTTTTTGCCGTCAATTGTGGGGTTTTCTAATGATTTTTGTTATGTTTTGAGGGAGTTTTCAACATAGAACCCATTTGAGAAAACCGTAATTTTGCAAGTAGGTTGGTCTCGCCACTCACAAGTCATACCAACTTGTAGTTTCAAGTTGTAACTCATGGTTTGGCATATGCATCTGTGTATCACATTCTCCCTCATTTCCAACAGTGAGGGGAATGCGAGCGAGACACGGCCTTATCTTGCAAACCATGGATCGGAACTTTCATGTACAAGTTCTGTTACTTTGTGTGCAGCAAGCTGGACCCAATAGAAGAGTTTTGTATTTTATAACGTTGTTTTGACGTTTGGTCACTTATATTGTTTTGTATGTATATATATCGCAATCATTTGTTAACAAGCTATTTTATATATGATGTGTCTATTAATTGACGAATAATATATTTTTACCCCAGATGAACAACGATACGGAGAGTTCTGTTGTCGGCGATAATTTTGTGCAGGTAGAACCAATCATTGATTCCATGACGTTAGTCGAAGACCATCTAAAATCAAAGTTAGGTATGACGTTCCCCACTTTAGTTGAGGCTGAGAATTTTTATTCTTCATATGCCCGTTGTGGGGTTTTGCAATGCGTAAGGGTGGGAATAAATTAAAGGGATGAATGGAAGTAGATAAGTCATATCTTTGTAATAAAGCTGGGTCGTCGTCGAGTCAACATAGTGATGGTAGACGGGGAACAACCTGTAGAACGGGTTGCAAGGCTTGCGTTCGTGTAAAATTGAACGAAGCAATTAATACGTGGGTGGTGTATTCATTTCACGAAGAACACAATCACGAATTTACCTCACCCGGTAGAAGGCATCTTTTGTCCCGGAACAGGTCCGTGTCAAATACGGATAAAAGGATAATAGAGCAATTCAACCAAGCTAATATCCAGACATGTCGACAAATGATCTTCTTTGAAAGTGCTAGTGGTGATCACAATCAAGTAGGATTCACATAAAAAGATGTTAGAAATTTACTTAGAGATTCGCAAGAAGCATTGAAAGGACATGATTCTACAATACTAATTGATTTTTTTGAATCTAAGAAACAGACGGATCCTTCATTTTTTTTATGACATTCAAGTAGATCCCGAAGGGCGGTTGTCACATTGTATGTGGGTAGATGGTATTTGTAGGATGAATTATGAAGAATTTGGCGATGTAATTTGCTTTGATGCCAACCGTTACGGAATGTTATTTGTTCCCTTTGTTGGAGTGAATCAACATTGGCAATCAACTTTTTTAGGAGGTGGGTTCATTCCAAATGAGACGACATCTTCGTTTGAATGGTTCTTTGAAAAGTGGTTAGGAGTTATGAATCGTACTCCATCTGGTATCATTACCGATCAAGACCGTGGGATTACCGCCGTAGTTAAGAAAGTTTTCCCCCATAATCAACACCATTTTTGTATTTGGCATATTCTTGATAAGTTACCCCAGGAGGTGTGTATTTCGAACGATGTCGACAAGTTTAAGGAGTCCTTGAAGACTGTCATCTACAATTCAGAATATGTACATGAATTTGTAGGAAAATGGAATTTGTTGATTTCGCAATACGGATTAGAGAGTAACAAATGGTTGAACGATCTATTTGATATCCGTGAAAGTTGGGCACCCATCAATGCTAAAGATTCTTTTTGGACCGGCATGTTGAGTAGCCAACGGGTTGAGTCAGCACATTCTGCCCTGAAGCATCATACAGAAAAGAAATATTTCTTGCATGAATTTGCCGTCATCTTTGACTGTTTTTTGGGAAGGCAAAGACACGATGAATTGAAAGAAAATCATCGTAACCGTGAGAAGAGACCAAAGTTGAAGAGCGAATGGGCTTTGGAGGCACAAATGGCAAAAACATATACTTTGAAAATCTTTTACAAATTCCAAGATGAGCTTACAAAAAGCTTCATGTACAATGTGACATTCGTTGCCGATCTTGAGATACCGGATAGTTCAACCTTCCATGTGATACTCTATGGAGAATTAGAACTGCCTTGCTTTCTTCAATTATGCAAAATCAATGGAATTATTACATGTGCATGTCACTTCTTCGAATTTGTTGGCATTCCTTGCAGACATATTTTAGCTGCTCTTCGTTTCTGCCATCACACTTCCCTTCCGGATGTATATATTAAAAGAAGATGGACCAGGGATGTGATGAAAAGAAGTTATACATCCGTTCCAACCGAACCCAATACCGAGAATTTTGCTTCTCGATATTGTGAGTTGAGCTACCATGCAAAACAGATTGTCGATCTCGGTTGTTCCTCCAATGAAAGTTACAAATACACGTTGGAGAATTTGCAGAAGATCATTGACGAAGTTTCTCGGCTACAACTCGGATTAGGTGAATAACCTGAACAGGCCTCACAACCACATGACAGTGTCGAACCAGAAGGTAGTTCACAACGGCATGGTAGTGCATAACCACATGATTAAGGGAGTGGACACATATCTACACACATTAGTGACCCACAACAATGCACGACAAAGAGAAGGCCTCGCACCAAAAGATTGAGGCCGATAAGAGAGCAATTCCGCATAAAAAAATCGAGACAGTGCCGAAGATGCGGCATTGTGCAAATAAATCATGAATCAAGAAATTGTCCAACTTTATTTGACGGGTAAGAATCGTACTTTATTTGTTTGTCAATGGTTTAAATTTATTATACTACATTTGTGGTAAATGAGTTTGTCACTAACTAAAACTCTTTCAATGAAGGCAAGAAGTAATTCCTTCCGATGAAGAAAGTTCTGAGTCGAGATGTGATGATCCACTTTGAATTTGGAATTAATTTAATGTAACTTTCAGCATATTACAGATTATTGCCGATGTGGTTAATTAACTTTGATTGGTAAATGTAAATGTTCTTCAGACTCAAGTGTTGTTGATTTGTGTGTTCTGTTAATATTGTTATTGTACATATACCTTGGTTTGTGACTCAATTGTATCAGCTGTAGCTACACTTGTAGTTGTACATAATTTTTTTTTTTTTAAACCTAGGCCGTTCCAACAACGGCCTACGTGATATATTGAATTTTTTTGGACAAGTTAACTCTCTTTGTTTCTAGAGCATTAACACAAAGAGCAATACCCTATTTAATTGATACCCTAGGCCGTTGTCTCGAACAACGGCCTAGGTAATAGGTTAAAAGTTGAAGTTTTTGTGGTGCTCTCTGACTTGGAGAAGATAAAAAGAGCAACAAGTCAGAGAGCAACACCCTATTTTATAAGTACCTTAGTCCATTGTTGGAGACAACGGCCTAAGTTGTAGTCAAAAAGTTGTATTTTTTGGGATGCTCTCTGACTTGGAGAAGATAAAAAGAGTAACAAGTCAGATAGCAAAACCCTATTTTATAAGTACCATAGGCCGTTGTTGGAGATAATAGGCCGTTGTTAGAGACAACGGCCTAAGTTGTAGTCAAAAAGTTGTATTTTTTGGGGTGCTCTCTGACTTGGAGAAGATAAAAAGAGCAACAAGTCAGAGAGCAACACCCTATTTTATAAATACCTTGGACCGTTGTTGGAGACAACGGCCTATGTTGTAGTCAAAAAGTTGTATTTTTTGGGATGCTCTCTAACTTGGAGAAGATAAAAAGAGCAACAAGTCAGAGAGCAACACCCTATTTTAAAAATACCTCCAACAACGGCCTAGGTTGTAGTCAAAAAATTGTATTTTTTGGGATGCTCTCTGACTTGGAGAAGATAAAAAAAGCAACAAGTTAGAGAGCAACACCCTATTTTAAAAATACCTTAGGCCGAGACAACGGCCTAGGTTGTAGTAAAAAAGTTGTATTTTTGGGGGTGCTCTCTGACTTGGGGAAGATAAAAAGAGCAACAAGTCAGAGAGCAACACCCTATTTTATAAGTACCTAAGGCCATTGTTGGAGACAACGGCCTAGGTTGTAGTCAAAAAGTTGTATTTTTGGGGATGCTCTCTGACTTGGAGAAGATAAAAAGAGCAACAAGTCAGAGAGGAACACCTTTTTATTTATCGACTATGCCGTTGTCTCCAACAACGGCCTATGTGATATCTTAAAACTTGAAAAGAGCAAAAAGTCATGGAGCACCCCTTTATATGCATACCTTAAGCCGTATTCTCTAACAACGGCCTGGGTTTGAAGTTTTTGGGGTTTTTACAATTTTCTTTTCACTCTTTACGTACTGTCTCTGTGGAAATTTATACCAAAGACAGATGATCTATGCGTATATATCGTTTATATTTTTTATTACGTTCCAATTTTTACCCTCTATCTAACCAATATAAAATTATGAAGCTTATATACTTTAAAAAATTCCAAAAAATAAAAGGTCAGGGTTAGGAGTTTTTTGTTAGATGGATTTTCTGTTAGCGAACTCTATTATTACGTGAAGCAATAGGGATATCATCATCATCACAGCTGCTCGAAGAACTGCACACAATTACTTTACTACGTGATTTCACATCCAAAATTTCCACAGAATCAACTGTTGTAGGAAGTGTTTTAGAGTAATCTTTAAACTTTTTTGGGATTCAACAATTGCAGTGCGAAATAGACATCATCCCAAATGGGTCAAAAAAGTGGATCAAAATAGTTACCAAGTTTTGATAGAAATTGGCATTATCATCAGAGCTGCTCGAAGAATAGTTACCAAGTTTAAATCTTTTTTACAATTAAAAACTCACCAGTTTATGTACATTGGGATTTACATGTGGTTTTCTCAATATATGATCTACATGTGGGGATCTACGTGTTGGTTTTCCTATATATGATCTACACATAGGGATCTACATGTGGTTATGTACTTTAGGTTTCTCCCATATTGAACTTGTTCTACTACATGTGATGCCCAATTTGAAGAGTGCAATAATAGTAGGCAAAGTTCCAAAAATGAAAAAAATTAGTGTTAGGATTAAGGTTCCAAAAAATCCAAAAATTAAAAAAATTTCCAATAATTAAAAGGCTTAGGGTTACATGTATAAGATTAGGGTTAGGGGTTTTAGGGTTAACAGGGTGTTAGGGTTAACACCTAGGTTAGGGTTAGGATAAGGTTAGGGTTATGGGTTTTTTTGTTAGATGGGTTTTCTGTTAGGGTTTCAACCCAAGTGGTAACATCCCTATTTAGATGGGTTTTTTTGTCTTTTCGTTTTTTACAATTTTCCGAAAGTAATCAGATCCAGTTCTTGATGGCCAAGTAATTGGATCTGATTACTCTCCGCTCTAAAGCGAACTGAATATTTTCTATTTTTGGTTTCTTCTTGTCCATCATTATTATTGAATATTTTTGATATTCGGAGATGGGTTTGTAATTTTGGAAGGGTGTTTTCGGAAGAGTGCATTAGATGGGTTTCACACCTCTTCGTATTTCGTCCTGAAAAGTGGAGTAGCGCGACGTGGCGTGAAAACCTACATACCTTATTCAAAAATAATAAATTTTTAAATCTTTTTTACAATTAAAAACTCACCAGTTTATATACATTCTCTTCAAATTCAAAAGAACCATACTGGTTCTCCTTTTGAGTATTGGGAAATCATGTCCCCCATGGGTTTTGCACCTTCCCCTTCTTTCTCGTGTCAGATATAGAAGAATTAATCTCTTATTGGGTTATACATGTGGGGATGTACATGTGGGTTTCTACATGTGGTTTTTTTCATATTGGACATGTTGTACATGTGGGGATGTACATATGGTTTTTCCAATATATAGGCTACATGTGGGGATCTACATGTGGTTTTCCCATATATGATCTACATGTGGGGATGTACATGTGGTTTTTCCTATATATGATCTACATGTGGGGATCTACATGTTGGTTATGTACTTTAGGTTTTTCCCATATTGAACTTGTTCTACTACATGTGATGCCCAGTTTGAAGATTCTCCAATAATAGTAGGCCAAGTTATCATAAACAAAATGAATACTCCATTCCCCGACATGTGGGAAAACTATGAAGAGAAAAAGAGCAAGGACAGATGATAGTAAGCCGTTGTCTCCGAATGAAGGGAAAACTATGAAGAGAAAAAGAGCAAGGACCTAACCCTAACCCTAACCCTAACCTTAACCCTTTATCCTAAACAAAATGAACACTCCATTCCTCAACCTACTCTCCTAACCCTACATTAACCCTAACCCTAACCCATAACCCTACTATCCTAACCCTACAATAACCCTAACCCTACCCTACATACCATATTTTATTGATTTTTATGAATGAAATTACCAATTTATTGTGTTAATTTTTTTATTCGTTTGACGTTAACGATTTTATATTGGTTAGTTAGGTGACTACGAATGGAAATAAATAAAAAATATAAACAAAAAAATATACATATGAATGTCTATTTTGTAGAGTTCAGAAGACAATGTTGGTAAAGAGTGGAGAGACACATGTGACTATTCTGTTTTTCCTTTAATTTTCAGTAATTCTGAATGTTTTGATTAGTACTAACTAAAAAGAGTTTAACGCTCCATTCATAACACAAACAGGTGTTTATATATTGGTCATAAAGAGAATTGATAGAACTTAAATATCTATAAACTCTTTACTAGAAACTTATTACCTATCAACCCCCAACTACAAATATTAACGTAATTAATGATAAACCAAAACAAGCTCTTACCGCAAATGTGTTCCTTGCAATAACCCTAACCCTGATGAATAACCCTAACCAAACCCCTAACCCTCGCTTACCCTTATCCTACCCTTAACCCCCATTAACCCTAACCCCAACTTAATACACTAACCCTAACCTTGAACCTAACGAATGATAAGATTATGTTATATTTTCTGGTATTCTTTGTAAATATTAAAACATCGTGATTATATAGTGGTTAGTTAGGCGTAGTCAAATAAAAAAATAAAAATATATATAAAGGATATACAAGCATAGATAATCTATTTTTTGTATAAAGTTCTACAGCGATTATTCGTAAAGAGTGAAGAGCAAATTGAAAAAAGTAAAAATTATGTAACATTTGGCCTACTACCTAACGGCCTAGGGTATATACAATATAGGGGTGTTGCTCTCTGACTTGTTGCTATTTTTAACTCCAACAAGTCAGAGAGCACTCCAAATTGTCTTCTTCTTGGCCTACTACCTCGGCCTAGGGTAAACACAATATAGGGGTGTTGCTCTCTGACTTGTTGCTATTTTTAACTCCAACAAGTCAGAGAGCACCCCAAATTATCTTCTTTTTGGCATACGAGACAACGGCCTAGGGTATACACAATATAGGAGTGTTGTTCACTGACTTGTTGCTATTTTTAACTCCAACAAGTCAGAGAGCACCCCAAATTTTATCTTCTTCTTGGCCTACTACGAGACAACGGCCTAGGGTAAACACAATATAGGGGTGTTGCTCTCTGACTTGTTGCTATTTTTAACTCCAACAAGTCAGAGAGCACCCCAAATTGCCTTCTTTTTGGCATACTACCTAGGTCGTTGTTGGAGACAACGGCCGAGGGTGAACACAATATAGGGTTGTTGCTCTCTGACTTGTTGCTATTTTTAACTCCAACAAGTCAGAGAGCACCCCAAATTGTTTTCTTTTTGACATACTAGCTAGGCCGTTGTTGGACAACGGCTTAGGGTATAAACAATATAGGGGTGTTGCTCTCTGACTTGTTGCTATTTTTAATTCCAACAAGTCAGAGAGCACCCCAAATTGTCTTCTTCTTGGCCTACTAACGGCCTAGGGTAAACACAATATAGGGGTGTTGCTCTCTGACTTGTTGCTATTTTTAACTCCAACAAGTCAAAGAGCACCCCAAATTGTACAACCTTTGTCCTACTAGACAACGGCCTAGGTTAAAAAAAAAATTATCTACAATTCGACACAGCAGCTGCAGCTGCTACACTTGAAATTTTTCCCAAATTCCAAACACTTTCCCATCACCTACACTCTCCAAATAAATTTATACGTACAGCTGCCAAAATCACCAACCATAATGGACTATTTGCAATTAATAACAACAACATCAACTACACTTAAACTTACGAACAACAATTTCCATATTTTAAGTTACAAAAAGGATAAAACCAAAAAAAAAAAAACACACATAACTACAACAAACAAATTGTTTGCGGTATTGGCTAAGAATCGGGCGTGTATGGCTGTGGTGCTCGCCTCTTCCAAGGAGGATTTCGACGCCGGAACGGGGTTGACCACTCGGGGATTTCTTCTTCTCCTCCCTCCTCTTGTACGTCTCCGACAACCCTCTCCTCACTCTCTTCTTCTTGCTCTTGTTCTTGAGACGGATGTGAAGTTGAAGCCTGTTGTTCTCTCAGCTCACGTTCTTATTGTTGCCCCCATCAATCCAGCTGGCCTACCCCTCACGCTTTTACGTCGATTCCTCGGTGACCTTATTGCTCGATCCAAACGTTCAGCCTCTCCCAAAACATCCAAATTGGTACGGCATGAAGCGAGCATCTTCGAAGTGAACCTCTTCATAGCCGTGCCCACATTACTTTTTAGTACGTCAGCGCATTCTTTTGCCATATCCATTGTATTATCAATCTAAAACAAAAAACAACAAAAAAAAACAATTATACAGATTGGGAAAAGTAAATAATTCAATAATTTTAAATATAACGAATATTGAAAGAAATTTAAGATTATACTTATCACTGTACGTATAGCTGATGCCTTCGGTTGGAACATGAGTTGTGAACTAGAATAGGCCAGTGGTGATTCAATCTCCCTCTCCTCAATTAATCGTTGAACACCAGCAGGTAGTTCTGTATCGGAAGAGATGTACAAATGTGTATATGATCTGAACCATTGTATGTACTTCTCTTGCACTCTTCTATCGTACTCTGGAACATTAACAATTACAAGTTCAAACCGTCGCTCGTTCCATTCTGCAACGTGAACACAATGGAAATCTGGCCAATCATGAGTAGGCATGCGACCAGTACTCCTCACGGCGTGTAACTCATGATCGTATAGGTTTGCGTAGCTTGGGGGGCTATCTTGTTGAAGACCGAACTGACGAAGGGCTCTCTCCGGTCGCAGATGCTCCACTATACCGAAGTTGATGAGCAGAGCCGTCGTCAGCCACAACTGCGACCTGGTGGTGCACATCGGTGGTAGTCTTCCCACCCGCTCGGGTGCATACGGCACCCAAATCACGAACTCTTCTCGTAGTTGGTTGAGCTCGTCTCTGTAGTACGTTAGTACACCTTTGGAGTTGTCTTTGTAACTCTGACTACCAGCTCAATATACCTTTAAGGGTGCTAACATATCAGGATTTTCTGGTTGGGCCATCCAACCGCCCGCCGGTCTCCTAATGCGGGGACGACCCAAGTACAGTCGCTCCCATGACCAAATCTATAACAAAACCATCGGTCTGGTCATCTCTGTCCCATCTAGTGCTACAAAACACAACGACTTGTATAGCGTTGCCAACGCACAACTTTCCAGTTGTACCGGCCAGCTAAGCCTAGGTCGGCGAGCAATCATAGATACATGAGGTGCACCGTATCCCCGGATGAGTTAGGCAAGAGAACCCCTCCGATCACCGTTAGAATGTAAGCTCTGGTTTAGGACTGTACATAGTGGTCGGGCGATGCATTGGTCAACGTCCCATCAAAATGTCCCTTCAACCAAGATAGTCGGATTGATTGTCCTTGAAAAATATCCTTATTTTCTGCAGCCGCCTCATCAAACTCTGTACCGAGCAGTTCATTGCACAGCTCTATTTTATCAAAGTTTATATTACCCGTCACGGCCAACCTATCTATTGGAAGACCGGATATCATCGCTATATCCTATAGTGACACCGTCATCTCTCCGATCGGTAGATGGAACGTGTACGACTCTGGCCTCCAGCGCTCCACGAGTGCTAAGAGAAGTGCTCGGTCGAGTTTAACCTGACCCATCATGCTGATTCCATAGAAACCGGCTGCTACTAGGTACTTGACAATACGTGGGTGCACCTTCATGGTCTCATGGATGCGGAAATTACACCTCCGCGTCGTCCCACCCCACACTGCCGTGGATCTGTGGCGGTCTTGCAAGGTCAGTTCACCGGCATATACTGGTCCTGGACCATGACGTGGTGCCATCGAAGAGGATGCACCAACCTACACGAACCAAAAAACATAATTACTATTAGTCTAATAACAATATCACTAAATACAAAATTAGGGGCAATACAAATTAATAGTTCTCACATTCTCTGTGGAATGTTTCCCCCGAGCTTCCTTAGATGTCCTTCCGGTTTCCCTCGTTCTAGCCATTTCTCTGTAACAAAATTTGCATTTATAAAACTAATTATTCGCCGAAAAATAGCAAACACAAACCAACAATATGCAAAAATTTCAAAAGTTCGCTTATACGCATCAAAACAACACAAACGAGATGCAAAAATTTCTAAATTTCGCCATCAACTATGGCACACCAAATACAAGCCAACGCAACTTGTGAAAGTGAGTTCCGACCCCACGGTTTGAAATATACGGCCGTGTATCACTTTCACTCTTTAAAAAAGAGCGGGAAGTGATACATTGACGTATCTCGCAAACCGTGGGTCAGAACTCACAAATACAAGTTGTGTTGTGTTGTGAATGGTTAGCCCAACCTACTCGCACCGTTTTGTATTTTTTGGACTTCATTTAAGCATTTTTGTATTGAGACCGTACTAAAAAAGTTTCAAGGTAGATTGAAGTTTTTTCATATATGCGTCAAAACAACACAAACGAGATGCAAAAATTTCTAAATTTCGCCGTCAACTATGGCACACCAAACACAAGCCAGCACAACTTGTAGAAGTGAGTTCCGACCCACGGTTTGAAATATACGGCCGTGTATCACTTTCACTCTTTAAAAAAGAGCAGGAAGCGATACATTGACGTATCTCGCAAACCGTGGGTCGGAACTCGCAAATACAAGTTGCGTTGTGTTGTGAATGGTTAGCCCAACCTACTCGCACCGTTTCGTATTTTTTGGACTTCGTTTAAGCATTTTTGTATTGAGACCGTACTAAAAATATTTCGAGGTAGATTAAAGTTTTTTCATATACGCGTCAAAACAACACAAACGAGATTCAAAAATTCCAAAATTTGGTCGTTGGGTCGGGCTACCGGCACACAAGCCAACGCAACTTGTACATGCGAGTTCCAACCCACGGTTTGAAAGATATGGCCGTGTATCGTTTACACTCTTGAAAAATGAGCGGAAAGCGATACATTGACGTATCTCGCAAGCCGTGGGTCGGAACTCCCATGTACAGGTTGGTATGACTTGTGAGTGGCGAGACCAACCTACTTGCACAGTTTCGTATTATTTGGACTTTGTTTAAGCATTTTTCTATTCATAACGTATTCCACAAATTCCGAGGTGGATTAAAGGTTTTTCATATATGCGTCAAAACAACAAAAACGAGATGGAAATTTTCCTAAATTTGGCCGTCAGGTCTGGCACACCAAACACAAGCCAGCAGAACTTACACAGGTGAGTTCCAACTCTCGGTTTGAAAGATACGGCCGTGTATCGCTTTATATCCGTTGTATCGAATAAAACTGATAAACGGACGTATCTCACAAATCGTGAGATGGAAATCGCCTCTACAAGTTCCGTTACCTTCTACGTAGCCAACGAGTCCGACCTACTCGTACAAATTGAATTTTTGGATCTCGTTTATTTCCTTCTCCTATATTCCACCACTACAACTAACACTACATCTACAAAAATGCCAACAAAATATATACAACATACATGATCAGAACTAATTGTATACTCTCTAAATTATAGACTACTACGCATAATACAAAAAAAAATCTAACTCCAAAATTGAAAAATAATTCAACAAATTAACATAGTTCATTATAGTAAATTGGGATTAAGTAAATACCTGGTCCAAAGGGAGAGATAGAGAGTTGGCCAAGATGTGAGAAGCCGCTGCGCGCTGTTGTAGAGAAAGGAAGGGAATTTGTGCTAGGGTTCAAATGATTTAGGAGTTTGGGGCCTAAGTTAAGGTTTGCTGTATTCGGGAGAAGGAGAGAGAGATAGAGAGCTTTTCACAAGAGGGGGAGATCGAGAAGGCAAACAAATCGATGTCAAGGAGTTGGAAGAGAGAACTAGGATTTGGGGATGGGTTTCGGGAGCTCAAGAGTAAGAGAGAGAGAGTTTGTGACGAAGACAGAGTGAGGGAGATCTGGGTATGTACAAGTATTTGGAAAAACACTTGTATATACCTAGGCCGTTGTTGGAAACAACGACCAAGGTATGTTTTTTTTGTCAAAAAAACAACCTAGGCCGTTGTTGCCAACAACGGCCTAAGTGATTTTTTCGACAAAAAAAATGCCACGCCAAAATAATGCTTAGTGTGAAACGATTTTTTGGCGTAAATTGATGAAATTACCCCTCCGCTTTTTGGAGCGATAGTGGGATGTTTTAACGGGTTTCGATCAGATCCGCTAATCAAGATCAAGCTCGATCGGACGGCTGAGATGGTTGTTTTCCAACCCGTTGAAAATGGACCCGTTTTCAATTGAGCAAATCCCTATATATATATATATATATATATATATATATATATATATATATATATATATATTATTATTTTATTTTTTTTAATACCGGGTGTTACACACACCCCCCTTAAAAATTCAGCGTCCTCGCTGAAGCCGGGACATGCAACATAGCGCAAGATCTACTTTCTATTCGATGTGGAGTGTAGGGATGGCAACTGGGCCGGGTCAACCGCCGACCCACCCGCGACCCGGCCCACGAACCCGGCCCGCTTAACACCTTCACGGGTTCGGGTCGAACCCGGTGAACAGTACCGGGTCGACCCGGGTCGCCATTTATGCGAATTGGATTCGCGAAACCCGGCCCACGAACCCGCTCAACCCGCGAATCGGACCCGCCAACCCGCGGGTCGACCCGCGAATTGAATTCGCGGAACCCGTTACGGGCCGACCGTTCGACCCGCGGGTCGAACGGGTCGAAACCCACGGGTCGTGTGGCCGTTGTGAGTGTGCGCAGGCTCTGGCTGGCAGCAACGGCTCTTAGAGCCGTTTGCTGCTGGCCGTTGCTTCTTTTTTTTTTTTTTTGTTTTTTTTTTTTTGTTTTTACCCACTTCTAACCTTATAAATAGCCCCCAAAAATCTCCAAAAAAATCACACCTTCCTCTCTTACTCTCTCTACTATTATACATCAAAAAAAAAAAAAATTTGAACAATTGTAGTAATCATCAAACAAGTGTACAAGGAGGCGTATACACGATCAAATTTTGGTCGTATCGGAGAAAAAAATTCAACGTCTTCAACTCTCTTCAACCATCGGCTCAAATCTACTTCAACCTCTTCTCAATTCAACTCTTCAATTGCGAAATCGGCAAAGCGCTCCTCCATCTTGTCTATTATTTTCTAATTTTCACGGTTTTTTTATATACGCGTATTCCACGGTGAACGGTATCAAAATATCTCTATCTCTCTACTATTTTTTTTTTTGCGTTGTAGTTAAAATTATTGTTCGTTTTTTGAACTTCTCTATCTCAAGATTCTCAACCCTCTTGTTTTTTAGTTTTTTTTTTGTATAATTCACCGCCACTACTTAGTAGATTTTTTTTTACATACCACATTACTACATTATGTCTAGATCACGCGGTAGCGGTCGTAGCGGACAAGATTCCTCCTCCTCTTCACGTAGGCCACCAATTGTCCCTATTAGTGAGCCCGCCCAAGATTACATTGATCCTACTATGGAACAATGGGGTACACACGACATGGATGTTGTAGGTGGCATTCAAATAGAAGAAGAACAACAACAACAACAACCCGAAACCACACAAACCCGTAGTAGTAGGAAAAGTAGAGGAGAAACTAGCGATTGGCACAAGTTTTATGAGTATATCCCGGACGAAAATATTCCGGGTGTAGGTTTGAAAGTGTGTAAAACATGTAGCAAAACATACAAATTCAAGAGGGGTGACGGGACCGGTACAATTAGTAGACACATACAACATAATCACAAAGAACTCCTTGATCAAATACAAGGCCAACAAAAAATTAACCCTAGGACCGGTCAAGTAGATAGCCACCCTTATGATCCCGAACTTGTTCGTCGGGAAATGGCCCGATTAGTAATTAAGGAAGAGTTACCATTTTCCTATCCCGAGAGTAGGAACTTGGAAAACTTTAATCAAACCGCCTTAAACCCTCATTTTAGGAGAATTCCGAGAAACACTTGCAAATCGGATTGTTTTAAAGTGTATGTTGAAATGAAGGACGCGTTGATTGCAATTTTATGGAGTTTAACTTGTAGGGTTAGTTTAACTTCGGATGTTTGGACGGGTGTCAACAATATTCCAACGATGGGAATAACCTGTCATTGGATCGACAATGATTGGATTCTTAATAAAAGAATCATATCACTTGCGTCGTTGCCGTATCCCCATAGTGGCGACGAAATAGCAAACCGTATTATAGAAATTTGTGATGTTTTTCATATTCGCGATAAAATTATGGCTATTAGTTTTGATAATGCATCTAACAACAATGTAGCAATTACTACTTTAAAATCTGTATTAAACCCTCCATCTGACAAAATTTTTCATGTTAGATGTGCATGTCATATTATAAATTTATGTGTTCAAGACGCATTAAAAATAGCTGATCCATATATACATAAAATTAGAAATTGTGTACATTTCATTGCATTAAAACCAAGCATTCTACAAGAATGGAAAGCTTGGTGTAGAGTTAGGAAAGTTCCTTTTAGAAAATTTCCAAAGGATGTTAGACACCGATGGAATTCTACTTTTGATTTACTTAATGTTGTCACCGAATATAAAGCAGTTGTAAATGATTTTTGTATCGCACAAAATATGCCTAATTTTGAAATGACTCCCGCCGATTGGTTTTTTTCTGAAGCTTTGTTGAAATTTTTAGAACCTTTTAAAACCGCAACTTTAAAGTTTTCTAAAACATATGAATCTACTTCTAGTAGCATTTTTATTGAATTAGTTAGCATGGTACAAATATTTAACGAAATGTTAAATGATGTCTATATTAGTAACATTGTAATACCTGCATTTCAAAAATTTTTGAAGTATTATTTTCCTCCTCCGATGTTGATTTGTGTTGCTACTGTTATGGATCCCCGTATCAAATTAGAAGGTACGAAGAATTTGATACAAATGTTTTTTGGATTTTTAGAGAACAATGTAGAATTAACAATTGATTGCGATCAGTTTTTAGTTCAGTTTGAAACTACCTTAAATAACTTGTATGATTATTATGATAGACGTTTTGCTTCTAGTGGTACAACTTCTGTAGTTAGTTCTTCGTCTGGTAGTTCTAGAGATAAGGGTAAAAGTAGAATTGGTGATAGAACATTTAGTTTACTTGAACAAATTCAATCTAAAAAACCTAGGACTAATCAACCAAATGAATTAAATTGGTATAACCAACAGGATACTGAGCCTACTATTTCTCCACTAGATATTTTACAGTGGTGGAAAGAACATGAACACACTTTTAGTATTCTGTCAATTATGGCTAAAGATTTGCTAACTCCTCCTGTCTCTACAGTTGCTTCTGAGAGTGCATTTTCTACAAGTGGCAGGGTTCTATCTGATTACAGAAATAGGTTGAAGCCGGAGTCGTTGGAGATGCTCGTTTGCACAGAAGACTGGCTGAAGGCTGAAGATAGGACGCAAGGAAAAGCACTATCAAGTTCAACAAGTGGGAGCAACTCGCCCGAAGATCAACAACAAGAACAACAACAATGACAACACTTACAATAGCTTTCTCTTGTTATGTCAAATTAGAAAACTTGTACTCAATTAAAATTGTATATAACAAATATGTTATTGTATAAAACTTATTTGTGAATTGAATTCTTCATTTCGTTATAAATTGTTCAAATTGTATAACTTAAATTCATATGAATAAAATTCCAAATTTTGTTGTCATTTTCACTCTTTCAATCTTATTATTAGTCTTCACTCTTCAACGATTTTTTTTGTTTATTAATATTATTAATTACTTAGTATTATAATTAAACATCATTTGGGGACATTTGAAGAATTGTAGTATTATTACTTATTATTATTATTACTGAATTTAATGAATTGTATTATTATTACTTATAATACTAAGTATTATTACTTAGTGAACTTAGTATTATTACTTAGTATTATAATTACTTATTGATATTTGATAGTTTTACTTACTTGGGGATATTTCCCCAAAATTACTTACTAATATAATTACTTACTTAGTAACATTCAAACATAATTTTTGAAATATCCCTCAATTTGATACTAATACTACGTAACTTAGTAATATAATTTTTTAAGAATTGTAGTATTCATAATTCATCAAACAAAGATATGATTGTTTGTATACAAGTATACAACATTCAAAAAATTATTATTATTATTATTTTAATTTAAACTAAAAAAAAAAAAAAAAAAAAATATTATACGGGCCAACCCGCGGGTCGACCCGGCCCAACCCGGGTTGAGCCCTAAAGGGTTCGCGGGTTGGGCGGGCCACCCATTTGAGAATGTAACCCGGCCCGGCCCGGCCCGTATAGGGGACCAACCCGGCCCGGCCCGGTTATGAATTCGTCCCAACCCGTCCGGGTTGGGCCCGGCCCGGCCCGAGTGACCCGTTCGCCATCCCTAGTGGAGTGTAGTACCCTGATTCTGCTAGTTGTACCCTGATTCTGCTAGCTGTACAACCCCTACCTGGAACTCGCACATCCACTAGCTCCATCTCAAGCATACATCCGCTAACTCCATCTCAGGCATACATCTCACCCACTCTTGCCCACACTTGGTGTCGAAAGTCAGCTTTGATATCACTTGTAACACCCCGGCCCAAAACAGCGATTTTTTTAACAACTGCCCACCATAGGCTTGCCTCATAAAAGGTGTTATTGCTGATTGGTGACCTATAATCCTAGACAATTATATATATATATAGGCAATTTGTAACGCCCCTGCCTCTAGCTCAGAAAATTTATACAATTTAGAAGAAAAATTAGATACTATGTAGTACAACTGCCCACCACAGGCTGCCTCTCAAAAGGTGGTTAACCGAATTGGTGACTCTTGATCATAGGCAATTATATTTATAAATTATTTTATTTAGTTAACTCCCGATATGGGACAATATTCACTTACCTTTCTCCTGTTCTCTCTCGGAGAGAAGCACACAGCAGCTTTCACAAACCATAGGTGGGCCCCAGTTTTTAATCCTCCACGTCAGCATGCTGCTAACGCCACACAAGATAGCAGCACTCCATCTGCTGATGTCTTAATTCACGTGGACCCCCCACCTATGCACTTAACTTTTTTAATTCCATATGCAACCCCCATAGGAAATCCTATGGGGCCAACTCCAAATCCCCTTATATATTTCATATATATATATATTATATTTTAACACAAGGTGTTACAGACACCCCCTTCAGAAATCAATGTTCTCGCTGAGCAGTGGAGTACCCTGATTCTGCGGGTTGTCCATTATTTCAGGCCGTAACCTCGCTCCCTCTCAGGCATACTTGTACATCTGCTAGCACCATCTCAAGCATACATCTCACCCACTCTTACCCACACTCGCTGTCGGAAGTCGGCTCTGATACCATTTGTAATGCCCCTGCCACGAGCTCGGACCATTTATACAATTTAGAAGACAAAAAAGTTACTATGTAGCAACTGTCCACCACAGGCTGCCTCTCAAAAAGTGGTTAACCAAATTAGTAACTCTTGATCATAGGCAATTATATTTATATATTATTTTATTTAGTTAACTCCCGATATGGGACAATATTCTCTTACCTTTCTCATGTTCTCTCTCGGAGAGAAGCACACAGCAGCTTTCACAAACCGTAGGTGGGCCCCAGTTTTTAATCCTCCACGTCAGCATGCTGCTGACGCCACACAAGATAGCAGCACTCCATTTGTTGTTGTCTTAATTCACGTGGGCCCCCCACCTATGCACTCACCTTTTTAATTCCATATGCAACCCCCATAGGAAATCCAATGGGGCCAACTCCAAATCCACTTATATGTATATACATATATAATAAAATACAAAGAAAGCTATCAAGTGGCTCTCCTTCAATCCCCTCAAAAATCAAAGGCCGAGATCTAACCTTACAATACATATTTTTCCCTCCAAAAGTTTCCTCCCAAAACTCAAATTCAAATTCCCCACCTAAAACAACTCCTATATTTATTTGTTTAAAAAAAATTCTCTCTCTCCCTCACTCTTATATTAAAAAAATTAAGAAAATACAAATTTTAAAAATTTTTAAAAAATTTAAAATTATAAAAACTTTAAAAATAATTCAAAACAATCAAAAAAATCATATAATATGTTTTTTGCTGGACCCCAAATAATTTCTCATATAATATATTTGCTACTTCAATTAATTTGCTGGATCTCCAAAACTATTTTATATGATCAAACAAGGTGTACCGTTTCGAAGTCGTGCCGTAAGCACGTGTCAACGGGCAAACCTAGTATATATAATAAAACACAAAGAAAGCTATCAAGTGGCTCAAATTCAATAGGGTTGAAATCAATGGTCCAGATCTAACCTCACAAAATATATTTTCCCGCCGAAATGTTTCCCCCCCAAAACTCAAATTCAAATCCCCCAAAACAACTCTTTCATTTATTTATTTATTTATCTCTCTCTCTCTCTCCCCCTTTCTCTCTCAATCTTTCTCTATTTACTCAGAAATTTATATTTTCAGATTTCAAGTTTGTAAATTTTCAGATTTTTTATGTATTTTTATTGCTCGTGTTACATTGAAAATAGGAAATATCTCATCAACAGTTAAATTTCATCATTTTCCACACTCAAAGTTCTAAGAAGTTGCTTTTTACAACCCCATTTATAATTATTTTTCAACATATACTAATGGAAACATTATTATTGTTTTACTATTCAAACGTGAGCTACATAATTGTCGTTTTAACGTTTACAACACTTTCATATGCTATATCGTTCCGAAGACGTGCCATAGGCACGTGCCCACGGGCAAAACTAGTATATATATATATATATATATATATATATATATATATATATATATATATATATATATATATATATATATATATATATATATATATATATTAACACGGGGTGTTACACAATTAACCTTTCAAATCGCCGATATGGGATTAATTAAATTTGTTGATCTTGATGCAGCATATGAAAGTTTTGACCTTGATGCAGCCATTATCTCTCAAAACTCAAAATATAAAAGTTGTTGATCTTTTTATTGGTGTTCCATTGCATTTTGAATCATCTTAATCGAAGTTCGGATAACAGAGTTATGCCCAAATTACAAAGCAATGTCGAAACAGCACAGAAAAAATTGTATGTGTAAATCGCGTATAACTAATGCACTATTTTCAATAACGACATCGTTATAATTGATGCCGCTATTGGCAATAACGGCATCAGTATAATTTACAGTATAATTCACATCGCCTGGACAATTTCGACATCGCTACGTAATCTGGACATAACTTTATCATCCGAACTTTGATTGAGATAATTTAAAATGGTATGGAACACCAAGAAAAAGCTCCGCAACTTTTATGTTTTAAGTTGTGAGAGATACTGGCTACATCAAGCTCGAAATAGGGCTTGAAGTTGATGTACTTGCATGAAATTTGGAGTACACTGTAGATTATACCGATGCCGCTATTGTCAATAGCGACATCAGTTATAACAAATTTTCACTTACGATTTTTTTCCCAAATCAGAGAGCTCCTAAATGAATGTGCTATGTATTGATGTCGTTATTTTCAATAGCGGCAACATAATTTTTTTAATAGGTACCACTATTGGCGACAACGATATCAAAATAACAGATGTCGTTATTGTCAATAATATTTTTTTGCTGATGTATCTAAAATTGGATTAATTGGATAAATATCTTCAAAAATGGATCAGTTTGATCAATATTGTTTAAAAGTGGGTCAATACGGTTAAAATTCATATAGATCCCCCATGCAATATAGGAGTACATATATTTTAATTAAGGAGATCCAGCTGTGGTTGTCACATCATTGTGATGGACAACTGAAGGTTCAAAGTGTACATCAATTTATTTTCTTTCTAAAAATGATGATGATGCACTGGGATTGAATTTGAGGGCGGCGAGGAGAGAATCATTCATTCATTCACTCATGCATTCGTCACGTTAGGCTGGTCCCCCTAATTACCTGCCGAAATGCCCTCTGATACCAAATATGCATTCACCACGTTACGCTGGTCCCTCTAACTACCTGCCGAGATGCTCTATGACACCTAGCCCGCACCTCCTGTCACGGGCGGGGCGTCACCCTGACATAGTGACGTACGCTATTTTTTGAAACCCGTAGCAAAAAAATTCATTAATCCCCATCAAAGAGTGGATTACAGGATGACAAGATTTAACAAGAAATATTATATATATATATAAAAAAAAAAACTAAAATTAGAACTCCCAGTCCCACTAACTTTGAAATTTCAAAATGTAGTGAGAATGGTCCCCAGCCAACCCGTAACACATGTGCTGTCTGTTTGATGCACCCCCAATACTAAAACCAAAACAATTAAAGTACTGAAAATTAAATGAATAAAAAACAAGTGTATATATATATATATACTCCAATTCGGAGGTTTATTTAGTTACCCCTAATTTTCACCGTCACACTGAGTTGAGTACTCTGTTGAGTCCAAGAACTAACTACAAACTTCAGTGTCAGGTATCGACTGCACGGTAAAAGAAGAGAGAAAGAGAGAGAGAGAACAGGAGTTGCTGTGTCTCTTACTCCGTTTGATTTGTACTTCAAATTTTGAATACTGGAGTAATAAAATAAAGGGAAAAAAATACTCCCAGTTCCCCAAAGGATAAGATTGTTAGGGGGAGTGTCGTAGTCAAATCGTCATCGTCCCAGTTCCCGAAGTGGAACTTGTTGGGTTGGGAACGTAAAAATATACTCTAACCAAAGGATCATAACAACTTTCTGCTATTCTAGGTCATGCCCCAAAACCCCTTTTATTACTCTATTTCAGTATATTTTCCTTTTCAAATTTCACAAAAATTAGTCTATTATCCATATATATATATATAAACACTTCAGTTCAATTCATTTAATGATCCGTATTTCTCGCATCTCCTCTTAATTACCCTACCCCCCCAATTAAGAGTCCTGACCTACATTTAAGTAGCAGTAGTAGTAGTTATACTATGCTAGAAAGTAGTAGTCCCAACCTCCCAACACTTTCTCGTGTTCTCTGCTTCTTGCATTAAGAAAGGCGATAAAAGGATAAGATCAAGAAAGAGAAATCACTACTGTCTAAAGATGGGGAAAGAGTGGCATCGATCAAAGGGATCGGAGGATCAGAGAGGAGGAGGCCCAGCTGGGTGCATGAGTGGAATGCGCCATTTCTTCGATTTCCATCACATTCTCTTCACTGCTACATCCAGTACTAGCAGATCAGTTCCAGATTCGTCGTCTCCCGAACGCAAAGGTAAAGTGCCAATAAAGATAAATCGTGTTAGCTAGTTTCTAATAAATACGTACGTACACCTTCTAAATTGTGCAATACCGTTCGTTCGTTCGTTCGATCATCATCATCATCAGGTTTGGAGGCACCGAGAAACAGCTTAGAGCTGGATGAGACTGCAGTGGCCGCGACAACAGCAAAAGCATCCACGTCGTCACTTGGCGAGGAGTACTATGGAATTCCGGTACGCACGCCTGCGAACTCTTAGACTGTGTTATAGGAGTATATCTGCTGTATGTGTATACCAACTTAAATTTGAAATTCTTATAGGTTGGTATAACAATCAAGAAAACGAGGAAGGACTTGCATCTATGGGTAGAAGAGGAGGACAAGGTGCAGGCCGAAACACCGAGAACTCCCAATGTGGTTGCGCGTCTAATGGGCTTAGATATCTTGCCAGATGGTGCGTCGACTCCGACCAAGGGTGGCTTCAAATCTCTCGACCATTCTCCGAGAGCTAGTAGCAGGAAGATGAAGAAGATGGTGGTGAAGGACAAGCAATGCAAATGCATAGAGGAGTCGCCGCCGCGTAGACCACTTGAGAAAAAGGATCCTAACATTATGGGGTCTCGTTCGCTACCTGACACGCCGAGAGCTTCATCGGAGAGGTATAGAGATGCGGATCCGAGACTCTCTTTGCAATTCAATGGTAACAATAACAGTAACAAAGAGAATTATTGCACTAACGGTAGAGCCAAGGAGTCGGCTTATTTATGTGAAGTGCAAAGAAAGAAAGAGAGCTCGACGAATCTTAATCACGAAGAGAATACCAGGAGTCCAAGAAGCAATTATTATGCTCGAGAAATTGTGAAGCAAGTGAAGGAAAGCGTTATCAGAAGAGGACTGAGCAGCAATGCGAATGTTAGCGATTCGAGTGAGATCAGATCGAAGCGAACCAGGCCGGCTATCAAAATTTTGACCGAGATCAAGCCTGAAAAGAAACAAATTGAATCGAAGGCATCCATCAAGTGCAAGAAAGTGAGCTACGAAATGCGGTTCACTGAGAGGGTGAAGAAGCCGTCCCCTCAAGCGGAGACTGCGGTGAGATCTGATGCAGTTATGAGTTATTCTAAGCTGCCATTGCCACTGCCTTCGTCGTCTTCTTCTTCTTCTTCAAATTTACAGTTGCTTCAAAAGCCATTGTCGAGTTATGAGGACGTGAAAAGTATTAACACAGCTGTTACAGTAACGGCTGCTGCAACGGCTACAAAAAGAGAAGCATCTTGTGCACCACCACCACGAGGAGACCCACGGCCGGTATGTTCAAATCTATAAATGAAAGACCATGAAATTTTTTAAAAGCATTTTTTGTATTTAACATTAATTTACTGTTTTATTTAGTACAATTCAAACCTTGCACCGTAGAGAAAATTTTGAAACTCTCAGACTTTCGCTTACGTAAAACAGATCTAAGTAACAAAACACTAGCATTTCTTTCAGCATATATATTTAAATAGATTGTTGATTTTTTATTAAAATGTATAGTTTCAATTATATTCTTCTGTTGATTTTTATTAGAAACATGCTATTTATAATGAGAGAATTTTTAAAATTAGTTTGTTTTTAACTTCTTGTAACACAATTAAGCTATATTTTTAGTCAGAGTGATGATAGTTTAATGGAGGTTTGCACTTTACATTTTATAAAATGAGCAGATACCTCAAAATACTGATAGATGGCTGATCTTGACTGCCGTAGAAAGAAAAAGAAAAAATTCAAGGGTAAACCAAATAAAAGAATGACAAAAGCCGTAGAAAATTATTGATTTTCCTTGTGCTAAGTTCAAACTAATTTTCGCTAGTGAGCAAAAAAACCAAGAGTTTGCACAGTTCCATAAAATGTGTGTGTATGCGGTTACAAACTTTACTAGTAATTTACACGTGCGATGCATGTTTTAATAATTTCAAAAAATAAAATAAAAACTCTGACGTAATGTAGATTTGAACCGGAAACCTCTTTTATATTAGTTATGTACGTGCGTTACATATGTTGGTAGAATAACAAAATGACAAATGACACTGGGGCCTTCTCCCATTATAATATTAGAGATTACTAGTAATTTACACGTGCGATGTACGTTTTAATAATTTCAAAAAATAAAAATAAAAACTTTGACGTAGGAAGAATTTGAACCGAAAACCTTCTTTATATTAGTTATGTACGTGCGTTGCACATATTGGTAGAATGACAAAATGACAATGATACTAACGCCTTCTCCCATTATAATATTAGAGAAGAGATTAGAGATTAGAGATTTAAAAAATAAAACTAACTCAAGTTTTCTGTTACAGTTGAACGGATCTGGACAGTTGGGTGGTCCCTCCCCGCATGAAAAGACTCAAAACTGCACAAAAGAAACGGACCCAGAGTTCCAGTATGTACAATCCATCCTCGAACGTGCAGGAATCGCGGGCACCACACATGCCAGATGGTACTCCCCCTCCATCCCCATCGACCCCTTCGTTTTCCACCAGCTTGAGCTCGACAAATCCTGCATCCCAAACCACAGCTCGACCCTATGTTGCAACCGCAAACTCCTCTTCCACCTTGTCGAAGAAATCCTAAGTGATCTCCTAAGTGTACCCAACACAAACAATACCAACATTCCAACTATAAAGCAGCAGAGAAAGAGGTTGCTTGATATCAACAAGGAGGTATTGTTAGAGCGCTTATGGTCACAAATTAAGGGTTTTCCATTGGCGGATTGCCAAGTTATTGCGGATATCGATGCATTAGTTGCCGGAGATTTGGAGGCAGCGAAGGTACGGCGAATGCTGAGACATCCGTCGGTGGTGGCGGAGGCGGAGAGCATTGCTTTGGAAATCGAGCAGGAGGTGGTTGATTCCGTTATTGGGGAAACTGCTGCTTTTCTCGCGCTTTAAAGCACTTTTGTGTGTACGTGTGTGTAAAGCTGGCCCACTTGTTTTTGGGCCTTTTGTTTGATTTTAAACAGGCTTTATAGTTTATAGGCCTCATTTTTTCATGAATTTGAGGAGTTTTTTTTTTGCTTTTGCTTTTGGTGAGAAAGTAAATCGGAATCTTCTTGCATTTTGGCTTTTTTTTTTACGAAAGCCAGTTAGTAGGGAGGAAATTGTAAATTTGCTTTTTTTTGTTTTTTTTAATTTACTTTTCTTTGAATTTTTTGCCCGTAGTAGGCCACTTTTGGATAATAGTTGCGATTATGGGTCAGTTTCAAAACTATTAGCGCTCGTGGACTACTCTGTGTCACGTCAGTATTGGCCGCTATTCTCATTAATGATCTCTTCATTTTCAAAGTCGTTAATAGGAATAGCGACCTATGTTTGCAAATTTTTAAAAATTTTGACCGTAATAGGCCACTTTTTCCCAAACCAAACACTAAAACAAAAAATAAAAACCAAACCAAACACTAAAACAAAAAATAAAAACCGAAAAAAATGAATTTTTTACCGTAATAGGGCACTTTTTGAAAATATTTGCGATTATGGACCAGTTTCGAAACTATTAGCGCTCGTAGACTACTTTGTGCCACGTCAGTAGCGGCCACTATTCTCATTAACGACCTCTTCATTTTGAAAGTCGCTAATGGGAATAGCGACCTATGTTTAAAACATTTGGAATTTTTTGTTTGCTATCGATAATCTCACTAACGACCTTAGTATATATAAGGTCAATAATGAGATTAGCGACCTCAAATGAATGTATTGAGACACTCAGTGATTTATAGAGAACTTTTGTGCTCTTGAGAAAAAAGTTTGGGGCAAAAACCAAAGTACGCCCACAACATTTAAGCTAAATACAAAATATCCATATAACGTTTGATAATATACATTATACTCATTCCTCTATTAACTTAACCCCATCTGTTAAGTTAGAATTATTAAATTACGTTTCTACCATTATCCTTTCATAATTAAATCCTTGTTCTTTTTTCCCTTTCTTCGTTCCGGATTGTAGCATGAAGTACTCAGTTAAGTGGGGTGAATGGGACAAAGATTTTTGTGCCTGTCAAGATCGATTTGTTGATTTGACATCGGCATAGTCCATATGTCATGCATTATGGTTTCACTGGCAATGAGTATTAGATTGTTGATAAGATTAATGATTACCACATATTTCGTATTGTGCATTTCAACTTAATCTGAATATGGCATATATGTTCAAACTATACTTTCTGGGTTCAGCTACCTCTCGAAATTGCAATAAACCACAGGCTTTATAATCTTCCAGTTAGAACTTTGACAAGCTTTGTTCAACCACATCATAAAAACTTGTTTAAAGGGAAGAATGAAGTGATCCTGCCGCTTTAGTGATTCTTCTTAATTTGTTATATTTCACCTCCCTGTATAACTCATTTTTATAGCCCCTGTTCATATGTTCCAAACTGTGATCCTACTGCCAGTTATTTAGAGCATCTCTTTTGAATCTTTTGATGAATTGTGGACCGATGCAGATTGAATACAAAGTCAATCACTATGATAACTTGCTCTTTGTTCAAAATACTGAAAGTAATCTTAGGTCTGGTGAACATCGTCGTCAAAACATTCAGTCTAATTTGATATTCATCTACATATAACAAGTTATTGATTATGTATGAAGTCATAGATCACTTCTCTGGGTTGCATGGCAATCAACAAAAGATTTAATTTTATATTCTGCGCTTGTGATAAGAGTTCTCACAACATATTCAAATATGACTTCTCTTTGCGATTTAGCTTTCACTCGTTTGAACTTTTGATTTTCTAAGCTAAAATTTCGTACGGTTTGGTCAGTTTTCTATAATTAACCAAAAGCTATTTGAAATGAGCCTCAATTAAATTGTTATGTTTCTGATAAGAGCTCAAAGTTTTGAATCCAAATTATGATATGCACTAAAGTTAAGAAGGAGCTCAACAATTCTTTTCCTAATTGAAAGGCACATAACATTTTGTGTTTGTGGAAATCAGGATGGAAGGCTTTTTGTGCACTTTGTTTCCAATATATGGAAATGTGGAAGAAGCAGGAAACGACCCTGGTTACGTTGTCGGAATGTCAACCTGCTACCTGAACCAGGCTCTGCCAAGGTTGCATATGGCAAGCCCTTGATTCGTGAATACAATTATAGCAGTCATACTAGAACTATGGGGATTTTCTTTATCTTAGTGGCTGAACCGCAATCAGGAATGAAGAAAGGAGAGAAAGAAGAAGAATTTAATTCTGAAATGGTAAGAGTAAAAACGTAAATTAATAATTCTAAGTTAACAGTTGGGGTTACGTTAACGGAGGAATGAGTATAATGTATTTTTTTAAATGTTATATGGACATTTTGTATTCATGTTAAACGTTGAGGTGGTACTTTGTTTTTATTCTTTTAACTGAGAATGGCGACCTTAGTATATTTCGGTCGTTATTCGCAATAACGATGTTAGTAGGAAACTCAATCTCCTTATTCTTTGTAAAATTTGCAAAATAGTCACACAACTAAAGCCTTTATTTGGAATAGCGACCTTAGTTACAATAAAGACCTTATTCCGAATAGCAGCCTTTGCACAACTAAGGTCGCTATTCCGAATAGCGACATCAGTTTCAAAAATAAATTTATTGTTATTTTTTCAGAGAGCAAAAGCTCTTTAGATTTTTCTTAGTGTTAGAATACAGTTCATTAAAAGTCGCTAATCATATTACTTCATATATGTTTTAGTCGTTAATAGAAATAACGACTGCAAATAAAAAATTCCAAATATTTTAAAACACAGGCCGCTATTTTTATTAGCGACTATCAAAATAAAGAGGTCGTTAATGAGCATAGCGGCCATTGCTGACGTGACTAAAAATAACCTACGAACGCTAAAATAGTTTCAAAACTGGTTCATAATCGTAAATATTTTTAAAAATTTGCCTATTATGGCAAAAAATTCCTTTTCTTTTTCAGTTTTTATTTTTTGTTATAGTGTTTGGTTTGGGAAATTGTTTAAGATGGCTTTTTTGTGGTGCTTGAGCTGGGTGAAATTGGAAGATCACTATGAGGATCTACAAAGGTAGTTATGGTACCATACTGAAAACATTGTAAAGTTAAATGGGTGCACTCATGTGCTTACTTTCCTTTCATATTTTTTGTGAAGGGCTTTCCACAACGAAGGTTATCTGGGTGATATCTGCATCAAGTAATTATATAAGCATTATTTTATATGTGCAGTACATATGCCATTTGTGCATGTACTATATGATCATCATCAATCACCCTAGGCATCTCTTATTTTTAAGTAAAAATAATAAATTTAGAAAGAAAAAAAATATGCTTCAATGGAACTCGCCAAAATAGATATCTTAGATTTCATCGTCAGATCTAGCGAAGTTGTATCGCTAGCCAAACTTCGCTACCGTTCTTTCCGCCTCTCAAAAGTCAAAACCCAAAAATAAAATCAAAATCCACACAAAAAATTCAAACCAAGTCAAAATATGATAATGAACTTGGCGATCATCGCAAACTTTGTGCACGAACTCGTGAGCATGAGCAAGTGAAATCGCGATCGCTATTGCTCGACATCGCACAAGCTCGCAAACTCGCGATCGCGAGATCTCAAGGAAGTTTTTCTTTTTTTTGCGTGGTTTTTTTTTTTTTTGGCATGGGCTTTGTATTTTATTTTAATTTAATTTCGGCTTTTAAAAAAAAAATTAACATATTTCTTTTTAGCTTGGGCTATTTTTTTGCCTGGACTTCGTATTTTATTTTAATTTAATTTTGGGTTTTAAAATATGACTAACCAAAATAGCTAGCATAGTTGGAATGTGGACTTTTTCTTACTAAACAAATTATCCAATTATTCTTCATTTTGCATATTCTAGCGAGTCAAAATAGCTAGCGTGATTGAAGATGTTCTAAGATCGTCTCCAACCACGCTAATCATATCTCATTTTTAGCAAAAATAACATATTTGAACAGAAAAATATGCTCTAACGAAACTCGCCGAACCACTCGCCAAAATAGATATCTCAAATTTAATCGCCAGATCTGGCGAAGTTGTATCGCTCGCCAAATTTCTCTTCTATTCTTTCCGCCTTTCAAAACCCAAAAAAATAAAATCAAAACCCACACAAAAAATCCAAACCAAGTCGAAAGCTGATAACGAGCTTAGCAATCATCGCGAACTTTGGGCGAGAACTCGCAAGCTCGCTAAATCGCGATAACGATCGTGACTGTGCGACATCGTGAGGAAGGTTTTTTTTCTTGGGCTTTGTAACAAATTTTAACATTTTTTAGCATGGGTTTTTTTGAGCTTGGGCTTTGTATTTTATTTTAATCTAATTTTGGGATTTAAAATATCAAAAATAGCTAGTATGGTTGAAATATGGACTATTTTTACAAGCCAAATTATCCAATTGTAATTCATTTTGTCTATTCTAGTGAGTTAAAATAGTTAGCGCGGTTAGAAATGCTCTGAGTATTAGAATGAAAAGCAAATATTGCATATGTTGGATGAGGAGACTATCTTAAAAGTTGTATGAATTATAATAGTAAACATGCATGTAAGTGATCGATTGAATATATAAGCAGTTATAGGTATTTCGATTCATAGTACGGTTTACAGAGTTAATAATGAAGCCTTTGAAAAATAGAAGCACTGTGCAAGAGATATATACATAATTTTATTTAAAGGAAAATATTTGATGGATAATCATGATTTAGTTACAGAAATATGTCCATATGAATCATCCCATTAGAGTTATAATTAGTATTCAAGGAAAAAAAAAAAAAAACAAACACACACACACAAAAACTAGTGTTATAAGCTTACTAATGAAATTAATCACACTGTGTACCAAAATGTATTTTTTTTGCTAAACCAGTAATATTCCAGTAATATTCGTCAATTATTATTAATGAAGCGATACTGTAGTCATCTTTTTAATCAATATTTTATATTTAGGCGAAAATCCAGGGCCTTTTATCAAAAGGAAAATAAAACTAAAAATAAAATCATCAGAATAAAAAAGAAACTCATCTCCCTCTTCCTCTTTCCTCAAATCAACAGGTTCGCCGTCGGCTACCACCCACGGCCTCGTCGTAGACCTAGCCACCGAACATCCCAATCCCCATCTTCTTCTTCTTCTTGGCAACGTCAACACCTGCTGTATTACAGCTGAATATTATCTAGTGCACCTCAGCAGTTTGAGGAATTCTCGGATTCTAATTCAATGAGAAGCACATTTCTTACAACTGGTTAGTAACAAATTTTTGTTGTAATTATTTTTTTTTGTTATTCTTGTTGCAACTTTCTCCTTGTACTTTGTATATTTATAGATACTCACATCTAGAAATAAAATCAATCAAAATTTTTGATTCTAAACCCAACTCAGATTTCTTTATGGTATCAGAGCTATAGAAGATTACAACTTGTTAATTGCTTTTGCCCACTCTCTTTCAATCCTACACTATAATGGCTGAAAATGATGTTGTAGAACCACAAACAATTCCTATGCAGAAAGTTCCCTTTTTTTCTCCATCATTCAAATAACCTAGGGATGGTACTTGTTACACATCCATTAACTGGAGACAACAACCCTCAGTGGAAAAGAGCAATGCAAGCAACTCTCTCGGCCAAGAATAAACTTAGCTTCTTCGAACGGTTCCATTTCCAAACCAGCCAAAACTACAACTACCTTTCAATCTTTTTTTTTTTTGGGTCATAAAAGGTTGGCCGAAGCCTTTTATGATAATGATGTTCATGTAACCAAGGCCGGCCCAAGGGTAAAGCAACCAAAGCTAGGGCTTTAGGCCTAATATATATATATATATATATATATATATATATATAAAGAATAAAGGCCTCCCTACATACCAAAAAACCTGAAACCTCACATACAAAAAACCTGAAATAGGCCTCCTCACATACCAAAAAGTCCGAAATTGATTACAATAATATAATAATAAAGGCCTCCTCACATACCAAAAAATTCGAAATAGGCCTCCTCACATACCAAAAAGCCCGAAATTGATTACAATAATATAATAAATGATTTTGCATCTCAAAAATCCCGAAAGATAACATTTAAATAAAAATACATTAATTTTAACAAAATATTGTTATGAGCTTTTAAAAGGCCTCATGACGGAGTTTGCTTTAGGTCTCAATAAGTGTTGGCCGACCCTACATGTAACCCACATTCGGGCCATGAAGACCCCAAAATAAGTCCCCCTATCTTACATAAACGGAAGCTTCCCCAAAAATACAAAAGGAAACATGAGCTCAAAATACATCCAAAATCACATTCCCGACGTCCAACTACATGAGCCCAAAAAAAAAAACCCAATCAGTCGGCTAATGTGCATGTTCCTCCTTCCCTCGATCCGGTGAATCACCCTTCTCGTGATGTACCTTTCCTTTTCAGTGACTTTTCTTGGCTGGTGCCACTAGCACCTTCTGGCTGGTGGCACCTTTCAATCTTTGATGTGTTGCAATATGATGATCCTTTCTTGGATTTGGAAAGCAATTCACAAAGATTTTACCAACAATATAATCTACTTTGACATTGCTAAGGATGCCTAGGATGATTTTGAAGAACGCTTCTCACAAGATAATGCATCTAAATCTATCGCATTACCCATGATATCTCTAATCATGTTCAAATCAACTATATGTTTCCTCCTACTACACCATCCTCAAAGGATTTTGGGATTAGATGGATTCATTAAACGCTATGCATACATGTTCTTGTGGTGCTCTAAAAGATGTTGTGCAGATGAAGCAAAATGAGTCTTTAAATTCCTCATGGGACTGATTGATTCTTTCTCCACTGTTTGAAGCAACATCATCACCATGGATCCTTTGTCATCACTGAGCCAGACTTGTGAACTGTCGGCAGAGCCACCATATCAAAAGGGTGAAAAATGAAGGCCAGCCAATGTTGAATAATGAAGGCCAGCCAATGTTGAAAAAATGGCTTTATTTTTCAACAATTAGGCCACCAAACCCTCCTGCCCTTATTTTGTCAAAAGCCACCTAATTCCTCTTGTCCTAACTCTCCGTTCCTCCTCCTATAAATTGAGGTTAGAGGAAGGATTTGAGATGCAGCCGAGTAGAAGAAAAGAAAGTCTCCGTTCCTCCTCCTATAAATTGAGGTTAGAGGAAGGATTTGAGATGCAGCCGAGTAGAAGAAAAGAAAGAGAGATTAAGAAAGAGAGAGTATTACAAGAGTGTTCTCAAGAGGGATAAAATTGTATTCCCTTAGAGATAATTTGTATACTTGTATTTTTCCTCAAATTTATGAGAGAGTGTTTCTCCTATTATAAGAGAGAGTGGAAATTGTACTCTCCTTATATTTAGAGAGAATATTGTAATCCCTACTTTCAGCAGTAAAATCCCCTACCTTGCCCGTGGTTTTTTACCCCTTCTCCTTTAGGGGTTTTCCACGTAAAATATTTGTGTCCACTTTATTTTCACTTTCTCAATTTCACTTTAGTTATGGGGTAGGTTCTGCCCATAACTTTCCTAACAGTGGTATCAGAGCTTTGGTTGTCGATGGTGGAGCAGAAATGTCGACTACAATAAAGTTCGATGTTGAGAAATTCAACGAGAGCAATTTCTCGTTGTGGAAAATGAAGATCAAGGCAATCTTGAGGAAGGACAATTGCTTGGCAGCAATTGGAGATAGGCCCGCGGAGATCACCGACGACGGTAAGTGGAACGAGATGGACGGCAATGCTATTGCTGATCTGCACTTGGCACTAGCTGATGGTGTGCTATCCAGTGTGGCTGAAAAAGAAGACAGCAAAGGAGATTTGGGATACTCTGACAAGGTTGTATGAGGCCAAGTCACTTCACAACAAGATCTTCCTAAAGAGAAGATTGTACACTCTTCGAATGGCGGAAGCGACATCGGTGACCGACCACATCAATACCCTGAACACCCTATTTTTGCAACTTACATCAATGGGTTGCAAAATAGAGACAACTGAACGTGCAGAGCTTCTACTTCAAAGTCTACCTGACTCGTATGATCAACTCATCATCAACCTGACGAACAATATCCTGACGGACTATCTAGTCTTCGACGAAGTTGCAGCTGCTATTCTGGAAGAAGAAACCAGGCGCAAGAACAAGGAAAACAGACAGGAAAGTTCGCAGCAAGTGGAAGCTTTGATGGTGATGAGAGGAAGATCAACGGAACGTGGCCCCAGTGGGAGTCAGAATCATGGTAGATCAAAATCCAGAAGTAAGAAGACTTACAAGTGCCACAACTGTGGCAGGAAAGGGCACTTCAAGAAGGATTGTTGGTTCAAGAAGAAGAGTGGAGACCTTGAGTCATCAAATGCTTAAGAAAATGTGGCAAGTACTCGGTATGATGGTGAAGTTCTATACAGCAAGGCAACAACGGTGGTTGGAGGTAGAAAGCAGTTCTCTGATGTCTGGTTACTGGACTCAGGAGCAACATGGCACATGACTTCTTGAAGAGAGTGGTTCCACACATACGAACCAATCTCGGGAGGCTCTGTACACATGGGAGATGATCATGCTTTGGAAATCGCTGGTATTGGTACTATCAAGCTCAAAATGTTTGATGGTACGGTTCGCACCATCCAGGAGGTACGGCATGTGAAGGGCTTGAAGAAGAATCTATTGTCTTTGGGACAAATAGATAGCCTTGGATGCAAGACCCATGTCGAAAATGGGGTCATGAAGATTGTCAGAGGCGCGCTTGTGGTCATGAAGGCAGAAAAGATCGCGGCAAATCTGTTCATGCTTAATGGAGAAACACTGCAGGAAGTTGATGCGTGTGTCGCATCGTCTAGCAAGGGAGAAGAGTCAGCAATGATGTGGCATCTCAAACTAGGCCACATGTCTGAATGAGGTTTGAAGATTCTCTCCGACCGGAAGCTACTTCCAGGGCTCAAATCGGTGAATCTACCATTTTGTGAGCATTATGTTACAAGTAAGCAGCATAGATTGTAGTTCAGCAGATCTGAAGCAAGAAGTAAATGCATTCTAGACTTAATTCATTCTGATGTCTGGGAATCACCGAAAATGTCTCTAGGAGGAGCAAAGTACTTTGTGTCTTTCATTGATGATTACTCCAGGAGATTGTGGGTGTATCCAATCAAGAAGAAGTCAAATGTGTTTCCAGTGTTCAAAGACTTCAAAGCGCAGGTGAAACTTGAATCTGGAGAAAGAAGATCAAGTGTTTGAGGACAGATAATGGAAGGGAGTACACAGACGGCGAGTTTCTTGCACTTTGTAAGCAAGAATGTATCACAAGACAATTCACAGTCCCATATACACCTCAGCAAAATGGCGTGGCAGAGCGGATGAATAGGACTCTTGCAGAAAGGATGAGAGCTATGTTACGGACTGCAGGTCAGCCCAACTCCTTTTGGGCAGAAGCAGCCAGAACCGCCTGTTATGTCATAAATCGGTCGCTATCAACGGCAATTGAGCTGAAGACACCGATGAAGATGTGGACTGGCAAGCCGGCGAATTACTCTACTTTACATTGGTTCGGATGTCCCACATACGTGATGTACAACACCCAAGAAAGAACGAAGCTGGATCCAAAATCCAGAAGGTGCATGTTCTTGGGGTATGCTGACGAAGTGAAGGGGTATCACCTGTGGGATCCCACTGCCCACAAGGTTGTTGTCAGCAGGGATGTGATCTTTGTAGAAGATCAGCTACAAAAGGAAGATGGAAGCGGTAGCACGTCAAAGGAGAATCCAGAGACTACTACAGTTCAGGTGGAAGATAAACCAGATGAAGATCTAGTTTCTTCTGATGCAGCACCAGAGCACGATGAACAAGAACCAGTCGAGTCTGAGGCTCCAAAAATTCGTCGGTCAACTCGTGAGAGAAGACCGCCATCTTGGCACTCGGAGTATGTTACGGAGAGCAATGTTGCATACTGTCTTCTTACAGAGGATAGGGAGCCATCATCCTTCCCGGAGGCAATCACAGGCTCAGATGTATCTTTGTGGATGACAGCAATACAGGAAGAAATTGAAGCTCTACACAAGAACAAGACATGGGATCTTGTTACGCTACCACAAGGAAGGAAGGCCATCGGCAACAAATGGGTCTATAAGATCAAGCGCGATGGAAATGACCAAGTGGAGCGGTATCGTGCAAGATTGGTGGTGAAAGGATATGCTCAGAAAGAAGGTATCGACTTCAATGAAATATTTTCACCTGTGGTTCGACTCACGACAGTCAGAGTAGTCTTGGCAATGTGTGCTATGCTTGACCTACATCTAGAGCAGTTAGATGTGAAGACTGCTTTTCTTCATGGAGATCTTGAAGAAGAAATCTATATGCTCCAACCAGAAGGTTTTGCTGAAACAGGCAAAGAGAACTTGGTTTGCAAGTTGAACAAATCTCTGTACGGTCTCAAACAGGCGCCGAGGTGTTGGTACAAGAGATTTGATTCCTTCATTATTAGCCTTGGATACAACAGACTTAGTTCAGACCATTGTACGTACTACAAAAGGTTTGATGGTGATGATGACTTCATTATCCTTATGTTGTATGTGGATGACATGTTGGTAGCAGGCCCCAACAAAGATCGAATCCAAGAAATGAGGGCACAGTTGGCTAGGGAGTTTGACATGAAGGACTTGGGACCGACAAACAAGATTCTAGGGATGCAGATTCACCGAGACAGAAGTAACAGGAAGATTTGGCTTTCCCAGAAGAATTGCTTTAACAAGATCTTGCGGCGTTTCAACATGCAAGATTGTAAGCCAATCTCGACCCCACTTCCTGTTAATTTCAAGTTATCCTCCAAAATGTGTCCTAGCAATGAAGCAGAGAGGAAGGAGATGTCTCGAGTACCGTATGCATCAGCAGTGGGAAGTTTGATGTTCGTTATGATATGTACAATACCAGACATTGCACAAGCAGTGGGAGCGGTTAGTTGATACATGGCGAATCCTGGAAGAGAGCATTGGAGCACAGTGAAGAGGATTCTGAGATACATCAGAGGAACCTCAGATGCTGCATTATATTATGGAGGATCAGAATTAACTGTCAGAGGCTATGTGGACTCAGATTTTGCAGGCGATCTCGACAAAAGCAAATCCACTATGGACTATGTGTTTACACTTGCAGGAGGAGTTGTAAGCTGGGTTTCGAAACTGCAAACTGTTGTGGCTCTATCTACAACAGAAGCAGAATACATGGCGGCTACAGCAGCTTGCAAGGAAGCAGTCTGGATTCAAAGGTTATTGGAGGAGCTCAGGCACAAACATGAAAAGATTGTTCTATTTTGTGACAGTCAGAGTGCCTTGCACATCGCAAGGAATCCAGCCTTTCATTCACGGACAAAGCACATAAGAGTCCAGTATCACTTCGTTCAAGAAGTAGTGGAGGAAGGAAGTGTGGATATGTACAAAATTCACACTAACGAGAACCTAGCAGATGTTATGACCAAGCCAATCAACACTGGCCAGTTTGAATGGTGTAGATCCTCGTGTGGTCTAGCAGTAACGTAAGCAACATGAGAATGGCAAGGTAGAAAAGATTATGTGGAGACATGATTAATCCTTAATCAAATCTCCAAGTGGGAGAATGTCGACAGAGCCACCATATCAACAGGGTGAAAAATGAAGGCCAGCCAATGTTGAAAAAATGGCTTCATTTTTCAACAATTAGGCCACCAAACCCTCCTGCCCTCATTTTGTCAAAAGCCACCTAATTCCTCTTGTCCTAACTCTCCCTTCCTCCTCCTATAAATTGAGGTTAGAGGAAAGGTTTGAGATGCAGCTGAGTAGAAGAAAAGAAAGAGAGAATAAGAAAGAAAGAGAGTATTACAAGAGTGTTCTCAAGAGGGATAAAATTGTATCCCCTTAGAGATAATTTATATACTTGTGAGAGAGTATTTCTCCTATTATAAGAGAGAGTGGAAATTGTACTCTCCTTATATTTAGAGAGAATGTTGTAATCCCTACTTTCAGCAGTAAAATCCCCTACCTTGCCCATGGTTTTTTACCCCTTCTCCTTTGGGGGTTTTCCACGTAAAATATTTGTGTCCACTTTATTTCCACTTTCTCAATTTCACTTTAGTTGTGGGGTAGGTTCTGCCCATAACTTTCCTAACATGAACTCATTCTTCAAGAGACGCAACATGCATAAGTGTGTTCCTCAACCTCTCAAAAGTGCTACTATAGCTTCTTTTCACGCTCATAGTGTTGGTCGCGGAAGAGGTCATTCTACTTACAACACTCAAAATAATGAAAAAGGTCGAGGGCATGGGATTCGAGGGCGAGTATGTCCACACTGTGATTACTGTGGTTACTTTGGTCATATTTGTGCTCAATGTTGCAAGCTTAATCGAGTCGTGGTGCTCAACCGAAAGTCAAATCAGTTGTAGTTGCAGCAAACAATAGTTACAACGGAAATCTGGTTAATTCTAACCAAAATGTTGCCAGCTCGGAGGAGACAGATCCGTCAATTGTTGTGCACCTTGCACTTGTTCAATGCTCGCCACTACTGCCTCAACTAATGCCTCTTCTGAATGCTGAACTGTTAGATTTAGGGATACAAAAGAATGGTTTATTATATTATTGGATTGATTATAACTGAGTACAATATCTCCTATATATAGGAGAGAATGAAATACTAAACCAATACATTATTCGATATGAGACTAAACTAATATATATCATCGAACAACCCCGCTCAAACTCAAGTTGGTTAAAGCAACATGAGTTTGGAATATTGACAGTGTTCATATGGCAGAGATGGCACGCGGTGGTGCATAGACGGCACTCAGTGACGATGCATGGGACGGCACATGATGGCGTAGGGACGATCCGACTCTTGGATCTGGGACGACATAGGGATGACGCCTGGTGACGATGCTCGATGGCACTTGGAAGGTGCTCGGTAGATGGCGCATGAAACGATGTTGGGATCTCGCTCCCGAATTGAGAAGTTGTAGAAGTGGTAGTGACGCATGTTGGGATCTTACTCCAAACTGAGAAGTAGAAGTAGTAGTGGTAGTAGTTCGAGATAACATCGGCCGACAGGATGAACATCAGGATCTAGAATGATGTTGACATCTTCCCCTCTCAAACTCACAATAGATTAATCAGGGTGAGTTTGTATTGAGATCTGGATGTTGAAGTTGGGGAGACGTCGACGGGAGGTGGGATGAGGGAGACGAGGAACTGGGATGATGTCAATGTCTCCCCCTCTCAAACTCACGATCGATCAACCAGTGTGAGTTTGCTGACGAATTATCAGAATCTCTCGGAATCGGGACGATCGACTGTAGAAGTTTGAAGAACTAGCAAGAAATTTTTTTTTTCTTTTGGTGTGAAACGGGTAGGGTTTTAATTGTTCCGATAGAGTTTCGGATTTGGGTATTGGGTTCGGGTATTTATTGAAAGTGGGTAGGGTTATGGTTTGGAGCGGGTCGGGTATGCAAACAAACAAAAAACGAGATTGCAGCAAGGGGTTTTGAAATGGAAGGGCAGTGTCGGGCAGGTCCGATCTGGTCAGGAGCGGGTTTGATGGTGGAGGATTTGGGATTTGGGTTTTGTGTTTCGGAGTAGGATTAGGGTTTGGAGAAGTTGCGGCTAAATGGTGAGATGTTGGTGTGGTGTGGCTCGACGATGAGTGGTGGCTTGGGGAGTAGAGGGATAGGAAGAGGATGATAATGATGTACTGGTCAATGGTGGGAATTGGGAGCAACGGGATTAGGGTTTTGGGGGACGACAACGAGAGAGACGGCGACGGCGAGGATTGTTGGAATCGGGGGTTGTTTCTGAAAATGAGGAAGGGGATTCAGCAGCACAGCAGCACAGTGACGCTGCAAAGATTATCACCAGCTTTCAGTCTTGGGTACGAACCTGTGTCATTTCTCGGAGAATATTAACTACCAAAGCCCTTACGTTTCCTAGAAATTGTGTAAATGCCCCTGAAATAATTCGAATTATTAATTCAGCACAAATCTTTGGGTGCCACTAAGGGGCAGTTTGTTTGCTCATATTACTTTTACAATATAACTTTTACAGGGAAAAAAAAAAACCATGGTAGAGCACTGTTCACAAGTATGTTTAGCTTGATTCTGGCTATACTTAAATTTCTACTGTAGCACTATTATAGCATGTTCTGAAGAAGGAAAAAAATCCCAGATTTCAGTGAATGAACACTCAGTCACTGTGTTTTAATTGTTTCTCTCTCCTTTTTTTGACACTATCCAATAAAACAATTCTATGTACTTCTCCATATTAATTTTTTACTACTTTTTGTCAAAAAAATATTCCTCTCAATTCTATACTACAATAAAACTATATCCAAACAAACTACTTTTTTAGAACTCATTTTCAAAATTTTCTTTTTCCACCAGTAATCTTCGTGGATTTGATACATTTTACAACCAACGAAACACCCCATAAATGGTTTGATACTGTGTAGTCTTTGGTATGTTTAAAAAAAAAAACCAGAAGCCTGAATGGTTCAGTGCAATTCCAATATAGCGTCAAAGAAAAAAAAATAACAAAACAAAGCCAAAAGAATTTGGGAAGAGTTTTTTCGCATAGGGTGTGGGATGGCTTCTGCAAATGGTCCCTAATACAAAGATGTATTTCACGGTCTATCCTAAAAGAGACTTAAGGCAGTAAGATATCCGGATTTGAGTTGAGAACACCAAAAAAGAAACCTCCCCTTGTCCTCAATTGACGCAATTGAAACAATTATAGACTAAACAAAACACTTCATTTTGATACAATAGTAAACTAATTGCATCTATTAGTTACAGCTAAAGAGTGACCCAAGTTGGCATTATCAGCTATGAGAAGGTTAGCAAAAATAAATGGGATATTTTAGCAAATGCCCCCATTCAAAATGTGTAAACTAACATATACCCCCACTATTTTTAAAAACTAAGAAATACCCCTAGTTTGGATGGAATGGTTAAAATTCCGTTAAGTTAACTTACGTGCATCACATGTAACACAGTAAAATGACCAAAATACCACCAATAAAATTATTTTAGCAAATATCCCTATTCAAAATCTAAAAACTAGCATATACCCCCACAATTTTTAAAAAAAGGGATATTTTAGCAAATGCCCCCGTTCAAAATATGGAAACTAGCATATACCCCCACTATTTTTAAAAACTAAGAAATACCCTTAGTTTGGACGGAATCGTTAAAATTCTGTTAAGTTAACTTACGTGCATCACACGTGACACAGTAAAATGACCAAAATACCCACTACATAAAGTAAGGGTTTCTTGAAGCAAATTTGAAAAGAGAATGAACCGTCTCTTTTCCGCTTTGCAAGTCCGTATAATTTTTTCTCTGATGGCCATCTACCCCACCTTGTTATATTAGGGTTTTTAAAGAAGAAATACCCCAACCCTAATCAGTCATTGACTCATTGTAAGCATCTTCTCCACCTTGTTATATTAGGGTTTTTGATAGATTATGTTTGTTTGATCGTTTCAACTTGATCAATTTTGTGATGTTTTTTTTTTCTGAATTCTTTTTCAAGGAAAATTGGTTGTAGGAAGAGCCATGAATTCGAGAAGGTTCGCATCTGAATCTTTGTTCTATTATTTTGTTTATATTTGTTTATATTTTTATTATTCGGGTTGGGGTATTTCTTCTTTAAAAACCCTAATATAACAAGGTGGGGTAGATGGCCATCGGAGAAAAAATCATATGGATCTGCAAAGCGGAAAGGAGACGGTTCATTCTATTTTCAGATTTGCTTCAAGAAACCCTTACTTTATGTAATGGGTATTTTGGTTATTTTACCGTGTCACGTGTGATGCATGTAAGTTAACTTAACAGAATTTTAACGATTCCGTCCAAACTAAGGGTATTTCTTAGTTTTTAAAAATAGTGGGGGTATATGCTAGTTTCCATATTTTGAACGGGGGCATTTGCTAAAATATCCCTTTTTTTTAAATAGTGGGGGTATATGCTAGTTTTTAGATTCTGAATAGGGGTATTTGCTAAAATAAATTTATTGGGGGTATTTTGGTCATTTTACTATGTTACATGTGATGCACGTAAGTTAACTTAACGGAATTTTAACGATTCCATCCAAACTAGGGGTATTTCTTAGTTTTTAAAAATAGTGAGGGTATATGCTAGATTTCACATTTTGAATGGGGGCATTTGCTAAAATATCCCAAAATAAATTAATACAACCCAGTTGCACTACAAATCTCTACTACTTTAATGGGAGAGTTGGGGTTTGTAACAAACAAACCCTAACTTTATAACTATATAAACACGTGTAATACAGTCTAAACTATATCCAACAAATATAACTGTGCGTCGCACGTGTAGCCCAAATCAAATATTCAAATATAAACTACTTTTTTTCTTATTCAATATATATTCATTTAATTTGATGACTTTACTTTTTTTAAATGTGCATCGCACGTACATTATACTAGTCACAATAATGGGTGGCATGCTTCCGAAACTAGAAGCATGCACAAGTATATAATTCCATGTGCAGTGCAACAAAGTGAAAACAGGGCCGGCCCTGAGTTCCCGGGGGCCCTAGGCATACTTTCGAAATAGGGCCCCTAATAGCATATATATTTTTTTACGCGCAAAATACGTGCCTATATTTACAAGGAAAGTTCAAATTTGGAGGCCCCTAAAATCGCGAAATCTCCGGAGGCCTAAGGCGGCCGCCTTACCCGCCTCTAGGGTAGGGCTAGCCCTGAGTGAAAACCACAAGAGACTAAATAAAACACTTCCAATATATTTGTCTAGTCTTAAGAATTTTGATTTCTTTTTATATGCCAGTTTTTGAAACTATTTGTAAAAAGATGACAATTGACAAAGTATTTGTGTTCGTTGACTCAACAACTAAACTCGTTTCCAACAGTGAGTTTAGTTGTTTCATGCTCACCGTTGGAACATGGCAAGTGTAATTTTTTTTAGAAACTCGTCGTTCCCAACGGCGAGTTTAGTTCAAAATTTTCAATGAAGACTCGTCATTCCCAACGGCGAGGACATATACACTAGACTCGCTGTTGGAAACGAGTTTAGTTCAAAATAAATTTCTCTAGAGTTTTTTTTCGAAAATTCACTTAAGTCAAACAGTGTTTCACTCTCTGTGAAATTTCCTATATCCTCGTCGTTCCCAACATCAAATCTGGTATAAATGTCCTCGTTGTTGAGAACGGTGAGTCTTTATTGAAAATTTTGAACTAAACTCGCTATTCCCAACAGCAAGTCTATTGTAAATGCCCTCGTCATTGGGAACGACGAGTCTTTATTGAAAATTTTGAACTGATCTCACCATTGAGCACAGCGAGTTTCTCAAAAAATTAGCACTGAACTCGTCATGTCTCAACGGCGAGCATAATGATGTAAAACCAACCCTAAAATAGAGAATTTTCCAAGAATTTTAATGGGTTAATTTTACCAACATGAAAGTTCTGATCTAAGTTAGAAATTTAAAACAGTCAGCAGATTTGATGGATTTTCAAGAACTGAATTATGCTAACAATTCCAATTAATAATTCAACCTCAATCAATAATTAAATCCCTATATGTTAGCAAGTAATAAGTCCAATATCGATTTGTACTCTAATCTAGCATGTGGATCACTCAATCTCAGTATTTTGTGGTCGACAGTCAAATCAGATAATACACTAGATGATAAGGCAGTAAAACATAAATACGGAAGAAATGGAAAGATTATACCGAATCCGAAGAAAACCAACAGAGATCTCGGAGTTGGGCAGCAACTGGGATCTCCGCAACTCAGCAAGCAAAGTCAGCAACGAAGCCCAGGGGGGCTGGACTGGTCGCCGGCTGTTGACGGCGAACGGGCGGCGGCGGGGGCTGGCGTGGTCAGAGAGCCGGGGTGAAAGTGAAGGAGGGAGGTAGCGGGCGATGGGTTTGGGGAACTGTGGTGGGGTTCGGGATCGGAGGAGGAAGGAGGAGATGGTGGAGGCGGTAGTGGTGGTGGGTGTTTGGGGTGAGGGAGTTGGTCGCCGGGGGAGGGGGGTTACGGCGTAGGGGAGAGGAAGTGGGTACGGGATCTGATCGGGAGTGGGTGCGGGATGGGGGCTCGGTTGGATTTTAGGAAACGAAAAAAAAAGGAGAAGAAGAAGAACGATGGTGAGGTTGGTTTGGTGGGGGGTCGGGGTAGGGAAGAAGAAGAAGTAGAAGGTGAAGAGGCGGCGGCGGCTAATGAGGGGATTAGGGTTTAATTTAGGGGATTTGTGAAATTGGGATTAGGGGAGATTGTATTTGGGATTTTTTTAATTGGGGGATAATTTTTAGAATTAATCACTAATTCTAAAATTGGATTAGGATTTATCACAAACCCTAATTTGTATCTCGATTGTATCACACAAGGAGAAAAAATGAAGAGCAAAACTCAACACAGCTTTTTTTTTATCGATAATGGCATGCCTTTCTCATTCATCTCAGGGCCTTTAAATAGGCTCAATTACATCTTGAAACACATCTCCAAAATATTCTCAGAATCTAAAAATTACAAAAAAGATTACATAAAAATGGAAATAAAATAAAAATCCTAAACTGTAAAGATGTCCTCATCATTCTCTCCGGGTGGGAGAGAGCTCGACCCAGTCGAGTCAAAACCAGTGATCATGTCATCGTGCTCCAAAAGATCTGGATCCAGTTGCGGGAGCCCCTTACGATCACTGCAAGTATCATCCGACTTCGGTTTGTTTTTCCACCTCACCAAATACTTGTGCATACCACCATCTCTTGTGGAGATTATCTGATCATCTAAAATATTATCTAACTCGTCTGTCGATGGATAAGTAGTATCTGGTAGTGGAGGTAATGGGGGAATCTCACCATTAGGCTGCAGGGTAGGCTCATCTATAAGAAAATTTCTAGGGTTGAATTTTGAGCCTTCATAAAGTACTAAATCCTCAATATTGAAAATTTTACTTATGCCAAAACCTTCAGGAAGGTCAACGACATAGGTACTATTATTGATTGCATGTAGAATCTTAAATGGGCCTGCAGCACGTATGTTCAAGTTCTTAACGGATCCAACAGGAAACCGTTCCGGATGAATCCGAAACATCACTTCGTCACCAATATCAAAAGTTATAAATTTCCGTCTAGTATCAGCTATTAACTTGTAGTTAAAATTATTCTCATTAAGTTCCTTGGAAATTTCTCTATGCAAGTCATGAATGTTATATGCAAATGTGGGTGCAGACTCTGTGACTTTGTGATGTTCTAATACATGAGTAAAATCTATGGGTTGCCAAGTGACTTGGGAAGGACTGGGTGTCTCGGGTATACTCAATAGAGGTGACTGGATAGGCTGAATACAATTGAGAGACGGGTCATCCTCTTTTTCATCAAAGTCATCACTTATATTAGGTTCATAGGTAAACTCATTGACGGGCTCACCAGCGATGACTGCGGTACCCTCTACTATATTGATTCTACTTGGACTAGGACAGTTGCCAGCAACATGACCATAGCCCTTACACTTATAGCACTTAGTGAGAGGGTCAATCTTACTGTAATCTCTTTCAGTGTTCTTACCCTTATGTTCATCTCTATGTGAATTAAAATTTGAGTTAGGTTTGTTGGGGTAAGATTTGTTGGGGTGCTGAGAGGGAGGCTTAGGTCTAGGTGGGTCAGTAGAGGTCATTCTAGAGGAATGATCTCTCAAGTCGCTGGACCTAGAATGAGAACTAGCTTTAAGAGAATCCATGTCGAGGACTAGGGCGTAGGCTGCCGCTATTGAGTCCACGTTTCTATAGATTAGCTCGTTCCTAAGGTCAGCTCGTAGTCCAGCTCTGAACCTAGAGAGAGTTTGTTCTTCACTCTCTTTACCTAACGCGTTGCACCGACTAAGGAAGTCATCGAATTTATCTACATATTCTTGTGTGGATTTACTTCCTTGATACAATAGGTTCCACGAATCTAGCAATCGGGTGTGGAACGATAATGGTACATACCTCTCAGTGAGCTTCTCTTTCATGGCCTCCCAAGTGGCTATGGGTGCCAGGCCTCGGCCTCTGCGGGCATGTTCAAGATTGGTCCAATGCTGTTGAGCTTTACCCGTTAATTTCATAGTTGCAAATTTAACTTTAAGGGCTTCGCTCATGTCGAACCACACAAAATAGTGGTCCATGGCACGGACCCAATCCAGGTAAGCTTGGGGTTCCATGTGGCCTTCAAATTGGGGAACGTCAGCCTTAACGTTCTTTTTATATTGTTCGTCAGGGTCACGTTCTTGACGTCGATCGTCATGAACATTCCCTTGAGGGATCTGACGATGGCCATGAAGCTCAGGGACAATTGTTTGATTTAGCTCCACTTTCTCAAGCCTCTGATTGATATTGGCAAGAGTTGCTTGGATGGCAGCTAGGGTAGCGGAGATATCAGAGTTGTCCATTTCAGGTCTGAGAAGTCTAGGGTTCCTAATTGGGTGATTGGACAGGGATAGAAAAGGCTCTTCAGGGTCTGTGATGGTGCTGCGAAGACGCATTCACCAAAAGTGAAAACTATGGGGTGTGTCCTAATTTTTTTTTTTTTTTTAAATGATTCTGAACTAAAATAAAATAAAATAAAAGATTACACGACACTAAATGAATGCAAAAATGATGCCTACGATGCAAGAACTAAGGTTATAAGAACCTTTGCTCTGATACCAAAATGATGTAAAACCAACCCTAAAATAGAGAATTTTCCAAGAATTTTAATGGGTTAATTTTACCAACATGAAAGTTCTGATCTAAGTTAGAAATTTAAAACAGTCAGCAGATTTGATGGATTTTCAAGAACTGAATTATGCTAACAATTCCAATTAATAATTCAACCTCAATCAATAATTAAATCCCTATATGTTAGCAAGTAATAAGTCCAATATCGATTTGTACTCTAATCTAGCATGTGGATCACTCAATCTTAGTATTTTGTGGTCGACAGTCAAATCAGATAATATACTAGATGATAAGGCAGTAAAACATAAATACGGAAGAAATGGAAAGATTATACCGAATCCGAAGAAAACCAACAGAGATCTCGGAGTTGGGCAGCAACTGGGATCTCCGCAACTCAGCAAGCAAAGTCAGCAACTCAGCAAGCAAAGTCAGCAACGAAGCCCAGGGGGGCTGGACTGGTCGCCGGCTGTTGACGGCGAACGGGCGGCGGCGGGGGCTGGCGTGGTCAGAGAGCCGGGGTGAAAGTGAAGGAGGGAGGTAGCGGGCGATGGGTTTGGGGAACTGTGGTGGGGTGAGGGATCGGAGGAGGAAGGAGGAGATGGTGGAGGCGGTAGTGGTGGTGGGTGTTTGGGGTGAGGGAGTTGGTCGCCGGGGGAGGGGGGTTACAGCGTAGGGGAGAGGAAGTGGGTACGGGATCTGATCGGGAGTGGGTGCGGGATGGGGGCTCGGTTGGATTTTGGGAAACGAAAAAAAAAGGAGAAGAAGAAGAACGATGGTTGAGGTTGGTTTGGTGGGGGGTCGGGGTAGGGAAGAAGAAGAAGTAGAAGGTGAAGAGGCGGCGGCGGCTAATGAGGGGATTAGGGTTTAATTTAGGGGATTTGTGAAATTGGGATTAGGGGAGATTGTATTTGGGATTTTTTTAATTGGGGGATAATTTTTAGAATTAATCACTAATTCTAAAATTGGATTAGGATTTATCACAAACCCTAATTTGTATCTCGATTGTATCACACAAGGAGAAAAAATGAAGAGCAAAACTCAACACAGCTTTTTTTTTATCGATAATGGCATGCCTTTCTCATTCATCTCAGGGCCTTTAAATAGGCTCAATTACATCTTGAAACACATCTCCAAAATATTCTCAGAATCTAAAAATTACAAAAAAAATTACATAAAAATGGAAATAAAATAAAAATCCTAAACTGTAAAGATGTCCTCATCAAAACAACTAAACTCGCCGTTGGGAACGGCGAGTTTAGTCGTTGAGTCCACCGGCGCAAATATTTTGGCAACTATTATCTTTCTGCAAATAGTTTCAAAAAGTAGCATATTAAAAATAAATAAAAAATAAAAAATTTAAGCTAACTGACACCAAATATATTTCTCTTTTTCCAGAATTGAGAAATTTGAGAATACCAATCTGATTTATTAAGGAGACAAATAATAAAACAAGCGCGCGCCCACCCACACACAAAAAGGTGAAAACTGAGGATAAGAGCCTCTAGAAGAATGATTGATGTGTTTGTGGATGTTGAGCAACTCTGCGGTCCAACTCAGTTCCTATTGATTATCGATAAAACTGGAGCAGTCGAGACTACGGCAAGTGAATTGAACTACTACTCATAAAATTGTTTGTAAGTAGGGATTCTATGTCGAAAAGAAGAGACAAAAGTTGATACATCTTCAAAGAACATATTTTAGAAAACTAGAACTAAAGAAGTGACAAGAACTGACATAATTTGCTATAGATATATGAATGAGAAATCAAAGTCATTTGAGATTTGCTTTGCTGATGCATTGAAGTGTTAAGAATTGTTATTTTTTTATAATGACATGATGCATGAACAAATAAATTTCAAATAACTTAATTTTATATTTTTAGACTAATTTAGTTATATTAAACAATGTGAACGGTTCGGATCATCCACATGATGAATATGTATGGAGTTCTCAACAAAGCTTATCGTGAGAATGGTTCTCAACTGATCCCTACCCTATATACATATGAGCAAGGATCCTTCATTTACAGTACTCCAATTTGTCAGCAGTTTGAGAACCATGAAATAGTAAAGGTCAATTTATTTAGCATGTTATATATTTAAGAATAGAACTTGCTGTTTATCACAAAATCAATATCATAGCATACACATCACAGGCATCGTGAACAATGCAGTCAATATTCTATCTAAAGGAAATAAATCTAATCATTGTATAATTTAAAGAGATCTAACCACTGCTAAAAGAGTTTTCTTTTGCAAATGTTCATCGCAATTCCACATTGTTCTCTTCACATATCTGTAACATGTTACAACAAACCTAGACATAAAAAAATTATGCAGAGCAGAAAAAGGGTTTTGTCGGCATAAGAATACAACACCCAGATCCCTACTATTTTTCTTAATCCCTACAAAAGAGGGTCGAGAAGAAACGTAAAGTGAAACAAAAGGACAGGCTACATAACACAAATGAGCACACAAAAACACTCATCTTGTACAGGTAAGGAATATAAATACCTGAAAGGATATGGAAATCATGTCACATTTTTATGTAAACGTGTGGATGTCCGGATATCTTCATGCACAATTTACTCCAAAACCACTAAACTATATCTTTCTGAGATGGTCGTCTTCTGTGGTCTCAAGACTTATCCTCTTGTCTGCGTGACAGAATCTGCACAAAACAGCACATATTCTCACAACTCATACTATTACCATTACCATAGGTCGCTAGCATAATAATTATTAACTGTATAATGATTACGGGTAACTGCCACTATTTACTCAAAAAAATCGTAATGTATTATCACTAGAGAAGAGAGACAAGCCTCTAAATTTATGTCTTATTGCCTGAATTTTCAGCATATACCCTTCATGGGTTGGTGATCAGGGATTTTCTTTAGTGATTTAAAATAGGGTAAAAAGTCCCCCCCCCCCCCCCCCCACCCACACAAAAAAAACACTAACGAAATTTTACAAATTAAACCCCCCTCCCCTCCCCCCACCTTTGTTTTGAGTCAAAAGACCCCCCACCGTTTAAAATAGGACAATTTGACTCCTCCCTTTAGGAAAAAAGCAAAGCAAAAAAAAAAAACGTTTTTTTACATAATTAAAAAAACTCCTAATGTTTGTTGAGTCAGCAACTATTAATAAAAGGCGACAGGGTAAAATTGTCATATTTTAAACGGTAGGGGGTCTTTGATCTTTTGACAGAATACAAACGTTAGGGTGTTTTTAAATTTTTCATAAAATGTTAGGGTTTTTTTTTGCTTCCTTTTTACCCTTTAAAATATTCCAGGATCCTGTGACACTAGAAGTGTCCATCAATGCAGTGAAAAAGGAGTAACAGTATAGCTCATAGCAAATGCGTTGGTGGATAGATGGATCAATCATGTGTAACAGACTCGCGCCAATGGATCCAAATTAGACTTCACAGGTTTATTTTATCATTAAACTTTATAAAATAAATTGCAAAAATTAGGTAGCAACTAGCAAGTATACATTAAGATTATTTGTAAGGCAAAATCAAAGGTTCCCCAACTTCAACCAAAATTTTAAGGGTTTGGCCACTATAGATATATAAACTAGGAAACGAAGCAAACGGAATTGCGATTACAGGTGAATTACAACGAATATGGTACATATGCTAGCCGATATAGTTAAAACCTATGAAGCACAAATGCAGATAAGGGTTGCGGGTACGACACGATACAGGTACAGGGATACGTCATTTTCCAAAAAGATAGGATACGGGTATGTTGGTGGGTACGTTAAATATAATATATTTTATATTATATATATAAATCAATAAATATTTATCTTGTTAAAAATGCAAATATTGAACCATTTCACATAACTTTAATGAAACATTATAATTGTGAGCATTTTGGGAGAATGATAACCGAACTATCAAAACACTGGATATACTTATTTTGTGTTTGAGCATAACTTGAAACATCAAGCTTTTGAAATTACACTAGGGCCCCAAACATTTATCTAAACATAATTGTATTCAAAATTGTAAACACAAATTAAGAAATTGGATAGTCCTAGGGTACGCACCCCGGTGTACCCAAGGAGTATCAGCACTCGATACGCACGCGACACGAGCACATTGGCCGTTTGGAAGTACCCGTGCTTCCTAGGTTAAAACAGTGGAAGCATTAACTAAAGTAGACGGATTTGTTGGAATTTTGTAGTTTCTTTAATGTTTGTATCCTTTGTAATGGCAGATGAGAACCTTGTTCGGCAATCTTGAGACAGGTCTAAACCCTATAAAGCATGGACACAAACCCCAAAATAAACATGACTGCGACAGGACACATCGACGTAAGGAGAATTCTAATATGCTACATAGAAATAGTGTTGAATTTTGTTCAATACATGCCTGCCATGAGCATCAAGTGTATAATTTCCAAATTTCCAAATGGATGTGTATGTGATTCACCTGATGCCCCCTCTTATCCTTTTTTTTGTTCTTTTTTGTTTGCTTCATTCAGAAACCCTGGTAGTTTTCTTCTACAATAGAAACCAAGATAACAATAGCCCCATGCTTCATCCCTTTTACACTTTTATTTCATATTTCATAATGAGTTGACACTGAACTCATTTTCTATTGCAGGCATGATGGCTTCTCTCTATCATGTATTCATGTGTTCAGTCCCCGAAATAACCCTAGGTGATAAATTACCAAATTTTAATCTATTGTAACTTTCTACAAGGATTTTTTGCCTGTGTCACTCCCATTGTTTCGCCTGTAAATCGTGGGCCAAACAATCATTTCATTTAATCACAAAGATCCAAGTAAAATAGCAATCCTAAGTGATTTGATTATTCGACTATGTCATTTGCTTTACCACAGTTTTACTCTTCAAGAGAAACTACCAAACAATTTTACAATCTGGAATCTTCAAATCCGATCCAAATTAGTATAACCCGTGCATAGTACTGACATAAGCTGTGTACTATTCTTAGTGTCCTCTTTTTAACATATTTCAGAATTTTGAAATATTGACAAAGAGAGCAATATTTCATTGTCACATCCAATTATTTAAGATATGTTAGCATACAATTCTGGTGACTAGGTATAGTTGGAGACACTTTAAAGAAACCAAAACACATACCTTGATCTAAATGCAATGACATCCAAAAGACCAGTGCCACTCTAATTGTCAGCATGCCTGCGCTTAGGTCTACGATGTGCATTACTCGCATGAGTATGGGATGGCTTCTTTGGCTTTTTACTAAAAAAGATTCAAAAATAAAAGAAAATCAACAATGGGAGACGCAAATGGAAGATAAGAATGTAGATAAGAGCTACGAAAGATTTCATGCAAAAAAAAAACAACTAACCAGAACATGATCGAGAAGATTGTGTAAACCAAAAAAATGGGTAATGCCAACAAAGCAGAGGCCTGTAGTCATAGAATTAAAGCCGTTCATCATAATGCAAACAGATGCGTGAAATTACATTATAAAATAACGTTTACTCAATTCAAGCTGGAGTACTACCATAAACCAAACTAGTTCTTTCGTTGCAAGAGGTTTTGTAAGTTCGTGACTTTTCAGTTTCTCCAGGACTGTACCTTGAACCTACAGAAGTAAATTAAAGGTCACTACAACCAAATGATTTGATTTATGGGTGCATTTTCACGGATAGGAGCCATATAATTTATACATCATAAACAAAGGCAAGTATTGAGCATTAAATTAAGACTGACAGAAAATTAATTTCCATCAATTTCAAGCTTTCCGGTATTTCAGATAAGCAATTTGATTCTAGAAGCCTACTAGTTGTACATGTGTTTGAAACCACAGACGAGAAGTTTGTATGATTGAAATCAGAGGACAAGAGAATTAAGCGTGTAACTCTTATAGTTTTCTTTGTAATCAGTGACGGGAAGCAGTTACAGACCACAAAGCAGGTGTAATATTTTGAACTCCATACTTTTCCAGTTGGTTTTTCACAGTTTTTATACTGTAATGGTTCCACCAACAACTTTACCATAGAATTAACATACGCACTGCATATATCTGACATTATGGTACAACTATCGACAAATATATCTCCCTCAGGTTCTATACTCATGTTGTCAATTGAAATAATCCCAATTGTTCAACTCTCTGAATTCTCTCAACTCTCTCTGAACTCTCTATACTCAGATCATTTGAAATTGCCCAAATTGTTCAACTACAATTACATCAATCTTCAACTCCTGAGATAAATTTATTTAGGGCTATAGCTGAAATCGAAATAACCATGATACAGTATCCAGTTTTACAAGAGAGGAATGGCATCCTGTAGAACTATTATGATACATGGCATCTGCCAAGGGAATTTTAGTAACATTGTTCTTGCTTCCAAGAAAATTAACTGAAGAACCAGGCTTGCTGAAGAAAGTGACAACGTAGAGAGGATTAGATTTGAAAATCATTTGTATACACTGAATAAGTTTGGTCAACTTAACAGTCTACAGAACCATGAGGACAAGCAAATGCCTTGTGGATAAAGGAGAAAAAAAAAAGTGTAATCTCTTTGAGGAAAGAAGTTGTACAAAGTCATATAAAACAGTCACGTAAGCAATCTTAGTTTTATGCATCATATAGCAAAGGCTAAATAGAAGAAAACTATCCAACTCTGAGTTTTTAACCAAAACTTACACTAAACTTGCTGTAATACGTATAACCCCATTACCCCCTCAAACTTTCATTTTCAACCAGAACTGTAACAATTGCCTACCTCAAATTTTCCAGAAACTACCTTAAACGATAGCAACTTCTTCAAAAACTAGCTTATACTAGGGTAGTTATTTGTGAAAATGAGTTTGGAATAGTTACACATTAAAACAAGGATATGTTAATTAATTTAAAAAACCCAAGTTACAGTAGTTTTCTGCTATTTAGCGTATAGTAAAAGCTTGGAAGAAAGAACTCAGACAAAGCCCAAACAAGAAAAGAAAACTTCGAAGAACCAATTTGGTTTATGCTAAGGGGATACCATAGATGCTATTTCCTTGTCGAGAAGATTGATGCAAAGATTGATGCAAAAGAAAAGAGATCCAATATGGTTGCTTAAGTTAGAAATAGCTTAAGATGCATAAATGGAAAGTTTGTGCCTTCATTCCCCAGAAAAGGAACAGGCTTCTTAGCTAAGTAAGAGTCTAAAACATGTTTAATGGAGTAGCTGCTATCTGGAAAAAAGATGAGACTCAGTAGATCACTACCACTATAATTTACATCAACGTTTCTGGTCAAATTTCACCTCCATTATGAGATGCATTATAGGACCACTCAGGATACAAAGGCCCTATACCTTTCATTATTCGCTAAGAAATATCATTTTACGATGAGAAGGGAGGCTATTCTCATGTAGAAATTTGAAAAGAGCACCTTACAACCAAGAGGATTTAGAGAGCTGAAAATATAGCAATATGAACGTCACCTTGGTAGGTGGTAGTTGAAGAACAACTACTGAATAACTCAGAGTGATGGACATGAAATGAAGTGAAAGTACCATAACTTTGGTTCAATCCTTCATTGTGAGAATATCAAGGATGTTCTTCATAGTTTATAGAACCAAACTCGGGTGGTTAAGGTGCAAAAATGCCTCTGAAATACCAAGTGACCGAAAAATTTTAAGAAAACACAATAGAATCAAGCATGATTTATGGATCTGAACAATGGGAGATTTAAAACACCACCCCACAAAATGAGTATGGCCTGCTGAAATGAAGGCAATATAGTACGAAAAAGAAAGATCACTCACAATAATTAATATCTTAATATGGATTAAGAGGAAGCTTCAATCTAGGGAAACAGCCACTATTCACTAACTGGAAATCTAATGATTCAGTCTGTAAAAAGAGATTTAATGATTTCTGATTTGAAGAGGTGGTGGCCATTAAGCTAAAAGATTGGAGTAAGTTTTAGACAAAGGCGTTATAGTTGTTTATAGTATTGTCCGATAATGTTGTTTATAGTATTGCTCCTAATTTGGATAGTTCACTTTCACTGCTCACATCGGTGTCCCGTATGGCACTCTCGAGCTACTTTGTATGAGGTCACAAACTCACCTTCATGCAACAAAATATATTAGATTTACATAGTCAAAACAATTCAAAGGGTTCATATATTAGATTTACACAGTCAAAACAATTCAAAGGGTTCAAGATTTTTACTGTCATTTCTACACAGTAGGTGCAGAGCAATTGATGAACACACATAAAATGAAAATGCTACCAATTTGTATTGTCTGTACTGCTAAATACAAGATGGGGCCATATACACTCATAAATTTCCTGTGTTCTCCTTACATTTTTGTCTTTATTAAGCCAATCAAAGTCAATTTTCATGGTACTCATTCTTTGAACCCTGGATTACAAATATGGGAACTGTTTGCTCTATGATGTATAACATGTGATCTAAAACAGAAAAGAGATCTGAATTTATACTAATAATAATAAAGGGTACCTCATACTTAAATGAGGTGATTTCCTCATATAGGGTACCTCATACTTAAATGAGGTGATTTCCTCATATAGAGTAATTAATCGTTCGACCTATTATGGACAATCCTCACCATTCACATTGATTTGTGTCATAATATCTCTGAGCATAAAAATTGACGTTGTGTGGGTGCTTCTTAATCATGTTTCGACTGGTTGCAAAATTAACAGTTTTTCAATAAAATAACAAATTGGCACACCATCTAATGCATGGGTAAGAAGCCTCTAGACGAATTTATTTTTTGTACACGTGTCTTCTGATATAAGAAACATGATGAATGGTGTGGATCATTATATAGAGCTCCACCTTGTGAGTACAACTACTCTATATGAGAGAATTAACCTCCTATAAGTATGAGCTCCCTTTCCCCATATAAAACACTAAACTATCAATATGGTGAAGCATATGAGCAAAACAGTCAAGGCAGATAGCAGATACCTGATGATGATAAGTAGTTGCAGATTCAAGAGATTTTCCATAAGCATAAACTGCACGTTTTGTATATGGCTTGAGGGCAAGACTGACTTTCTCAACGTGTGGCTTGATAGCAGTAGCAACTTGGTCAACATAGGGTTTACACAACTTCTTAACTTCCTAAAAAAGTATAATGGTTTTGGGAATTAGGCCAGATGAAAATCCAGAAATAAATCCCAATAAAATGACTCTTTATCTGTCCTTCAATAAGCCTTTGCAAGTAATGTAGGAAATACCTGCACATAAGGAGCTGAGAATTCTAGTACTTTGACAAAATGAGGTGTAATTGCAGTTCTGCAAACCTCATAAACCTCAGTGCTTTTAGTAGATACTGTTTGCACATGAGGACTAACAGTAGTTGTAAAGGTCACCCATTTCTCATTTACAGCTGGGATCCATTTCTACATAAATCAATATTGACTACATTAGCATAAACGTGTAAGCAATTTGCAAGAAATCCTCTTTCCTCTTGTTTACGACTGCAGTAGTATACGCACTTTGAAAAATGGTTTAATTTTTATCGACAATAAAGGCAATAAGAATGTTATTTGGAATAAAATATCCAAAAACATAATGTTCCACCAAATTTGAATGTGCACATTATAACAATAGCATTCTCAAAAATCAAAAATGTTAAATGGATGATAGCATCTAAGATAATGCTCAATGCTCATAGAACTTATCTGACAACTTTCACAAATTGCTAAGAAATATACATTTCAATACTAGTGGTCACCACTTTACCAGTAATAGTGCAAAAGATAAATGCAATGTTTACTTACAGTTTTAACTGTTTCTAGGTGGGGTTCAGCCCAACTTTGTGCCTGCGCCAACTTCTCCGATGCCTGCAAATTTTAAGCCCAAAACACGATCATTTAGTGATGGGTTGTAGTGGGACAGGGATCCAATCTCAAACCATAATCATCATGCTTTACGCCTTTCCCATCAAAATGTGGTCACAGGAATTAAAAATGATAAAAAAGTACAAAAAGTTGACTAGTGAAATCAACCCACTCATATTTAAATATTAAATTCCTCATTAAAGAATCTATAGCCGAGAGAATTGAAGAAGTAAAAAGCCACATATTTTATAAGAAATATATTCAATTCTGAGGCTTGGGAAAAACCAAGAACCAAAGAAAATACACTCCCATAAGATCGAATCAAATCTCATTCCTTAAAGAAAAGACAGAAAACCATATCCAAACACATTCTGCGAGAAACTTTTTCAATCATGGTATAAGTCTACATAATCCATTGTTTAGTACCTTCTGCAGAATAACATCAAAGGTAGGCTTTCCATGCTCATTCCACTCTTTAGCTGCAAGATCCTGGAAGCAATAAAATAAGCTTTTGAGAGATGTCCGGGATGATCAGGCATCATATTAGCAACTTGTTGCCTAAAAGTGTAAGCTTACCTGAAAACGGGCAATCTGGACAGCAAGCCAAGGGGGAAGCCATGCTCCATTAACCTGACCAAGGACCATTAAGGGTTAACGTACTTTTGTAATATATAATACTATCACTGACTAAATTAGTAGCAATGAAAAATCAATTTTGTAGATACAATGCCGTTAAATACCCAGTAAGCAATATCCAAAAAAATAAGCAGCACATACCAACCTATGAAATCTCATCAATACAGGAACTTTTTAATATATTCTCCCTCCATTTCATAATATAAGTCGACCTAGCTTTTTTTGGGCTCTAAATTATATGTCGTTTTAGGTTTCCAAAACTGTCTTTACACTTTCAATGGCTCATTAATTAATTTATCTACTCCACTACCAGTTATTCCCTTAAAGGGTTCTAATATGTCAATTAATATGTTTAATTAAAGAGGATAGTATTTTTGTAACTATATTCTTAACAGGTCAATTAATAGGTTTAATTTAAAATGATACTTGTTTCATATCACACTTACCTAGAGTTTTTCTTAATAAGAGGGTAGGAACCTTAAACGACTTATATTATGGAATGGAGGGTTAGACATTAATATAAGTTGAAACTTCCCATGCCACACTTAATGGCCCTTTTAGTTTCTCCAAGCACATCAAAGAGCCTTTATAGTAAAATTTTGAACCTATGGTCCCGGAAGCAAATAACATGCACAGCCATTAAATTTTTCACAACATTTTTTGTAGAAATGAGCTTCTAAGAAAAAACAGCTACAGGAATAAGCCTCTCCATACAAGACAGGAGGAAGAAACAATCAGAGAAAGTCGTGTGATATGAATTTTAGTGTTAACATGGATAAAAGGAAACATTGTCGGCTATACCCACCATCTTTATCTCATCCAATAAAGAAGGTGAATCCTCGAAACTTATTTGCTCAGGCATTGTTTCGGAGCAGCATTCTATAGAAATCCAAAATAAATAGTTTTTTCCTATTAGTATGTCTTTTAACCACCAAGAGTCTGTTACTAACCAAACCAAATATCTTTCATGCCATTATACATAGCTCAGGACCAGGTCACAGGATTTCTTACCAGCGCAAATACAGTTTGTGTTTTAACTAATACAGATGCTTTTGGCAATCAGTTTAACTACGACATAATAATCAATAGGACCCCATATGGGACATAAAAATGTTACGTGAAATAGAGCTGCACATATCCCAACCATCAACCAGATATCTCTGATATAGTTCTTCTAAGAACTGTGTCTTTTTTGCGTATAAGTCCTATTGTTTACGTATCGGTCATCGATGAATTATCTCTCTTTTAGGGGGTTTATTTGCAATGTTAGTGGTTTTTTTGTAATAAAACCCACGAACTTGCACGTGCTAGTGTTTTCTTCTTCCCCATTCTCTCTATATTGAGATGGGACTTTTTGTATGAGAATTATGTTGAATGAATTGATATTGAACCCCTTATTTCCAACTTTTATTTTCTCCTTTTGTTGATTTAATGGCGGCCACCGCCGACACCTCCCAACGTTACGACGGTCCACCACCAGGTTGGATTGGGTCTGTAACAATGGTATCAGAGCCATTTCCTTATGGCCACCCCTACCCCATCGCCAATGTCAGTCATGCCCACTACCGACCCCATCATTCTGCCATGGTTGGACCTCTCCATTCTCAATTGCTGAGCATACCCTCCTTTGCTCCCACTGTTTTAAATATCCTCCGATACGGCCGAAATTTCGGTTCGGCTAGCTTGCCGATATGAAATCACATATTTTATACTCTATATCGTTTTGGACCGAAAAGTGTAAATTTCGGCCGAAATTTCGTAATTTCTGCCAAAATATTGTCGAAATTGGCGAAATATCAGCAGAAATAAACACAAATGTTATTGTGAATAATGAATATATAAAATAAATTGTTTTACTTTTTGCATATATGTCTTTCAATATAGAACCTTAAGCTAAGATAATGTGAAGATTTCGTCTCGCTATTGTGTGTATATACTCAAGGTCAATTAAGTTTATTAACTAATACATTTTTTCTAATCAATACAAATTCAATTTAGTTATATACTTATATTACATTCTCTTAAATTCTGTGAATATTACCGTAATTGATTCATGTCATTAGTTATATTATACATTATTTTATATGATAAACGACATGTCAGATATATAATATTTTATTTAGTAACAAAAAAATTTATTTATTGAGTATAGGAAATGAACATCCAATATGATCACATTTCCCCAAGATCTCCGATATCTCCGATCCGAGACGAAACACCTGTTGCCGAGACGAGTCCGAAATCCAAGATTTAAAATCATATTTGCTCCATCCCTGATCTCAAGAATCCCTAACCCATCATCAAACCCTAGCACCTCATCGAACCCCCTCAAAACCCTAACTCCACTTTCAATGGCGCCAGCCCCTCCATGGCCATCGTCATCGGCGTCTTCTCAAAGCTCTCAAGCAAGCCATAGCACTGGCGATCTCTGCATTGTTTCCCCCACTCTCTCTGCTCATCGTCTTCCTCTTCTCTCAAGAACCAAGCAAGAACCATCATCATCGTCGTCCTCATCTCCGCCTTCTTCTTCCTCGACATTGGTGCCACTCTTCTCCCCTCCTCCCTTTTCCCCCAAAACCCCCTTTTCAACATGTACTCCAAATCCTCCCCTTCCCTTTCTCTTCCCCTCCAACTGTTCGGCCAAATGCCCTAACGGAACCTCGTCATTTGGTCCGTCCTCAACTCCGGCCTCATCCAACACCATCACTGGCCCATCACAACCCTCTCCAATTTCGACGTTCTCCTTCACCCCCACCTCTTCCAACTCTCTCTCTCTCTCTCTTGTCGGTTATTCCTCAAAATCCAACAACCTGCCACGTGTTCGACCTAATTCCTCGTCAGTTCCATCACCCCCAATCACCCATCCTTGCCGATCAAAAGAATGGGTGGATCAATACCTGAAGAGTCTCCAAGAGAAAGCCAGAAAACAGCCCCCACCTCATCATTATATGGAATATTGCCAGGAGAAAGCTAGACAATACCCTACACCACTTCAATATAGTGAGTACCTCCAAGAGAAGGGTGCTTTAACAAATGACGGAAAGGAAGTTAATATCAGTGATGACCGGGATCCGAGTGATATACTTGTGAATTCCTTAACTGGTAAAAGAAAATAATCTCAAAATTGAACATGGAGCTTCATGAAGTGGAAACTACCCTGCCAAATGAGAGAGAGAAGCAAAATCTACTACAGACATATCAGAGTGCTAGTCTGTCACTTGTTAATGGTGCACAGTTTGCCATTAATGCGGCCCCTGATAGCACGCAAACCTCTCCAGATCATGAAACTGAAGATGCAGTTACTCCTCGAAATGATCAGCCAATAAGTAAATGGAACCTCAGGAAAAAAAATATGTTTCCACTTGATTTGACAAGAATTGCTGATGGTACAAAATCTGAACATTTGGCCAAGGCAGAAACACCTGGAAGCTGTCCAAATGATTCAGAATACCACTTAATTTTATCAAAATCTAAAGCTTTAGCTAGCAATTCCTATCGTGATAGATGGCCAGAGAAACTTCTGCAAAGGATTCAACCACCATGCAATTTGAAGAAGATGGTACTGCAATCAACTAAGGAGGTCAGTAAATCAGAAACTCTTTCTATTGTTGAGATTATTGAGGAAGAGTATTGTTCACCTGAGCATTTTACAAAGGAAGGATTGATTCATGATATCAGTTGCAAAGTTCGCTTAGGAGTTAACTCAGCTTCTTGGACCATTGGACCTTCTCCAAAAGATAGTAGACTGCGCCCTTGGCAGTACCACTATTATGAATATCTATCCAAAGAACACTTCTAAAACAAAATCCATAGCTGAGATTTTGGAAATTATCAGGCTTTTTGACAAGCGTCACAAAAGAAATAGTTCGGTATTAGGGAGCATACAGTTAGTTCAGTTCCTAGTATGTGTCATTTCATGCTTACACTCAGAGCTCCTTACCATATTTCCTTCATGTGGCAATCAACGAAGTGATGAAAATATTGGGACCAGGCAAGCAAAATGCAATAATTTATGTGAGATGCATACCACTGCATTTTCTATGATTGAGGGTGCCTTGTCCAGGATTGGATCTTCTATTCTAGAGAGTTTATGGCGGTCTTTTGTCATGGTCATGAGAAAATTGATGGATTTCCTGGCGTCAAAGAACTTGCTCATAGTGAACAACATCATGTCAAGGTTCTTTACTACTACTCCTTTACTACCTACAAATGCTAACTCAAAAGATAAGGTCGTTAATTGTTCAAACCAGAAGTCATCGCCAATGGATTTAAAGAAAGGTGGGTCATATGTTCCTCCTCATCTACGAAAGAGGGAAATGACTAATAGGCATCATCAGACTTCTTCAGATTTTGATCCTTCACAGTATGGTTTATCTTCTTCAGATTCAGAGCTAAGTGGTAATGAAGAATATGCAAAGACTGGTGACCAGTACAGGAGCTCGGACACTAAAGTAGCACCAATTGTTTGCATACAAGACCTTTGCCAAGCTGAGCCAAGGTCACTCGCCTCTCTTTGTACCCTGCTTTAGCCTGAGAACAATGTACTTCAACCAAGGAAGTACCAGGCAACTCTCATGACATGTTTGATGTTTGATCCTGCAATGAAGATACGTATGGCATCAGCTTCAACTTTAGCTTCTATGTTGGGTGGACATTCATCAACTTTTTTGCAAGTAGCTGAACATAACGAACCTACTAAACACGGGTCATTTACCACATTCTCCAGCTCTCTTGGTCAAATTTTGATGCAATTGCACAAGGGTGTGATACACTTGGTACAACATGAAACTTTTGTGAAAGTCCTGGAGCCATTTATGAACTGGCATGCGGAAGCAAGAGAAGAACATCATCTTTGCAAAGCACTGTGGCACTTCATCTTTGATCCGGGAGGAAGACACATGGTCGCGTATTTAGGGTCTGTTTGGAAACATTTAAGTTGGGGAATGGGAAGGAATGGAATGAAAATGAATGGAGAGGAATGGAAAAGAAAGGGAAAGGGATGAATTAACTTTATAAGTTGTGTGTGTTTGGTAACTGGTGGAATGAAATTGACTTTTTTTTGTTTCCATTCCATAGTCTTGTTTGACAAACAATGGAATATTATGGATTACGGCATTTTGAAAAACCTTTTGATAACATTTGTACATGGACATACTTCTGACATTTTGCATTTTAGGTTGAGTAATGAATAAAATTGTTTTCCTGGAGAGAAAAAACATACCTCTGACACTCCCAAAAAATGAAGATTTATTAATTCTAAAATCACCCACTCAAACCAAAATTAATTAGTTTACCTTATTTTTTATTTTTTTTATTTTTTTGTAATTTAATTCTTTTCACTTTTGATATTTGAATTTAAAAAAGAATCGGGTAAAAAATATATTATCAACGGGATCAAGAACATTGGGTAATTTACATCGAAAGAGGGATCTTAGTTCGGTACTAAAAGTTGGCGAGGTGATTTGCCGAAACTGAAAGCGAAAAAAAAAAAAAAAAAAAAAAACTATTCTCTGATTAAAAAGTTCGGTGGTTTCTGAAATTTAACGTTTATTTTATGTGAAGTTCTTTTAACATAGTTGGTCTTATATTTATTTATTTATTTAAGTTGAAGAAAAATTAGTTGTTTCCATTCCTTTACCCAGCTTTCCGAGGGGGTGGCGCTGGAATAGAATTCGGCTTAAATCTTTTCCTAGGGAATGATATTTAATTGTTTCCTTTATTTTCTTTTTCAAAACAAACAGGCCGTGGAATAGGATAAGATGGGTCTATCCACAGTATTCCATTCCTTTTCCTAGTTTTTTGGGTTTCCAAACGCGCCCTTAGAGATGTTTTGGATGGGCCTCTTAGAGTTGAGGAACATCATCGTATTGACCTTGAGGACAAGGTCAAATTAAGGGGAAAGGATTGATACAGTTCTTCTAAGAACTATATCTTTTTTGCATATCAGTCCTTTTGTTTACGTATCAGTCATCGATGAATTATCTCTCTTTTAGGGGTTTATTTGCAAAGTTAGTGGTTTTTTGTAATAAAGCCCGCGGGCTTACCCGTGCTAGTGTTTTCTTCTTCCCCATTCTCTTTATATTGAGATGGGGCTTTTTGTATGAGAATTATGTTGAATGAATTGATATTGAACCCCTTATTTCCAACTTTTATTTTCTCCTTTTGTTGATTTCATGGCTGCCACTGCCGGCGCCTTCCAACGTTACGACGGTCCACCACCAGGTTGAATCGGGTCTGTAACAATCTCACACACTAATTTTCTGGTTCTTGAAAGGTTTGACCAAAGCACTTGTGATTCCCCCTGGGCAGGTGGACTTTGAGCGGTTATCATAAAGGCATGTTCACCAGTTCTATTTCTAGAATCCTATGGGACATAAAAATGTCAAGTGAAATAGAGTTGCACATATCCCAACCATCAATCAAATATCTCTCAACTAATTTTCTGGTTCTTTAAATGTTTGACCAAAGCACTTGTGATTCCCCCGTGGGCAGGTGGGCTTTGAACGGTTATCATAAAGGCATGTTCACCATATCCATTTCTAGAATCCCTAGGATCTTAGACTAACAGATGGTAAAGTCAACCCCTTCAGAGACACATTCCAAATCTCTTTGGGGTCGCTTCCACCTTCTGGGAAAGGTGCCCACTCTATGGAGAGAGGTTGCTACACTATTCCCCAAAGTTCTCATGAAGGCTGGATTTATCTCCTACACATTGATCATAGCAAGTAATGGAGTTGTACTCAGACCTCATAGGTAGATGTATTTGACCTCATAAGTTAGATGTATTTGAGGTAAGGTCTACTTAGGGTCGGTCATTTTTTAAGCATTTGCAGCAGTCTTGGGCCACCTAGATATTGAAGGTGAAAACACCACTAACACTTGGGGACTTTTGCTGGTTAACTTTTAATACCGATACTCTCTCAGGAGAATCTCACCAAGGGTTGTATGAAAATCAATACTAACAGTTATTTTGGTGTTATAATTTGGAAATAGAAGACAACATGATAAGAAATTGAGAGCGATGTAAAAGATGTCAATCTCCCAACCTTTGGGGTCACTAGTAAATCCTAATGGTCTCAAGATCTTTAGGTTGGCAGACGGTTCCAAGTTACAGGCAAGCTAGATGCATCACACGCTAACACGAAAAAACTGGAATCTTAGAATCGTTGACAACAGAAAACAGGCCTTATATATTATGGCATATTGAAGGCGTGGTTCGAAATGCAGGTGCAGAGGTGCAGGTAACATATCAATGTGAAAACGGGAGCCATCAAATCGACATTAGTACCATATATACTTAGGAGCCAAATAATTTTAGTGAACCAATAAGCTAGAAATACAATTGTTGATTATATATCAAAAAAAGGAAATATAAGTGTTGTCTAAAGTAGATGGTAAAGCCCTAGCGCTGGTTAAATGGGACATCACATATTGATGAGTCAGTTATCGTATGTTATGCTATACATTAAAACAGTTAGTGTTACACATTATGGTGGCATATAGAAAACAGTATCAACGCTAGATACTTACCTCATTCAATACTTTTGATTTTGATGTTGCTTCCAATTGTACCCTCATTAACTCCTCCTGACAAATGCAAAGTGTAAGTATGAGCATGAGCATGAATTGCAACGAATTGTTTCCACAATTATCAACAAACCTCTGCAACTTGAAGAGCGCGTTCTGTTTTCTGTAATTTACGCTTAACATCCTCATTTGTCTTTTCAAGCTGGAGAGAAAAACCACTAGAACTATCAGTGAAATATAAGGCACAGGAAAACTATCAATCTCCATGATACTCGCATGAATCAGGAGACTTTAACTGAGATCTTAGCTAGTAAAGTTCTACACAAAATGAATTCGATCAATTCAAAGCCTAATAAGTAAAGACAGGCATCACTAGCACTGACCTTTCACTCCTTTTTCCTCAAAGAAAGTACTGCCGATTATCTACGATAAGATCTTCAACCAATTATGGAAAAAGTTTAAAGATTTTGAATTTGCAAAGAAAAAATTGGAACCTTCAAACCTCTATGTTCCTCCCCATCTCTAATTTTAGTATTAAAATAAGTGTAGTGAGATCCTCTAAAGAACTCTAAACTTTTAAGGCCACTCTTAAGCATGAAGATAACTTGATTGTTAAACGTGGCTCAAATTTGGCTTAGGCACGCACACTGCCTAGTGAATGACTATTCCCATCTTTGTTCTCTTTAACTGGATTATTAAACATGGCTGAAGTAGCTCTAAACGATGGGGCCTTGAAGATGATCATGATGTAAATGTTAATCATTTGAATGGAACTTCAAAAGAATTGTATGAGATATTTCTCATGGGAATTACAGGATTGAATTACTCTAACATAATGTGAAGAGAACAATGGAATTAGTCTTGTACCGGATGGAAAAAAAGATGAAAGACAGTTATATATCTGGATTCAAGACTAGTTTGTAACTTTGTATCTTACCTTTAGTAGTGAGGTTTCCCAGTTCCAAGTCAATTAGGCTGTTATCACACTAAGTGGTCTATTTTTACTACGTTCAATTGAGTAAACCAATCCTGCAATTATTGATCTAACCATAAAGAGCCCTCATGTGTCTGACCCTACAGATTTCAAATTGCATCTTATCTACTGAATTCACAAGAAAGTAACTAGGTGGAATTGGAAAGATTTATCTAAGGGAAATCGCATGCCCCCAGTATAATTAGCAGACCAGTGTCAGAGCTGTTGACAAGAAACAAAACAGACATATTTGGCACCAAAGTCTGCATAAATTATTAAGAAAAACTGACAAAATGCCCACATATCCATCGAGGAAATAACTACACCAAATGGGTAACATTCCAGCAAGAACAATTGAATTCCCTACCACAATTATCATCAGCTGAAACAGAAATAGTGTTAGGGAATTTATACTTAGACACACCCTGAATAACTGCCAATATGCTTGCTAAGTCTCAGGTTAACTCCTAGACATTATATGCACAAACCTGACACCGTGAAATGTTGACTACCATGAAAGTAATGAATGACTACATTCTAGCAAGTGAAGTATACAATTGTAGAGCTACACCCAATCTAAATGTCACGCGACCAAGCTAAATAGCATGCACAATATAAATTATACATTCATAATATTTATCACAACAATTACAACATGTACATTCAATAAAAACAAAAGGTCATTTCATGGTAATACTCAACATATATACTCACATTTTCCACGACCGAATTTAGCTCCTCCAATTTTTCCTCGGCTACACTAGCCCGAGCCTCCGAAGCCTCATTCATCCCTGTTAGCATATCTACCTCAACTCTGAGATTCTTAACCTGCCAAAAACATCAATTCATATAACAACCATTACAACCCTCTTGTCAACCAAAAGTATCGTCGTATTTACTTTCGTCTAACCTCTTTCTCGAGTTCACCAGCAGTTGCATGGGCTTTTCCTGCTTGTTCCTCAACAATCTCAGCCGCCTTTTTCTATATACCAGACCAGTTAACATACCCGAGTTACAAACTTATAACCCCCAAAATCTAGATTCTGTCTCCTCATATTTAGCATTATCTCACCTTAAGTGATTCGACCTCCGTCTGTAACGCGGCAACACCTGCTGATTTCTCCACGACTAACTTCTCCAATACTGAGATGCTATCATCTTTGACCTTCAATTCTTTTGCTTTATCGGAGATGCTGGATTCTTCAGTTTAAAAAGAAGGAATGTAAAAGATTAAGATAGGCAAAACAAACCTTAATTAAAAATATTTAGTAAAAATAAATTACGATTTTCAACATAATCTAGTTTCTACTCACATAAACCCTAAATCCCCAAATCAAGCCTATTTAATCTGTAAAAACCCTAGATTCTAATATCGATCAAATCAAACTAACCTAGATGCGAGATCTGGGATCTGAGCTGCTCGATTTCCAACTTCAACGGCGAAACCGAATCCCCGGGCTCCACCAAAACTTCCTCCGCCTCCGAATCAGCTTGGACTCCGACGAGTGCGATCGAGACGGCGAGCCAAATCAACAGAAGCTTCGAAATCGCCATTGAAATCAAGAAATTCGAAATCTCTTTCTCTCGCGTTCTCGTTCTTAAGAAGTTCTTCACAAAATTACCCTCATTTTCAAACTAAATCTTATAGCGGATCTGTTTTTTCCCCCGAAATATGTCTCTTTTTTAAACTAATTTCCAAAATAGATACATTTCGAAACTAATTCCAAAAATAGTTCTGTCCTCGTAAACCGCAGTACCGAATTGCAGCCTCTTCAACTTCAAGTCGCAGTTGTGAACTGTGCACAACTGCGGTCTACATACATACCATAATAGACTCCCAATATTTGGTTTAAAATTTCTCAAGTTCAAGGTAGCTGGAAGAAGATTTCACCGAGGCCACAGTTGGGTACTGCGACCTCGGTAATACTTAAGCCACAGTTCACAACTACAGCTTCAGTCATACCATCGATGAGATACAGTTCTTATAACCTTGCTACCCGATATTCATAACTTATGACATACCTATCTTCGAAATTAGTTTCTTAAAGATGCATATTTCGTGGGGGAAATCTAGCGGATTTTCACCAAACTATTTCAACTATTTCCACTTATGGTATCTTCTTTGCCACATCAGCAAAGAACACAATTACCAACTGCGATTTTTGTTTTGATGAGGTTGTTGATAGGAACCGTTGTTTGTTTTTTTTTTGCCCTAGTTTTCTTATATGGTCACAGTTCATTTTGTTCATTACCAATACTGCAGTTTTGTGTATATGTATGCTGCAGTTCATAGTTGCGGCCTCTCAGGGAAAGCTCTAAGTATGGGGACAGAGATAGTAGTCCATAGGTATGGAGACAGTGATAATAGACTCTCAGGTTGAACATGTTAAAGAGATGTCGCAACTAAGAACTGCGGCTTATGTATGAACTATGCCGCAATTCCCAATTGCGACCTTGTCTATGCACGAAATAAACTGCGGTCGCATATGGGAATTGCGACAATAAAAAAACAAAATTTGTGAAAAAGTCGCAGTTGGTAACTGTGGTCTTTGTTGACATGCAAAGACCACATGTGTAAATATTTTAGTGAAGACCCCTCTATGGGATAAATTTTTAATTGGGCCTTATTTTTGGGGGAAATTGTGTAAGTGGGTGTATAAAGTCAAGTGTCGATTGGAGTGTCAAACTTTACAAAGCTAGCTTAGTTGCAAATGTTTTACTCATGCTGAAGGCATAGATTACCATGAGACATTCAAACCGGTGGCCAGATTAGTCACGGTTTGTTGTTTATTTGTCGTTCCGGTGGAATGAAATTGGCCATTATCTCAACTAGACGTTTAACGAAGTCCTTATATGGGTTGAAACAAGCTTCCCGAAACTGGTTTGCTAAGTTCACCACAGCCATGCTTCAAGCTGCATTTCAACAATCTCAACCTGATCATTCGATGTTTATCTTGAAGGAGAAAGACCTGACTTACTGTGTTGTTCTCGCCTATGTTGATGACATAATCATACCAAACAATGATCCATCTTGCATTGATTCCCTCAAAGTAATTTTGTATAGCCACTTCAAGATTAAAGATCTTGGCTTGCTTAAATATTTTATGGGCATAGAGGTTGCTCGATCTGAGCAAGGTGTATCTCTATCTCAACGGAAGTACACTCTTGACATCTTAGTTGAATGTGGCCTCCTTGGAACAAAACCAGTAATATTTCCAATGGAACAAAATATGAAGCTTAACTCAGACGATGGAATCCTTCTTTCGAATCCACGGCCCTATCACATATTGGTTAGACGGCTTATATACCTCACAAACACGATGTCGGATATCACCTTTTTGTTAATACTCCCAACCAATTAATGCAATCACCATGTCAACCTCACATGGATGCTACCACCCACATTCTTCGCTATCTTAAAACCAACCGCAGTCAAGGTATTCTTTCTGTAGTTTCAAATAATTTTCAACTCTTTGGATACTTGGATTCTGATTGGTCTAGCTGCCTTATTACTCGTCGCTCAGTTACAAGATAATGCACTGTTCTTGGAAATAGCCTAATTTTCAGCTAAAGAAGAGTACGTATCGTGCTATGACAACAACCACTTGTGAACTAATTTGGCTCAAGTATCTCCTTCTTGGGTTGGGAGTTTCTTATGCACATCCCATACATTTTTATTGTTGATGTATGCCTAAGAGGCCAGTTGTGTATCTGTAATACCCCATATTTTTAAATAATGTTTTTAATAAATGAATTAAAATAATTTTTGGTGATTTAATAGGTAATTTTTTGAAGATTTATTTTTTTACATGTGCAAAACACGTGCAAATATTTTCTTGGAAAGTGAAAAAAAAAATATTTTGGGTAAACTCATTATTTATTATTAGTTATTATTTGTGAATTTTATGGATTTTTCTGATATTTATTGGACCTATTTGCAAATATTACAAAAAGATGAACTTTTCTGCAAAATTACCACTCGGGGGTAAAAACTCCAGATTTTTGGATTTTCGGGCTGGGTATAATGCCTAGTCAACTCAGGTTTAAAAAGTTTAGGCTGTGTTTGGTTCGTTGTTTTGAAAATTCATTTTAAACATAGTTTTTGGAAAAAATTTATAAAGTTGTTTTTTGTTATTTTTGAAAGCTGAGTATTGTTCGGTAAATTTTTTTCATAAAATAGTTTTTTACAAAATTAAGGTATAAAAGGTGTTTGGTAAACTGTATACAGTATGTATGTATTTATATAACCCGTATTCATGTATATATGTATATACATAAATACTTTATATTTTATTCTATTATATATAATGTATGTATATGTTTGGTTGTATGTATATACTATATAAAGTATATATACTCTGATACATACATTCTGATATATAATAATATAAAATAGTTTATTATAATAAACATATTTAATAATATACATACATATAATAATATATAATACTTATAATAATATATATGTAATAATAATATATTATAATTATATATTAAACAATTTATAATAATAATAATATATATTAAAAAATAAAATAATAATAATAATAATAACAATATAATAATAATAATAATAATATTATTATTATTATTATTATTAATATATATATGTAACAATAATATATTATAAGTATATAAATAACAATATATTATAATAATAGTATATTATATAATAATATATATCTATATAATAAATTACAAAGAAAGCTATCAAGTGGCTCACAATCAATCTCCCCTATAATCAAAGGCTTAGATTAAACCTCACAAAACATATTTTCCCTTCAAAATTTCAAAACCCAAAACCAAAATTTTTTCCCCAAAACTAAAAAACTTATTACTTTATTACTATCTCTCTCTTCTCTCTTCAAATTTTCATATTTATCTCTTTCTCTCTCTCCCTATCTCTTTCTCACATTCTTTCTATATTTACTTAGAAATTTAGATTTTCAGAATTTTAATAATTTTTTTCTTCCACATGTTATATTGAAAATAGTAAATATCTCTTCAACTCCACACTTTTTAAGAAGTTAGATTTTATACCCTAATTTATAATTATTTTTCAACGCATACTAATGGAAACATGGACTTTTATTTACAACTAATTATTGTCATAATATTTAAACTTGAACTACATAATTGTTGCTTTACTGTTTACAGGCTTTTCGTGTTTTGTATCGTTTCGAAGACGTGCCGTAGGCACGTGCCCACGGACAAATCTAGTAATAATATATAATAGTAATATATAATAAAAATAATATATATAATAATAATATAATATAATAATAGTATATATAAAATAGTATATATAAAATAATAATATATTATAATAATAGTACATATAAAATAGTATATATAAAATAATAATATATTATAATAATATTATATATAAAATAGTGTATATTAATAATAATATATATGTAACAATAATATATTATAAGTATATATATAACAATATATTATAATAATAGTATATTATATAATAATATATATAATAATATATAATAGTAATATATAATAATAATATAATATAATAATAGTATATATAAAATAGTATATATGAAATAATAATATATTATAATAATAGTATATAATAATAATAATAATAATAATAATAATAATAATAATAACATATACATACTATTATATATACATACATATACATACATACTGTATACATACTGTATACATACATATTGTATACGTACATAATGTATACATATATACATATACAAATACAGTATGTTGGTTGAGAAATGAAAAAACTTATCTCAAAAAACACGTTTTTTATGTTTTCTAAAAACGCATTTTAAAACGACACATTCCGGAAAAAATTTCAGAACCAATTTTGCAAAAACACCTATCCAAACATGATTTTTTTTCAGTTTGAATTTTCAAAAAACTGAAAACAGTTTTTAAAATGCTATCCAAACACAGCCTTAGTCTTTTTTTTTTTTGAGTTTTATACTTCTCTTACAGACCTTGACTTACTAAGGTACTGCTCTTTTTTTTTTATCTCTTATAAGAGATTTACAGTAAAAGCCTCTTTTTGAGGTGTTCTTTTATATAAAAATAACCTCTTATAAGAACCTCTTATAAGAGATTTCTGATCTTTTTTCACCTCTTACAAGAGCCTTTTCTCCACTTCTAGACATTTTTGCCCTTACTATATGATTTCTCTATTTATACCAACATTTCATATATAAAATTAAGTAAATCGTCACATTTCTCACATAGTAGACAAATTTGGTCATAATCCATTATCGTCATTCTTCTTCCAACGAAAAAAACCCACATAACATGCGACACTCCATCTACAACAGGCGACACTCCATCTCCTCCTGCAATTTCACCAATTGAAGCCCCAGCAGCAGATTCACCTCCTCCAGCAAGCGATGTGGTCCCCAGTGCATTGGCAATAGGCATGGCTGTCGACTCTGTTACCTTTGAGGGGATGCAAGCAATTTTGTGTAATTTGATGGCAAATATACACTACTTGTATCAGTGCATTGTTACAAATTTGTGTAAACTACTTCTAATATTTGATTGCGTGTGTTCATGGAATATCATAATTTGTGGTGAAGTTTCCCTACTGATTAGTTTGGCTTCAAAAATTTATCCATGCAACTTCATGTCCACTTTTGTATTCTGTTGACTTGTTAAAGAGAAGGTAATAATCATAATAAATTTGCTAAAGAATTGGAGGGAATATAGTCTTTGAATAACTGAATCAAGAAGTTTGGCAGGCAATGATAAGATGCATTCACGGCATGTCATTTTATGTTCGCACATGCACTTGCAGCTCCAACACCCAGTTGCAAGGATGGGAACTAACTTATAACAGAAAAGTCAAAATGTAATTGATCTTTAATAACAACATTAATTCTTTACACAAACTATTGCTTTAAAATCCACACATATCCTTCACCATTGAAAAAATGATCATAGTAGCAAAAGCTATGGAAACTTAAAACATATAAACCTCCGATTTGGTCATAACAATACAAATTACCACTTCTCTAGTGGCTGCATCTTCGCTCATATCAGCTAATATCATTTTTTAACCGGATTTGATCTAAGCTACAGCCAATACAATATTACACTGAAATTAAACAAAACTGAAAAGAACATTTACTCATGTATGTTAAAAGCAATTTCATATTCATACGTCTTATTTATTTAGACAATGTTGCATTTTATGTCTCTATCATTAATTTAGGGGTAATATAGTCTTTTTAAGTGATATAAGACTTTTAAGATTTTGAGATAGGCTAGTATAAGGTAGTGTTCTTTTTCTCCTCTTATAAGAGATTTACCTCTTGTAAGAGGTGGTCCCCCTCTTATAAGAGTTTTTTTAGTGTTCTTTTTTTACCTCTTATAAGACATTTTTCTCAAAATATCTTATAAGCCTAAAAGACTTCTAATAGCCTCTTTCAAATTCTTATAAGACTTCTATCACTTAAAAAGTCTATATTACCCCAAAGTCTATATTATAATTGTTACTAATTAAACTAGTTTATATATTAGTCTATAGTAGCCCGGAATATGCTATCCTATAAAAAGTGTAATCATATACGTAGTTGACTGTAATATGCTATCCAAGAAAAAGTGTGCGAATTCATTCTTCACAATCTCGAACAATTATGTTAGGGATGCTGTCGAAACAATTAGTTGACTGTAATTTTATTTATTTTTTATTTATTTACAGCTAAGGGAGAATTTATATTAGTCCATTGACCTTAAATTTTTTTAATCCAACTTCTTTGAAACAAATTATTATTATTTATATTTATACATACTAATTTTCATACTAATTAAAAGTCTATAGTAGCCCAGAATTATAATTGATGATTTACACTCATTTGTGAATTTAACTTGCCATTAAACTAGTTTATATATTAGTAATTTGAACTTATCTTTTCTTGTCCTTCATCTCACTATTTTTATACTTTGGGGGTAATATAGACTTTGGGGTAATATAGGCTCTTGTAAGAGGCGAAAAAAGAACAGAAATCTCTTATAAGAGGTTCTTATAAGAGGTTATTTTTATGTAAAAAGAACACCTCAAAAAGAGGCTCTTACAAGAGGCTCTTACTGTAAATCTAACCTCTTATAAGAGGAAAAAAAAAGAACGGTACCTAAGTCGTTTAAGTTTAGAAGCAATTTTGGAAAAAATCTCTTATAAGAGGTAAAAAAAGAACACTAAAAAAACTCCTGTAAGAGGTGGACCACCTCTTACAAGAGGTAAATCACTTATAAGAGGAGAAAAAGAACACTACCTAAATGTGTACTAGCACTTTACTCTGCGACTTTTATGAGTTTACAATTAATATTATAGGCTTCTTTGGTATTAGAGAGGGAGAGGATGAGGGGCCCACCTTATTGAAACAGCAAAGTATGCTGTTTGGAAATGCCACGATGATGTGGCATGAAGTTGGGTTGGGCTTCTCCTGTGTTTGACCGTGTGGAAGTGTAGGAGAGTTGGCGGTTTGGGATGTGAGGGGTTTGACCGGTTTTTGAAGATAAAGATACGGGAGTTGAGGTTTTGAAGAGGTGGAGAAGTGAAGAGTTGGGAGTTTTAGGAGTTAAGAAAATGAAAGGGGTGAGTGGGCAATTAAGAGAGAGTTATTAGGTGGATGCTTTTTAGACCCTCATCTCATCCTATAAATACACCTTCATTCTGCTTCCCTTTTCATACGAAAGACAAAATCAGGTAATGAGAAGGAAAAAAAGAAAAAGAAAAAAAGAGTGTTCTTGTGCTTTGGAAAAGTTCTTGCTATGAGGAGAATGAATTGCTAGGAGCTAGGAGTTGTGCTTCCATCTTTTGTTCAATCCTCATAAGAGATGGGTGTTCTCATCCTTTCTAATTACATAACAATGCATGCTAATAATAATGAATGAGTAGTGTAGAAATTTTGATGTGCTAAAGTAGAACAAATCTATACTATTGGGTGTAATGTGAATAATAGTGAGTAATGTTATGATTGGTAAATTAATTAACATCATGTTAGTTGGTAATGAGGAAAAAATAAATAATTGATGTAATTGTCATGAACTAGTATACATGAATGTAGAGATGTGTGATTGTATGAACAATTGTTAAGAATTCCTCTTTTGATAAGCAAATGAATTTTTGTAAAGTAAATTTGATGCTATTGAACTCATTTGATTGTCTATAAAAGATATAATGTGCTACTTTTGATTAAATTGAATAAATGCAAATTCATATTAATAAGAAGGAATAATTTGAAAGTTAGTTTTATTTTTCTAAAATATGAATTATAAATCTATGAGTTACTCTTAGAAAGTAAACTCAGTTTATATGAACTGATTTCAGTCTAATAAGAGATTAGATCAAATGAAGAATCGAATTTTTATGAAATAATGGGATAAGAGAGAGTTCGAACAAAAAGTCGATGGGGAGGCTCAATGTTGTTAGGCGCATCTGGTGCTGTGGTCTGGCATTGCGCTGTCTCCTTGTTCGGCCTGGGTGCGAATGCTGTGGCCCCAAAAAATATTTTTGTGTGTTTTGTTTTTTAAAAAAACTATTCAAACCCGAGAGTGAGTATAAGAGAATTTCGATGGAGAATCTAGACACCAAGTCCACTTGGACTTAGTGGCTTGCAGGTTGAGCCTTGGGCGCTGTTTGGTTTGGCTCGGGTTCGAAACTTAGAGCACCCTTTTGATATATTTTTTTTGAGTTTTTATTCATATGTGGGAGTTTTGGTATGAAAAGATTTAGAAATAAAATTTATTATTGATATAAAATGAAATGGAAAATTATAAGAGAGAGTTATAATGCTTTCTTGTATATTTTGAAGTATAAAAAGAAATGGAAATTTGATAATAGAACTTTGTGGTGAAGAAAAGCAAAGTATTATTTTTGTGAAGTGATTACTCCTGAAAAGATTATATTTTTTTTAAAAAGAATAATTTGAAGTGAGTGAGACATTGTAAGAGCTTGAATTTGTTGAAAAAATTTCAAGTGATGAATTTGTGTTCTTGAAAGGAATGTTTTGTTTATAAATAATTTGAATGAATAAATAGATCATGAATAGTGTCAAGACTAAGAAAATGATTACTTTGTGGATAAGTGTTAAGACAATATATTGATCATTTGTGAATAGGTTGAAGATGAAAATATCTAAGTTTAAGACATGTTTATTGAAGGGTATGTGTACCCATGGATTTTTGTACATGAAAAAGTTGTGATTTAGAGTTAGTGAAACCTCGGATACCGGCACTATTGAATTGAAAATAATTGAAATATATTTTGAGATATGGCCATGAAGCTATCTCGTATTTTGTTGATTAAGCCCGGTAGGATGTAAAACTAATTATAGCTATGGAAATTTATTCATGTATCGAACTTAAGAACACAGACACATAAGTGAAGATGTGGTAAATTTTGGGCAAACGTAAGTAGGGCTCTCTATATAGTTGGGCGGTGGTCTTGCTGCGGCAGTTCACGGGGACTATAAACCCAGTCGGGCGGTGTACTCCGGGACTGTGGTTATCTCGTAGGAGACGAGCTTCTATTTTAAATCCGAGACTATACGCAGTCGGGCGGATGGTTTGCCGTTTCCAAAGTATATACGTATACCGGGGCTAGAAGGGCACTTGCGAGAAGTTCGCACACCGAGGAGTCTGTATAACAGTCGGGCAGGGGTCTTGCTGCGGCGGTTCTCCGGGACTGGGATCCATACTCGTGGAACGTCTCAACATTATTTTACTACTGGGTAGTCTGCCATGGCGAGAGATCGAACCCTTTATTGTGGAGTACGTAGGTGCTTGCCCTCGGATCTATGTAGTATGGGATGCATAGAATTCGAACAAGTATGCATTAGTGTCATCTCAGTATAAACATGTGTGTATTAGGCATTAAGGCATCACATACACTTACATGCTTAGAATAATCATTTTTGACACTTTAGTGTTCATTCGAATTGTGGTTTGATAAAGTATTGAAATCGTTATATGTACGACATAGAGAGGATGACCGGGTATAACATTTTCGTCAGTTGTAATTGACTGACGTGCCCACAGCTTAAAATGCAAGTAATGGACTTTTTTATGAAGAAGTCAAGATGTTATGATGCAATTGATGACTAACATTGATAAAATTGTATAAGTTGTATTTTATTTTCAATATTGAATTTCTTTTATTCTTCCGCTGTGTAAACAAAATGTAAAGAACTCTGATGTATGTTGAAAAATTTTAATTTCCTTGTCAAATTGTACGAAGTGAAGTGTAAAAATCCTGTGAAATCTCGAATTCGGCCTTATTTGGAATTCGGGGCGTTACACATAGTGACACCGATAAGTGAAATTTTATAGAAAAAAAAGGTGTGTAGTATTGGATTCATGTGTCCAACATGACACGACTATCAAATAAAAGCCTTTCCTTTGCAGAGGAAAGTTTATATTAAATTTTAATATTGGAAGAAAATATGAATAAAGATCAGATCTTGGAAGAGAAGAATGGACAAGTTGATATTTGGTCTTTCATTTCTGTTGTAGCTATAAAAAAAGGAAGTTATAGAATCTAAAATCTAATATTTTTACAAGTCTTTTGCGGTTGGATAATGCTTAATATACTATACTCATTTGTCCTATTTTTGGACTACAAGACACAAATATGTGGAACCTGCCTAAACCGCATACATGTCAAATTGCTTATGGGCTTCATGCTTTCTCCCTACCTCATTACTGTTAAATTGCTTGTGGGATTCATACTTTATCTCTTGTACTTGTACAAACTAGTTTATAAAACTGTAGTAGTTATAGCACTGCTCTAGTGTGGATTTAATGGGTAATTAACCAACATTCAGGCCCTACTATGATTCTCTGAATTTTTTTGGGGGGAGAAAGATGTTGGGCCTAAATCTTTAATTGTCTCACGACTAAATCAACTTAAGGTCGGCAAATTAAGGCATTGAATAAAATTTACCAAAATCTAGTACTACTACCTATGCCTTATTCTAAACCTTTGCCCACCATAGCTACTATATTGATCCCCCTGTGTAGTTCTATGTATTTTCTTAAGCTTCCCTCATTGTTAAAACTTGAAAGGCATATCATGTACGATGACTGATGAGTACAAAATTTCTCAAAATTTCTTAGGCTCTAATGGAATAGGATGTGAATTATGTTAACCAAATTTCTTTAAGTGTCCGTGAATCTTACTTGAGTGGCGACAAACTTTTGACCTAGACATGTAACTCCCTGTTCCAGTTGTACATATTTTATTACGTAAATTTTTGTACTTCAATCTTTAAATCAGATTTATTTTTCTCTTTGGACTCTTTATCTAAAGCCAGAATATTTTTCTGATCAATTCTATAATTTTATGATTTTTCGACCGGAGTTTAAATACAAATTTTAAACCCTGATTAATCCTAATCCTAATCCTAATCCTAACCCACTCCCGCTAATCACTCACTCACAGCCAAATCCAGCATAATTCTACGCCTAACTCCACGACTTCTCCTCTTGTTCTCATTTTTCCACACCTATGCTTTCATTTTTCTACTGCCTCCACCACCCTACTACTCCTGATCCCCTCTTCTGTCACTGTCTCCTCTTTCATTTTTCTACAACCAACCTCTCTTTCTCTCCTTATAAATTATCTCTAATCTCTAATATTATAATGGGAGAAGGCCTTAGTGTCATTTGTAAATGTTTTGTAATTCTACCAACCCGTGCAACGCACGTGCATAACTATTATAAAGGAGGTCCTAGGTTCAAATTAAGAATACGTCTAAATTTTTATTTTAAAAAACTATATTTATTAAAACGTGCATCGCACATGTAAACTACTAGTTATATATAATACAAATGCATGCATACATGCATGTTGTGTCTCTCCCTTTCTTTTATATATATACACACACCCATGTGCATACAGCCATCCCACACTTCTCATTTTTTTCATTCTTTCTATATATACACCCACACACATAAACCCATCATTTCTACATCTCATTCTTCACTTCTCCTTCTCTTCCTCCGCCTTCTTCAAACCCGAGAGCTCAAGTAACATCTGAGTTTCACTTTATCCTCCACCTTCGAGCCGACGACTCTATTTCTACGGTCCCGTGAACCCTAAAGAACAACCCGAACTCACTCCGTCTCCGCACGCCGCACCACCTTGTTGTTGTTGTCACTCACCGTTGCTACCGTTGCTCGTTCGCTACCGCTTTGCCGCCATTCTTACCGCCGTTGTGCCGCCGTCCGTTGCCGGCGTCACTTCTTCTTTCCGTGGTTAACACCACTACCGTAATCGTCACGTTATAAGGCAAGTATCTTGTACACTCTTTTTGTTCTCGTACAAGCATTTTTCCTTGACTCGTGTCAAGTAGTCTAGTTATCATCATATTTTATTATCAAATTCCATTCTAGTCACTTGTTTCATGCTATATCAACTCAAGAGCGAACCGTTAATACATTTCGAATCGTGTTATCGAATATCGAATATTCAACCTTACCATCTCTAAATTTCTTGACATTGCACTGAGAATTCGACCATGTTCCCGATACTGGATTGAAGATTTTCTATATGGAAATCGTAGCCCATCGAGTCCCGAATCCAAAACATCTTAAGGTTTCTCAATCGGATGTATAGATTGTGAGATATTGCGATTTTAGTACTGTCATATCGTGAATTTCTGAATCTGCACGGGATTACTAACCGGTCTCTTGTACTGAGAATTTGACCATGTTTCCGACACTGGATTGAAAAACTTTCTACATGAAAATCGCAGCCTTTCGAGTCTAGATATCCGGAACATCATACGGTTTCTCAATCGAATGTATAGATTATGAGATATTGCAATTTTAGTACTGGTATATCGTGAATTTTTGAAGCTACACGGGATTACTAACCGGTCTCTTGTACTGAGAATTCGATGATATTCCCGACACTGGATCGAAAAACGTTCTACATGAAAATCGTAGCCCTTTGAGTCTAGATATCCGAAACATCCTACAGTTTCTCAATCCAATGTATAGATTGTGAGATATTGCAATTTTAGTATTGTGACTCTGAATTTCAAGAATGCGCGCAAAACATCGAAATCAGTGAAGAATGAATTTGTACGCATAACTACTGTCTCTAGAATGTATCATGTGAATATGCGTTAGAACCGGAAGAGAGTCTACTTTCTAGAATCTCTGACGGAATTGGATTTGATTTTCTGTAACAACAGGAAAGTGAATTTGAATGCGGATATGTCAAGTTGCCTAAAAATTCATCTCTATGTTTTTGCATATAAACCCATTACTTTTCATATTTAATGAACTGAGTGTATTATTGTTCTTGTAATAATAACTTGTATAGATATAATAGGCTGATAGAATGCATTTTATACCGCTTGATAATTCTATAATAACTACTCTCGATACAATACATGTACTCGTTTTACGTCTCATGTCCATGATTACTACCCTTGATATTTTTTTTGACTAAACTATTTGATTACACCATTCCACTAGTCGCACAAACTGCATATTCATAATTAATTATAAAAGAATAACAAGCCGGGGTTATAAGGGTACGACTTAATAGTGGACAATATAGGGGAGTATACTCGGAAGGGGGCCCGTGTTTCCCGAAATAGTGATTCTTGATTCTTGATTACACAATTCTTGATTACATAATTCTCAATTACATGATTTATGATTACATGTCTTGATACTATCACTGGAAGACCCGAGTACATAATCCTATAGAATTCACTACTTAAGTCTAAACGTCACATGATTGATATGCACCGAACTTGTGGTATGGGACACAGGATTGCGTGCATTAGATAAGTTAATAAAATAGATAAACTTGGGATCTTCACTAAGCATGATTCTTGATTACATGACTCTTCATTCTTGATTACATGATTCTTGATTACATGATTCTTCATTACATGACTCTTGATTCTTGATTACATGACTCTTTATTACATGACTCTTGATTCTTGATGACATGACTCTTGATTACATGACTCTCGATCATTGATTACGTGATTATCGATTAACTGAGCCTAGGATATCAATTGCTTATATCTTGAAGTCTAGAATACGCTAGTTACAGTTATTACTTACATGATCATATTGTCCCAGTTCCTTGCTTACTTCCATATTGTATTTGTACTTCTACTTCTTGTTTTTTCCATGTTATATCTTGTTATATTACCTATTTTACTGCTTGTTGCTACTTGCTGCCCGAAACTTGCTCTAACGGGAACTTTTATATTTTTCTTTGAGTTAATAATTATACAAGTACTGATGGACCCGACGAGCAGACTCTCTAGACGATCGTTGCTCCTTCCTTACTACTTCATGTTGTTTTTCTTTCAGTCGCTATTTTATCTAGTTGTTATAGCGAACTGCTTATCGTACTGTTTTAATTATGGAACCTTGTATTCCCAGGCAACTTGACCCGATGTTGATGTATTATCTGGATGATGGTTATTTTTATTTTCAGCTCATATGATCATTATATTTGCCTGCGTAAATGTGTTATAAATATCTTGTTGAGCTTATAATTGTACAGCTTATGGATGATGTATATCATTTACTGGGCCTCAGTTGCGTGCCTGTATTTCCGTATAGTGGGAAGCGGGGCGTGACAAGACAATTACTGAATTCTACGGCTATGTATGAATCGAACTTGCCTCTGTGAGTGGTGATGAACTCCTAAATTGACAAGTATTGACACGATCCCAGTAAGAGCTTCCCATATTATGAAGAATTTAACTCGGGATGCAATTGTTTATAATTTAATCTTTCGTAAAAATTTATGTACTCCAACTTTATTGAAGTAGCCTAATTTCTAGCTGCGCTAGATGTTTTGAAATGGCCTATTCATTGCTAGCTCATTCTCTTTCCGAGCGAGAACCTCTCCACCGTCATCATCTATAACATAATGAAAAAACACATTGGAAAAGTTCAACAAACATACCAAATATTGTATTCAACCCGAACAAACATGAAATAATAAATATATTTTTCAAGGATCGCCTTCATCCCCTTCCTAAGGACAAAATTTTTTTAATACAAGTTTATCACAATTTTTATTTTTGCATTAAGAAAGGGCCTATGGAGAAGTTTTCAATCAACGGTGACTTCCCATCTTTACCCCAAAAAATATACATGCAGGAAAAAAATAATCCCGAATCCTACAAATACTCGTGAACAATCTATTTTACTTAATACAAAGTACAAACTAATTAATTCAAGTTAATCGCAAAAGCAATTACGCATTTCAACGCCCAGCGCATTAGAAAAGATCATAATTCTTCTTCAATTAACATCCACGAGTAGCAAATATGGATTTGTATCTACAAGTAATTAGCCATTAGCAATCCATCATCCTCCTAATTCAATCTCAAAGAACATGCATAACAATAACCAAGAAAAAGTTTCGAAATTTGCATCAAGAAATAACAATCAACAGTAACAACAACGACACTAATAATAATAACAACATAACACAATTTGCGCTAATAATGAAAGATAGTCATATATCTGTCAGCTCCTTTTTTAGCTTCTTCCCTCCCTTTCTCTTTTCATATTCATCATTATCATCACTGTTGTAATTTTTTGACGATATATCATTCTTTCTCCCCCTCCTCTTCCTCTTTGACCTCCTCTCTCTGCCACTATCGCTCACACTCTCCAAAGAATCATCAGACTCCTCATCCGAATCCGAAGTGCACTCTCTTCTTCTCTTCGTCTTCCTCTTATCTCTGCTTTCCTTCTTCTTCGAATTCCTCATTTCTTCATCTGATTCCGAACTAACTACTGAAACCTGCTGATCCCTCGGGATAAATTTGATCCCGAAAAGCATGGCTTCAAAACTGGAAACCGAAGAATAATGAATTTGGGGAATTAGGATTTACAATTTGGTTGACAAAAATTTGCTACTTTCCCCAAGTTTGGTGAGATGAGATTGAGATATTCATGGGTTTAGAAATTAGAATTTTTTTTTTTTGGGATTTTTTTTTTGCCCAAAATTGGGCACTTTTTCAAACTAATTTTCAGAATAGACCGCTTTCGAAACTAATTTTCAAAATAGACCACTCGCAGTTCCCAACTGCGTCATATTCTTTTTTGTTGACGCAGTTGGCAACTGCGGTATAAGTATATGGCACAATAATCCAACTCCAACACTTATGTCAAAATAGTGTTAAGGAGAAAACTATGTTCACCTTAGACCGCAGTTTCCAACTGCATTCCTAATTCAATATTTCATAGGGTCCAATTAGGAATGCAGTTGGGAACTGCGTGCATAGTGCAATTAAGAACACAGTTGCCAAATGCGTTCTTGATTGCACTAAGCTCGCATTTCCCAACTGCATTCCTAATTCAGTCTTTCATAGGGGCCAATTAGGAATGCAGTTGGAAACTGTGAGCTTAGTGCAATCAAGAATGCAGTTGGCAACTGCGGTCTAAGGCGAACATAGTTGCCTCCTTAACACTATTTTGACACAAGTGTTGGAGTTGAATTATTGTGCCATATACTTAGACCGCAGTTGCCAACTGCGTCAACAAAAAAGAATAGGACGCAGTTAGGAACTGCGAGTGGTCTATTTTGAAAATTAATTTCGAAAATGATCTATTTTGGGAATTAATTTGAAAAAGTGCCCAATTTTGGGAAAAAAAAACCAAAAAACTCTAATTCTAATTTCTAAACCCATGAACATCTCAATCTCATCTCGCCAAACTTGGGGAAAGTAGCAAACTTTTGTCAACCAAACTGTAAACCATAGTTCCTCAAATTCATTATTCTTCGGTTTCCAGGTATAAAGCACGGATACCCGCAAGGTCGCGTACCAAATATCCGATTCGTATCGGACACGATGCGCATACGATACGCGCTCGATACGTATCCGATACGTATCGGGAGTAATTTTTTATAAAAAAAATATCGGATACTCTCCCGATACGCGGCGATACTCTGCTGGTACGGTGGTATACGCCGCGAATACGTTTTTGATATATTTTTTTTTCCGGCCCGGCCCAAGCCCATTTCCGCCTTTTTTCTTTCTATCTTTCTCACGTGATCTCTTTCTCACCGCTCCTCTCTGTCTCTCACCCCAATCTACGATTCGAAACCCTAGCGCTCCTCCCTCTCTCACCCCGACCGAAACCCTAGCCGGCCAGCCCTCTTCTTCCTGTTCGGCGATCCTTCTCTCACCCCGATCCTCCTCTCTCTCTCACCCCGATCCTTCTCTCTCTTGCTCACCCTGATCGGCGATCGAAACATCCTCTCTCTCTCAGACCGAAATCTCCTCTCTCTCTCTCACCCTCAGATAAAGCTTAAAGGTACTTTTAAATTTTTAGTTTTCAATTATTCATCTGTTATATTGGAATTACTGAATTAGGGATTGTTATTAGAGTGCAGACTTTCAATTATTCATTTGTTATTAGAGTGCAACCTCAGGTAGCCTACTAGCCTGAGATTGGAATTTTTTGCCGTAATAAGTCACTTTTTAAAAATGATGAGAGGGAATACTTTTCTTGTAAATGATGTATGTTTGGGGATGCATTGTTGTGGTCGATACAGGATCATTTTAATGATGTATGTTTGGATATATATATAGGATCATTTTAATAAATGTGCGGATGCATTGCTGCGGTCGAACTTGATTGTGGCATGGAAATAATGAACTGTTGTAACAACCACACCACAGGAGCTAGAAATTTGGAGTATTAGACATTTAGACATTTAGACTACAGATTCATAATTTTTTGCCATAATTTAGTTTTCTGTTGATTGTATTTTTAATTTGAATGATTGAAGGAACTATATCGGAAGATGTATCATGTAAATGTTAGTTAATTAGACATTTAGACTAGATTAGGGATTGTTAGTTTGTTACTAGAGTGATTCTCAGTTCTCATTTCGTAATGTTAGATTGTTAGTTTGTTACTAGAGTAATTCTCAATTTCTCATTTGTTATAGATTAGGGATTGTTACTTGTTAGTTAGTTTATATCATATTTAGTAATTACTAATTAGTAATGTTTTTGAGAGGATACTAGAGTGATTCTCATTTCTCACATACATGCCACTTTAAGAAAATATTACAAAAACAAAATAACATTACATAATTGTCATAAATTTAACAAATGGTATTCATGAACTCCTTGTAAGTTATCCCTGTAGAGGCCTCTTTCTTTTTGTCCTGCTTGCAAGTTGCAACCTGTTTAACATAGGAAAATTGTATGAGAAAAAAAACTTGCATAAGATAAAATTGGATGAGAAAACATAATAGCTTACAACCTTACATTGTTCAAATAATTTTAACTATTTACACTAGCAGAAAATGTCACAATTGCAACATAAATTTCCCTTGTAGAAAAGTGAGATTCCATGATTAATGCACATTCGTAAGGAATTTTTTCTCATTCCCTTGTAGTTGTGTTGTTGCGAAATCTCTCCTGATTAATGCACACATCCGCAACGGAATTTTAACTATCCCTTGCAAATATTAGCTACAACGGGATATTTGTAAGAAAAGTTGTTTATTGCTATCCCCATCTATAAGAGAATATCTACAATATTTTTTCCCTTGCAAGTGTATTTTGAAAGAGATTTTTTCCGTTGCTGATGAACTATTGCAACAGAAGTTCGTAAGCTAGTCATTCCTTTGCAAATGTTCCATTGTGAATGCAATTACACGATTTTTTTCATTGCTGATTATTTTTGGATGGCTTAATCAAATTTACAAAAACAATGTATTTTTTTCATCAATAACATAATTTATTTCACCTATTGATGCACACAATTATATAAACAAAACACACTAATGAAAAATATGCAATTCAAACAAACAGTACACATTTAGATAATAGTAAACCTAAAAACACCAAAATAAGTTTTAATATTATAGAGTATAGAACATTCTCATTACAAATTACAAAATTTTATGTTTGTTTCGAAGTGTCAACAATACATTCTAGAAGGAAAGATTAGTTGTCATACTCCAAGAATTACAACAAAAGTTTTCAAAAGTACTCCTAACTCGCCGCTATTGCTTCCATGTATTCCCCAACTTCACTTTATCAGTCACGAAAGGTAATCTGCATGTTTCTCATTCTCCTCAGTCTTATAGTCATCGCTACTACATAGAGACTACATGAAAAAGAAACAACACAAGATTAGAGAAAAATACATAGAGACCACAAATTTTGTTTCCTCCAGATCCTGGTAGTAATTGTTGTACCATATCCTAGCAATACAAAAAGGTTTGCCTGGTATCAACCTTGACATATTTTAACTGACTCTAGTCAAACAAATGAACATCACTATAAAAAGTTTGGAGAAGCATGCCTTTGGAACAAACTCTCATGGTTACCAACAAACTTCTATTCAGAGATACTTTTATCACCATTGATATTTAACTGATATTCTCGATTCAAATATCTCATTAACTAACTCTAACTAATTTCGTTGAACTATTGCACAAGATAGAAATTGGCAAGGACTGGACATTCAAAATAATGTCCACACCATTAACAAAATAGGGTATTTTTATGCAATTCAATCAATATTAATTAAGAGCCAACAACTATGACCTGTTGGTCATCATTATTTTCCGCATGTGTAACACCAAGCAATCTCCAGCCTTCAGCATTGTCAGGTTTATTTAAAACTTCAGCTTCAGGAGCAAGAACAGCTTCACTTAGGAGCCCTTTACAGAAAAGCTCTTGCCCTTCCTTCATATACATAGGGATTCATATCAGAAAACACACAAACCCCTCGTGAAGCACTGCTGGATGCCTTCATTTTCTCTTCCAGAAACCTAGGTTAAAATGTAAGATTGCATATATACATAAACAATCAGTACACTCAAATCTTAAACCAAAGGATTGTGAAATACAAGAAACACAAGTGTCATATGAGACATTGATATGGATTAGGCAAGTGACCTACTTATCATATGTATCTTCCCAGTTTTCAGAACTTTCACCCAGGACCCCATCACCAACTTGTCTTCCAAATTCTTCTGCCCAGTTGTTTTGGACATTTAACTTTGAGAACTCATTGGTCCATTGATCGTCAACTCCATCATGCTAACGTTGATTAGCGAATTCATTCGCCAACCTATCAGCTCCTGTTGAAATTTGCTTCTCAAATTTCAATACAATTCATCAGAAAACTAGTATAGGCTTCTAGCAACAGAACAAAGTAAAACATTTTAATATTCAAATGACTTGCCACATTGTGCACAAACTGATCTGCCCAATAATTGGGGTTCGCATTATATTGTGTTTGGTATTCATCGGCCTAATCACCTCCAGTAGCTGGCTTGATTTGGTTATCACCCACTATAAGTTCACCACGACTCATCTTTGACACAAACTGAAGAAACTTTGAATTCTGTCGACAAAGAATAACATAAGCTACAATGTAACAGGTAAGATTAAAGTCATCACTATTGACCAGGTAGCTGACATCAGTCACTTCAGGGCGAAACTCTTCCCGTCAATACTAAACATGATTTGGAATATCTATGTCTACACTACATACTGACAAAATGCTATTAGAGTGTCCAGTACGTGTAATCCTTGGGAGATTAATCAACTTACTCTTCATCTATTTTGGATTATACCTTAACATATCAAACAATACAGTATTATACTATTATCTTCAATTTATAAGATGGTATGTCAATGGTCACCAAGGTCTTAGAGAAATAATTCATGACTCTTATAATTGCTTGAATGCAAAATAAGGTACCCTCATCATAAAAGATCTGAATGGAGGTTCAAGAAATTTTCGGTTGACCTAAAAAAAAAATCTACAATGTGGAGTTTGTAGTTGAATGCTTCAAATGGAGATGGCCTTAAAATTGAAACAGTATAAGTAACCGTATGTAGAGTTCAATAACAACGAACTAAGTATTCATAAAAAGAAACAAAGAAAGGAACAACCACTTTATAAAAAATGCTGACTTAATTACATTTTGTCTCCTTTTCATTGAGCACGACTTATACATGAAATTTTGGGTTAGTATTTTGTGCTAATGTATGTGCAAGCATATGAGCCTGTTCAATTGTTGTAGAATTAGGTCCTGTGATGCCTGTCCTTTGACCTTCCAAACCCATCTGAAACTATATCATTAAAAAATGGCAAAGACAAAATAAGTCAATCATTCATTCACCCAAAATTTAGCTACAGACTTAATTTTGGGATTGTAGTGGCGGTCGTAGATGCTGCCGTCACCGAGGAGAGCCTATTCGCAGACGATTGGTTGGATGAGGGTTTGGTCCTGAGACCAGCAACCATGGCAGTAGTAGAAGCCGTCGTCTTCAGCGGAGAAGTTGCGGAGGCCACGACGGACGTGGAAGTAGGGGTTGACGCCGCGGCATATGAGGTGGGTAGTTGTCATCGTCGCCTGAGATGAGGTGGGGGTAGTCGGGAACTTGAGAAAGGAGGAAGTGATTGTTTTGAAGATCGATTGGGAAGGGTTTTGACCAAGCTTGAGATTGGGAGTATTTGGGGATTTAGGGTTTCAATAGATTTCATTTTGTGAGAAAGAGGGTGAGATTTGTTTTTGGTTAAAGAGGGAGAACTAAAGGATGGTTGTACATGTTTAATGTGTGTTTAATATTAAAGATGAAAAAACTACTTTAGTAACGGAATATATTATGTTACAATTGTTTCCTTGCAATTGTTACACTTGCAACAGATTAATATAATCTCTTACTGATGTCAATAACATTCACAACGAAGGGATTTGTTGTAACTAATTCGTTGTATAAGGTAGCATTAACAAGAAAATTTTGGTGCTCATAAATGATCCGTTGTTATTGCAAGGTTTTCTACTAGTGTTATTTAGTTTCCTATTTATAACTAAATTTAGCTTTGCTTTCACTTTCAGGATACATTTATCGATTATTAGCTCCATAACAATTGGATAACGATGGACAATTGGACATAGTTATTCAAATATTGAAAACGACAGATAAGAAGTATTTCACTCAGGTATGTATATTTTTATTAATGCAATTTTATATTGTCATGTATAACTTAAGGAATTCAATTTTTATTTATAATATATATTATTAATTGTGTTTTATTTATTTTATTTAAGCGTATCCTAACGTACCTGTATCCTAGTTTCTGAGAAATCAACGTATCCGCGTATCCGCGTATCCGATACATACTGTATCGGATACGCGTACCCGTATCCGTGCTTCCTAGGTTTCCAGTTTTGAAGCCATGCTTTCTGGGATCAAATTTATCCCGAGGGATCAGCTGGTTTCAGCAATTGGTTCGGAATCAGATGAAGAAATGAGGAATTCGAAGAAGAAGGAGAGCAGAGATAGGAGGAACAAGAAGGAGAAGAAGAAGAAGAAGAGGAGAGAGTACAGTTTGGATTCGGATGAGGAGTCAGATGATTCTTTGGAGAGTGTGAGTGATAGCGGCGGAGAGAGGAGGTCAAAGAGGAGGAGGAGGGGGAGAAAGAAGGATAGATCGTCGAAGAATTACAGCAGTGATGATGATGAATATGAAAAGAGAAAGGGAGGGAAGAAGCCCAAAAAGGAACTGTCAGGTATATGACTATCTTGCATTATTAGCGCAAATTGTGTTCTGTTATTATTATTATTAGTGTCGTTGTTACTGTTGATTGTTATTTCTTGATGAAAATTTCGAAACTTTTTCTTGGTTATTGTTATGCATGTTCTTTGAGATTGAATTAGGAGGATGATGGGTTGCTAATGGCTAATTACTTGTAGATACAAATCCATATTTGCTACTCATGGATGTTAATTGAAGAAGAATTATGATCTTTTCTAATGCGCTGGGCGTTGAAGTGCAGAATTGCTTTTGCAATTAACTTGAATTAATTAGTTTGTACTTTGTGTTGAGTAAAATAGATTGTTCACGAGTATTTGTAGGATTCGAGATTATTTTTTTCTTGCATGTATAAATTTTGGGGTAAAGATGGGCAGTCACCGTTGATTGAAAACTTCTCCGTAGGCCCTTTGTAAATGCAAAAATAAAAATTGTGATAAACTTGAATTAAAAGTTTTTTGGCCTTGGGAAGGGGATGAAGGCGATCCTTGAAAAAAATATTTATTATTTCATGTTTGTTTGGGTTGAATACAAGATTTGGTATGTTTGTTGAATTTTTCCAATGTGTTTTCTCATTATGTTATAGATGATGATGGTGGAGAGGTTCTCGTTCGGAAAGAGAAGGAGCTAGCAAGGAAGGAGATGGGGTTGGAATGGATGCTAAATTCTGGGAATAGGTTGGATAAGAAGGTCAAGGAAAATGAGAGTGAGCCAGAGGAGCCTCAAGTTGAAGAGGTATTAGTCATGCCTAGTTTGAATTAAGAGGACACTCTTATCTATTAATACTCATTTTCATTTGATATTGATATATTTATTTATCTTTTTTTCTTTTGAAGAAAATTAACCCATAATGTTTTGAGTATATATTTGGTCTTTGACATTCTCAACAACCAGAAGGCTTTATAGACATTTTTTATATAACATATCAAAAATGTATTTCAATTTTGTTTCAATTTCTCCGATGCTGGTTAGTCCATTATTAGTTTGTCATCAATAGTATTAGTGCTAAATGCACACACCATGGTAGTTTGGCATCTTTAAATATATGATCTTAATTCCAATTTGCAAGATGAAGAACTTTATTGTATACCTAAGTGTGGTTCCAGTGGCTGAGCCAGATATGTTGGTGGGCAAGAGCCTAAGAAACATGGATGTAGACAAGCCAAAACGAACAAGATCCATAGTGACACCGACAAGAGAAATTTTATAGAAAGAAAAGGTAAAGTGTTGGTGTAGTATTGGATTCATGTGTTGAACATGACACGGCTATCAAATAAAAGCCTTTCCTTTGCAGAGGAAAGTTTATATTAAATTTTAATATTGGAAGAAAATATGAATAAAGATCAGATCTTGGAAGAGAAGAATGGACAAGTTGATATTTGGTCTTTCATTTCTGTTTTAGCTATTTAAAAAAGAAGTTATAGAATCTAAAATCTAATATTTTTACAGGTCATTTGCGGTTGGATAATGCTTAATATACTAATTTCCTATTTTTGGACTACAAGACACAAATATGTGGAACCTGCCTAAACCGCATTACTGTCAAATTGCTTGTGGGCTTCATACTTTCTCCCTACCACATTACTGTTAAATTGCTTGTGGGATTCATACTTTCTCTCTTGTACTTGTACAAAATAGTTTATAAAACTGTAGTACATATAGCACTACTCTAGTGTGGATTTATTGGGTAATTAACCAGCATTTAGGCCCTACTATGATTCTCTATTTTTTATTTGGGAGAAAGATGTTGGGCCTAAATCTTTAATTGTCTCATGACTAAATCAACTTAAGGTCGGCAAATTAAGGTATTGAATAAAATTTACCAAAATCTAGTACTACTACCTATGCCTTATTCTAAACCTTTGCCCACCATAGCTACTATATTGATCCCCCCTGTGTAGTTCTATGTATTTTCTTAAGTTTCCCTCATTGTTAAAACTTGAAAGACATATCATGTATGATGACTGATGAGTACCAAATTTCTCAAAATTTCTTAGGCTCTAATGGAATAGGATGTGAATTATGTTAACTAAATTTCTTTAAGTGTCTGTGAATCTTACTTGAGTGGCAACAAGCTTTTGACCTAGACAATTACTGAATTCTATGGCTATGTATGAATCGAACTTGCCTCTGTGAGGGGTGATGAACTCCTGAATTGACAAGTATTGACACTATACCAATAAGAGCTTCGCATATTATGAAGAATTTAACTCGGGATGCAATTGTTTATAATTTACTCTTTCATAGAAATTTATGTACTCCAACTTTATTGAAGTTGGCTAATCTCTAGCTGCGCTAGATGTTTTGAAATGGCCTATTCCCGTTGTTATACCAGTACACATTTTTGTGCACCGATTAGATCATTTAGTGAAGTAGTGCATCATCTATCTAGTTTTTATGTACTTTCCAGCTTGAGCTTCTTTTATTTTTATTGAGCTGACCACATATATTTTCCTTTATATGATAGATGAAAAGGGCAAATCCAAGAGAATTAAATCCTTATCTTAAAGACGATGGAAGTGGTTACCCGGAACAATCCTCCTCACAGGCTGGTCCTGGTCAACTTCTTTCTTCTTCAGTTGTGGGTGATGGTGGTGCAAGCTGGCGATTAAAAGCCTTGAAACGTGCGAAAGAGCAAGCAGCTCGTGAAGGACGAAAACTTGATGAGGTATATACTACCACCTTCCTTTGAATACATGTCATAAAAGATTCAGTTGTTTATAAAATAGTATGCTTTGTGCAGATAGTTGAAGAAAGATGGGGTTCTTTAGGCCAGTTAGCTGTTACACTCACAGGTCAGAGGGTTGCTCCAGTCCACGCCCATCTTCATGCCATAAAAGACAGAAGGAGGGTCCAATCAGAAACTCCTGAGTCGATTGAAGGCAGTGAAATGCAAAAAGATACTGGAGACATCCGACGAGTTCCCCGCAGTTATTTGCGTGACGTGTCCACTCGCAATCCTGAAATGAGGAAGCCTCAAAAGGAATCCGTGCATTGGAAAAAAAACAAACAACCGAATGTGCCATCAGAGGACAGAATTTTGATCTCTGCTGCAATATCAGGCATTAATAAATTTTCAGATGATGGGAGCTTTATGGAGAAAATTGGTCGTCTGCAGAATTCCCAGGACAATCCTTGTAATAGCTCTCATGTGGGTAAGGAGACAAATGATAGAGAAGATTATTCAGGAGCTTCTAGGTGCAGACACTCAAATGAAACGAGCTCAATTAACGTACAAGGGTTGACTGCCAATCAATTGGCAGCAAAGGTGCTACAGCTCAGAATGAAAGGAAAACATGCTGAAGCTGAACAACTTTCGGTGAGACACTGTTTTCCTCTTAAAGCATAGCTACTATTTCTTATGTTAGTTTCCTGTCATTAGTTTGGTAGAAAGAAAATTAATTGCATTAGTTGATGCTTAAACAGTGTTCATGTCAGCTTGTTGACCCCTCTTTAATACTGACCTTAGAAATTGTGATTGAGTCATGTAAGGTCATACTTGACCTTGACATGACCCCTATTATTGGTGCTACTATATGTCCTGACTTGGGTATTTAGGGATGGTAGTTAGGTCAGATAAGATCATACTTGACTTGAGATGATCCCCTATGATTGGGGTTGATGTAATATGTTCCGACTTGGGCAGCCTTCTATTTTCGTTATTGGAGTACTCTAATTGAAACAAAAGAAGGAAAATTGGCATCCTGTTACTTGAGTGAGTAAAATCATAGCTGATACGACACCATTAGAACTGTGGTGAACGGACGCAGACACGACATGACACAAACAGACACGACACGATACAAACACTGTGAAATGGCAATCCCCAGAAAAGGGTACGGGGACACAACTGTTTAATTATATTTGCTAAATATATAATTTATCGTTTAAGCTAGTAACCATAAACACCATTGAGTTTTTATCTGGTGTCAGTTTGGACCCTAAGATTTACATTCAATTGCTCATACTTAGCTCTTAGAAGTTATTAATCTAGAATACTTTATACCACATTGGTGTTTACATTAATACCCAATGGAACAATGATACCTAAACTTAACTCATGAATAAGTTACCCCATATTCTGCAACCATCTCTTATGCCGCTCTATCAATGCCTTTCTCCCACTATCCTCTCTCATGCTTCACACTCCCTAGTGCAGCCACGATGAAGATAACTGAAACATGTTGCAGCTTGTGGCTGACACACCACCTTCCATTGAGTATTAACCTAGGCACATCATTTTCATGTCAGGCAAATGTTGGTACCAGATACATGTCTACAGACGTGAGACCCGTTATGAAGTGTCGTGCATAAGAAACTAATAGAGTACTATATTTAGACTAACTAAATAAGATCTTGAATCTACCTTCACTTGCTGCTGATTGCCGAATAGAACTCTAGTTGCAATTCAGATTTTTTTGTTTTTGTTTTCATCTAATTGAAGAGAGGAAAAGGATACCTCATGGAGAGAGGCAAAATATTGGGTTTGATTCATACTCGGTAACTTTACTTTTTTTAACTAAATGGAACAATAACAAGGTATTTCTTTACTGATCAGAAGGAAAACCACTTCATGATTTTTTATTGGAGAAGAACCTATGGATTTGTTCAAGGTGTTCATTTGCCACTTTAATACTGTCTTCTTTTTGTAATCAATTCATTTGGTAGCCCTCTCAAAGTAATTGGGATACATACTTTGTCGTTATTGTTGTTGTTGTGTAATCATTTCATTTACTGGAAAGTTATACAAGAATTGAAATACTAATTTTAAGATCTTTACTATGATATTGCAGAAAGAAATGAAGGCCATGAGTGATACACCTACAGAGAAGAACACTGCTAGACAAGAAGCTAAAGGCACTACAAGCAGGTATCCTGAATGATACTTTACTCGTTTCTTTATATTTAAGCCAATTGCAAACACTTGTTGAACGTATTCGTAGGTATAATACTATGAATGGTTATTATTTGTTATACTATCGAATAAGTCTTCACACTTACATGTCTGATGATTATGCTTTCATTATAACAATATACACTTGAGTCGGAAATGATTGACACTCCTTGCACTTGAGAAAATACAGCCACGTCAAGCTGGATCCCCTTTCAATGTAGTGATTGTTTTCAATAAGGTTCTATTTGATGTCACAAATTCAGAGTAATTTTTATGTCCTTTTGCCTTTTTCTCTTGATTACCACATATCCTAATGACCACTATGAATATTTATTTTTGCAAGTTCATTTTGTGAAGAAGACTTATGTTTACTGTAAGCTGACAACTATTTTGGTGTTCTCTTCAAAATTAAAATTGTATCATTCTTATCTCTTCCTGCTTTCTTGACTCCAGGTATATTGAAAAGCAGATTTCTTCTGCAAGGAAGAAAAGGGAAGAGGATGCTGATTTTCATCTTGCTAAAAGTATAATGCAGAATAAAAAGTATAGCATGTCTAGTAGTAGTAGGGCAGATGATGAGTACGATTATGATGGTGATGCTCCCAGCAGGAAACAAAACCGAAAGAGAGAGGGTTCAAAGCAGGAGCAGAAAAGAAATATTCCAAAGCGCATTCTAACTCAACAGGAGCGGTGCCAATTCTGTTTTGAAAACCCGTCACGACCAAAACATCTGGTTGTCGCCATTGGAAATTTTACGTACATGATGCTCCCTCAGTACCAGCCAGTTGTGCAAGGTCATTGCTGCATTTTGCCAATGCAGGTAAGTTCATGATCCATTCTTCCCCTCGTTCGGAATATGTACACTAGATTTATGGGCACAGAGCAACATTGAAGACGGAATCAAATAGATTCTGTAGATAGTAGTCTGAATTCGCTCACTTAAAATTGATTTATTTAATTCTAGCAAGGTTTCAAAACTTGGATCGGGAGCAGGATCGAGTTTTTCCAAATATTTGGATCGAGACGGTATTGATCAGATCGGTGTATCGGGTTTTTTGGATCAGCATTTTTTTAAATTAAAAAATATCTAATATGTTTAAAATTAAATTATTGTAAAAAATAATAATTAGTTTTTAAAAATGTGTATTTATGAACTTGAATAATTTTTTTACAAATTTTATATTTTCAAGTATAGATTTGAACAATTTAATTATAGTTTGAGAGAATTATTAATGTAGAATAAAACTAGAATAATAGAAATAGGTAATAGCTAGTCCAAATAATACAATTTTTATGTCTACAAGGGATAATAATAATAATATAAGCTAGATATGAAAACATGTTCATTACACAATTACATCTTCATTGCTTGGATAAGAGGATCCACATGAATAGGAAACTCAAATATTGTAAACTTTTAATCATACGATCGGTAGTTTTGGGTTGAGATCAGGCCGATTCATCTGATCCAATTGCTAACTCGGCCGATCGCCGAGTTATCTCGCCTATCTCGAGAGTTAGAGGTATTGGAGCGGCCTCTTGAAAAGCGATTCGAATTAGCCTAATCAGATCAGGATTGACCAATCTTTAATACCGTTAATTATAGTTATTAATTGTTGGTAATCACTTGGGAATTGAGATCCACTCAACCTTTTTCTAATAATAATTGACCATTGTTTAATGTATTTTGCCCGCACTTGGAATGATAGTATTATTCCCCCAAAAAATCTGGCTATAAAGTAGTTAAAAATATTAAGGATCTCATCAGCGGACTTTTTATTTATATATATATATATATATATATATATATATATATATATATATATATAGGGAAAGGATCGGTTGAGCACTCCTCTAGTGCTCACCGCATGAACACTAGGCCTTCGGGCGTTCATATAGAAAATCCGAACCGTTCACATTGATCTACACATCTAAATTAGTCTAAATATGTAAAATCAAATCATTTGAAATTCATTTGCCCATTCATTGAAGTGTTACAAAATTGTAAGGCTGAAAATCATTGTTTTTATAGTCACATGATGGATGGGCAAATGAATTTCAAATGGTTTGATTTTACATATTTAGACTAATTTAGATGTGTTGATCAATGTGAACGGTTCGGATTTTCGATATGAACGCCCGAAGGCCTAGTGTTCACGCGGTGAGCACTAGAGGAGTGCTCAACCGATCCTTTCCCTATATATATATATATATATATATGTATATATAAAGATGCGAAAAAGTAATATGAAAGACAAGTCAATCTAACACTCCCCATAATAGTTGTAGATATTGCACATGAAGATGAAAAATAAACTCAAACACAATTACTCTATGTATTTATCTAATTCAACAAAATTAAATTGAAAGTTTGGTTTAAGGTTTAAATATTTTTACTAATTTTTTAACCTTTTAATCAAATAATCAACATTTTCTAAGACATATTCAGAAACTGGATAGACTGCGTCCGTAAACCCTATATTTCTTAGAATGCAGAAAAACGGTATTAAAAAAAGGAGATACCAAGTGTTTGAATCATGTGTGGTAGTATGGATGTTATTTGTTTATTTATGACAGATGAAAAGTATAGATGTCTATCCTTTAAGAAAAAGGTTCTCAGGCTGCATTTCAAATTTGACGTAAATACTTGTATAATTTAATGTGCTTTTTGTGAAGATTGCACATTATTTGCCCAATAATATGCTTTGCATGCTTATATGATGATAGTTTCTATTCTGCCTTTTATGTTGAGGTGTTGAGGTGTTTTTTGGGAATCCTATTATGAAGTCCATAAGTATATGGATTGGAGATATGCATTTCATGGTAGTTGGACTAAATCTGTTGATTGGACCAATTGGTACATTTGAGTCTCCAAATGTATCAGACTCCTTGTTTCGCTTGAAATAGTAATTTACAACAAATCAAATATCTCTGGATTAATGGATCTTCAGGCCAGATTCTGTTCAATTCTCTAAATTCTCCCTCACGCTCTTCTCCTTGCTGTCACTGGGTTCAAAAATAGTTAAGAATACTTTCCTTGGCCATTTGCACAAATACTCACAAGTATTATTGGTTTATGAAGCATTTGAGCTCCTTCAGAATGTCATACATACGATACTAACGTCATATTTTCCCAATACAGCATGATTCTTCTACCAGAACCATCGACAAAAATGTCGGGGAGGAACTGCGCAACTTCAAGAAATGCCTGTTGAGGATGTTTGCCGAGCAAGAGAAGGATGTTTTATTCATTGAAACTGTTATAGGTTTGTCACAACAACGAAGGCATTGCTTGATTGAGTGCATTCCTGTACCGTATGCAGTTGCTAAGCAAGCACCCATGTATTTCAAAAAGGTAAATTACCAAGCATTGAATGTGTTTTTCTTTTTAAGTGAACTTTGCTGAATAGGATCACCACTGTGCACTTACGTGGATGATTTTCTTAACTGTGATATTTTTTATGTGTATCCATTTCCGTTAGTAAATGTTGTTATGGATTTTTCTTTAACAAACTGTTTCACTAAAGCTTGAATGCTTTCTAACGCGTAAGCATAGACATATCAGTGTTCAAAAAACGGGGATTAGACGTGATTAAATGGAAACGGCTACTAACCGGTTTCTGGGAAGCAGTAAATAGATAGGAATTGAAATGGTATTTATTCTTATTGATTTTCTCAAACTGGATACAACTCCTTGCATACATACAAGATACATAAGCATGGATTCTACCCGGAATATCACTCACTAGTACAACTATAACAATATATCTAAAAGCATTTATAATATTCATGCCCAACTTGTCAATGATAAATTGTATTTAGGCTTTGGCAAGGGGCTTTGTGAGAGCATCAACTAACTTATTAGCTTGTGATTGGTGCTAATATGGCTAACTGGTGATTGGTGCTGAGACTCAACAGAGCAGGGTCTCCAAACATCATAATGAACTAAACCATAAGGTCGACTCGACCGTTTACTAACTTTAGGAGGGTAAGATTTACGCAAGTATTTACCTAATTGACATGACTCTCAAGATAACTTCTTAAGAGAAGATAATTCAGGTCTCAACTTCTTCAAATTCTGTAAGGACGGATGATCCAACTAACACTGCAAATTCAAAGGTGCGGAAACACTCAAACATGCAATTGAGGTAGGAACATTGTCAAGCTGATATCTGTCACACGCCCTGAGGCAGTCGTTTTTCTTGCCCCAAGTTCCTAAAACACAGTGATCAAGATAGTAGGTAACAAAACAATTCGGTATTTTGGTAATTTTGCTAACATATATTAGGTTAAAGAAAAATTTTGGCATATGAAGGAGAAAAAACAAGTGGTAAAGTGGATATAAGGTTTACATGTCTGACCCCCCAACTGGGGAGGTAGAACCATCAACAAGTCTAAGGTGGATGTAAGAATTTATTAACAGAGGACAATATATCTGGATTTTCAGTAATATAATCAGAAGCACCTACATCTATTACATATGATGTCAGAGATGAAGTGGTTAAGCATGCGATACATGGTCTTGCTATTGTGACAGAGGAAGACCGCTGTCAAGAAGCGTGATAGTTATGAAGAAACTGAATCTCGTCATCATTTAATTGAATGCTAAATGAATTGGGAGCTACATGTGCAATGTGCTGTCGTTGATAATCCTGAAAATGCATGTTACGACACTTGATATTCCCAAGAAGGTAAGGTTTAAAACCTCAATCAAATCTCCCCCAAATTCAACACAAAATCTCAATAAAATCACAACAATATCCCAGCAGCCGCACTTTCCGTCAATAAAATTCCATACCCAAATCTCAACAAAATCCACACCAAAATCACAACGAAATCTCAGCAACACCCAGATCTCGGGTTGAAGCCGAGACAGAGAAGCAACAACGGCGGACAGCAGCAATAGTTGCACGTGGTGGCGATTGTGGTGTTGTGACTTGGGGCTACCAGCACGCGGGGGCGATGGCAATTGGAGGGTGAGGAGCAGACCCTGGTTCGGATCGGGTTTGGATTTTGGGTTTGGGGTTGGATGAGGAGGCTAGAGCTAGGATTTGGATCAGGTTTGAATTTTCGGTGATGGCGGGTTTCGGTGGTGACAAGACAGCTATGACGACGACAATGATGGGGCGACTGGGTCCCACGGTGAGGCCGCAAGTGGCTGTCAAAGGATATTTATTTCTTATTGATTTTCTCAGTCTGGATACAACTCCTAGCATATATACAAGATGCATAAGCACGAATTCTACCTGGAATACAACACACTAATACAGCTATAACATTATACTCTCTCCGTTTCAAATATAAGTCATTATAGGTTTCTACATGCCTATTAAGAAAAAACATAGGATTGACAAAAAGTAATAACATTCTTGGTTTTTGAAGCTCATAAATGAGCTATCAATTGTAAAATGTCCAATTTGCCCCCCTCTATAATTTTAGTATTACTCCTTTTATAAAAAAAATATAAGGGTGAAATTGGAAATCTCATAAAAAAGTACTTGATGGACATTTAAGAATGACAAGACATTTGCCTTGAAAATCTAAAGTGTTATATTTTGAAACAAAAAAAAATGCTAGAATGACTTGTATTTTGAAATGGAGGGAGTATCTAATAGGAATAAAGGGGACTAAATAGGAAAAAAGGGGGTCTAAACGGAAATAAACGGAAATGCTACTCTACCCTTTTTTCTTTCCGTTTCCCTTTTTTGAAACCTTGCATTTGATTTAGGGCCTTGACATGATATAGATATGTTGAGTTAGCAGACACTACATGCTTAGGTTTATCCTTTAGTTGTGGAATATTTATCAAATTAATGTTTGTCATTATCTGGCAGTATGTAATTCACACCATTGAACTTGATTTACACATGAGTGTTTGTTGTAATTTATATAAACATGCTTGTTTATGTAGAATATTATATACATAGTTGGTGTAGGACGTGTGTTTCCAAGGAGTTTATGTTTCACTTATTAAATTTGTCTATAGAAGATTTCTCTTTTCCAGTCCATAAATAGTTGTATATTTTGCAATAACCTTTGGACTTCAAAATTTGAAAGAGATTTTATGTGGAATTTGGTTACTTACCTGTACAAATGCCATTACAAATCATGACGCTAACGAGATTCTTGCAAAATATTCAAGTAATATTATTTAAACAATGAATGAAGTTAGCAATAATTTAAACATGGCTAAGACCCAAAACAATTAGTAACAAAATTAGAAGCTTTTGAGATTTGACTCTGGAACCAGTCCTCCTGAATTAAGAATTGGTTATTGCAACATGTATCAAAAGTCAAAACACAAGTTACACCCACATATTCAGTCACATCTAGTTGCTTTAACTTGAAACTATATTTAAAAAGAAACGAATGCTGACAAGAATGGATCATTGTGTTTTCTCTGACAGGCAATTGACGAGGCTGAGGACGAGTGGGGGCAGCACGAGATGAAGAAGGTCATCTCGACCAGTGGGAACCTACGGAATGTTATCCCAGAGAACATGGCCTACTTCCACGTTGAGTTTGGCCTGGATCGGGGCTTTGTCCATGTGATCGACGATGATGCCAACTTCTCAAGCAACTTTGGCCTAAATATTGTAAGAGGAATGCTTCGTCTGCCTGAGGAGGATATGCACCGCCGCCGACGACAAGAAACAGTCGAGAGTCAAAGGCAGGCTGTCGCAAGTTTCGTGAAAGACTGGGACCCTTTTGACTGGACAACGGATCTTGAATAGGTGCTTATATAAGACAATCCCTCAGCTGATAACCAGATCCATTGGCCTAGTTGGGTTGGAAATTTCCCTGCTGATACTACCAAAATGTCTGAAATCGATACCCAATTCTGGTACCCAGTTTTGAGACCATGGTGCTATTAGATTCATACTCTTATTCCTCAAAAATCTGTTCCCTTGTGGTTTGGTCGGGACTCAGGAGGGAATTGAACAGGGTTTCTCTGTGTAATGTGAAACAACTTTGTTTTGTTGTGTATATTCATTTCGTGAGAAGTGATATTCCTCTTTTTGGCCATGTTGTTGTTCCGAACAGATCTTAAACATTTTTCCAAGCTCTTTGTTTGCGTTTGCCCTTGCCCTTTGATTTATATTGTTTGCATTAACCATATCAACATCAATTATGAGGATAGAGTTTAGCTTAATTTATTTCATCCTCGTTTGGTGTTTGGTTATTATTTATTGGAAATTGATGGCGACTATAATGCATTAAGATATTAAATGAAATATTAATAGAAGCATGGTACGGTACATGCCAATCATCTATGCATCATTGACTTCATTCTTAATGAAGAAGTGAACGTTGTGTCACAGGACGACTTCTTTAGAATTTGTCCGTGACAGTTGGGTGGGTTCGAGTTCACATGGTATTTTCTGGAGTTAAAAGTTTGAGGACACAATGACTACTAGTTTATACGCATAATTCACGTAGTAATTTTGTTATTAGTTTACTCAATTGTATTTTAAAATTAAGATCCGAGATCAACGGACGTAATTAATTTCCTCCATCTTGGTCAAGTGACTCACGCATCCAACAGAACACGTGGCGGTGGTAAAACTTCGTAAATAGAAACACAGTTTGGTAAACTCGTCAAGACGAAGTTTTGAATCGCTACAGCAATAACTGACTGAGACTCGTACGGGTTTGGGGCCCACAAAATAACTGCCAAGGAAATGAAACCACATGAACTTCGCCTATAAAACCGCCCATGTTCCCCCATTCCCCGAAGAAGAGAGTATATTAGAGCGAGAAACAGAGAGTTTCTTAAAGCGAAAAAAGTGATCGATCGATCAAGAGCGAGCGCGAATCTCAAGACCGAGAAAAGATAATGGAGGTGGTGGCGAATACCAACTCGGCGGCGATCGCAGCGGTGGGCCCACAGAAGAAGAACCGGATCCAGGTCTCCACCAACAAGAAGCCGCTCTACTTCTACGTCAATCTCGCTAAGGTTTCTTTATAATCTCGTCAATTTCTTGATTAATGTACGATTTATCATCTCGATCCGTTGAGATCGTTTTCTTGAAAATTTTCTGTAAGTTTCTTTGAGTTTGTTCAGATCTGTGATTGTAGTTGTTTTCTCATCTCGATTCGTTAATCTTATGATGAATTTGATCAGTTTAGACCATGAATTCTTGAAACAAACGGTCGTGATCATCGTTTTCATTTTGACGTGTTGAATTTCGTGGATTCGGTTGTAATGTGGTATTTATTTGGGGAAATTTTTTGCAGAGGTATATGCAGCAGCATAACGAGATCGAACTTTCCGCTCTCGGCATGGGTAAATCATTTTTGTAACTTCTTTAATCTAAATATTAGATGGGATTGTTGCTTTCTTGATTGTGTTGTTACTATAATCTGAACCTAACTGTAGTAATATTGTTAGATTAGTTATCGAATAGGATTTAGGAGCGCTTTGGTCCTTAATTCTGTTTTTTTTATTATATATATAATAAATTCCGGGATGAACCACATATCTGATCGCCAGTTTGTATTATTAAATCTGAGCCCTGTGTTCATTTTTGTAGCATCAAATTTGATGTTTTTTGATTGGTGTCTTAAGTTCTTAAATTATAACTACTAGTAGTTAACACGTGCGATGCACGTTTTAATAAATATAGTCTTTTAAAATAAAAATTTAGACGTAGTCTTGATTTGATTTGAACCTAGGACCTTCTTTATAATAGTTATGCACGTGCATTGCACGGGTTGATAGAATGACAAAACATTTACAAATGACACTAAGGCCTTCTCCCATTATAATATTAGAGATTTTAATTTAATGATCAAAGGTTATGCACCATAAAGCATTATTCATTCACTTTTGATTATATAATAATAATAATAATAATAATCATCATCTAATCTAATATTATAATGGGAGAAGGCCTTAGTGTCATTTGTCATTTTGTCATTCTACCAACATGTGCAACGCACGTACATAGCTAATATAAATGAGGTTTCCGGTTCAAATCCTCCCTACGTCAAAGTTTTTATTTTTATTTCTTGAAATTATTAAATGTGCATCGCACGTGTAAATTACTAGTAATAATAATAATTAAGCCCTTCAACTATGGAACTTTCTTAATGAGTAAAGTGTAGTTACAATTTTTACACGCTGTCCAGAATTGAAGTAAGAATTGACGGTTGAACTAAATGTGTTTGTTTGACTGATCAATTTCAGCTATCGGTACAGTGGTTACGGTTGCTGAGATTCTCAAGAACAATGGCCTGGCCACTGAGAAGAGTAAGCATAATCATTAATTTTTTTATACAAAGCATTACTTTCAACCATTTACTTTTGGAGTCGACTTTTTCAACCTCTATTATCAGTGTTGAATGTGATTTTGGTAGCAGAGATTCAGACATCCACTGTGGGCACCAAGGATGAGGCCAAGGGCCGCCTAATTCGCAAAGCCAAGGTATATTTTCAACCCCTCTCTCTCTTACTGTCCTTCTTGATTCTAGCATTTCTGAAATATGTTCGGAGTTTGGTTTGAATCAATCAGATCGAGATTCTGCTAGGAAAGTCGGAAAATTTTGATGAACTGGTGCCTTCTCCTAAAGGGGAACGCAACAAGGAGGCGGCAGCAGCTGCTGCTGCAGACTCTGAGAAAGTGAAAAAGTCTGCAGATTCCGCAGAGTCCGCAGAGTCCAAGGAAGTGAAGGTGGAGGAATGAGGGAGGGTCTGCACGTGCTCGGTGGGAGGTCTTTTCCTCTTATGGTGTTGTTATTAGATTTAGTTCTACTGCTAGCTGCTTAGGAAGTGGCAACCTGAACCAAATTGGTTTGGGTGGTAGCATATATAGCATATATAGTGTATGTTGTACTTCTGAATGTTGCTGTTTCTTTCTGTTTCATTCACACGTGCACGATTAGGTCTCTGGGTCGACGAGAGCTGCTTACTGCTGAGACAGACTGTTGTGGTTTTTTCTCTATCTAGTGAGGTTTATTGCATTGTTGTACTACTTGTATACATGGGATGATGCTATAGTTGTTGACCAGATATCAGATTTGTGGTTTACTCAAAGATTTATTCATTTCATTAATAAAATGGACATGGAAGCAGCAGCCGAAGTCTGACTGGTTATTACTGCTTTGTTTTGTTTCTCATCAATGTCTCTTATTCATTATGATGAAATGATCTGGGATTTCTTAGACAGAGCAGGAAAGTGTAGTTAACTAATGGTTAGGATTTCTGTAACAGATGGCTGGAACTGATGTCCATGCTCTCTTTGGATTGTGGTAGCCTTCCTAGTTGGATATTTTGATGTTATTTAAAAAAAAAACATTTATCTTTCTATAAAATGTGTGTATGGGTTATTGATGTGTGTATGGGTTCTCCCTCTCTATATGGGATTTCTAAGAAGCAGGAAAGTGTGGTAATTAACTGCAAGAGATGGCCGAAAATATTTGTGTAAACGGGTTTCTCATTGATGTGTTCGTCTTTGTAAGCAGAGAGAGGGGGGGGGGGGGGGGGGGGGGGGGACATTTGGTTGATTTTAAAAGTATGGGTTTTCACCTTTTTTTTTTTTTTTTTTTTTGAATAAATTGAACTAGTCACCCTATTTCTTTAATTAGATACCGAAACATACCATGAAACACAGGGCTACAAAGTATCAATCCGAACTTGAGAAAACAATAATAAAAAATTCATGGTCACAACCTATAACAACTTGATATAAACAAAAGCCTACAACATTGTTCGTGACAATGGACAACTCGACCCCACTGGCCATGTTCAAGGTAAGCAACCTACCCTCAATGCTCCTTCTCTAGGATCTCAACCCTAGTGGCCCATTTACCTCTTCGACGAGACCACAAACTCGAATCACCAATTCCATCGCAATGCAACTACTAGGTTGTTCCAAAATCACCACCTACCGCACTGTGGTTGAGGTTGATTGTTGCATAGAAGACCCAGTTAAATCAAGCACAAGACCGTGTGTACAAAATCCCTTTTTCCCTTTTGACCACATCTCCTAACCAATCGACTCGACCAAGGGATGATGCTTCTTTGTTTAATGACTACCCCATTCGACTCGACCACTAGCACCGGCTGCAACATCCCCTTTGGCATTGCAAAATGAATTTTAGCTTGAATGACCAGATGAAGACACTCTGATTAAACCCATTGAAATCCCTTTGTCGGAGCTTCAACATTGGTTCCTTGGGAGTGGGGTATTGGGTTTATGTCTTGCATATTCAATCTGATAAAAAAAGAGAAAGTACTTCATTGAAGAGAGTATGAGAGGTCTTCCAATTGTAAACAACAAGTATCTTCTTGTGAGGCTTGAGAGATAGATAGGTTCTTGGTGAGAGTGATTGTAACTTTTGTATCTTCTCTAGTCGAATGTTATCTCGATTATTTCTCCCTCAGATTAGGATTCGCCTCTACCGAGACAAAATTGTGTTCTCTGATGTGTTTGGTTTGATATATTATTTTGCTTGGTGGATGTTCAGAGTGATTTTGTCACAAAACTCAGCACAAATTTCAAACACTTGGTATTAGAGCTTTCGCAAATCCTAATAATTGGTATTAGAGCGTCATGTTGCAGAAAGGGGTTGCTCGAGTTCCTTGGAGATGACAGATCAATTCACGAAGATCAAGCGGTTCGACGATAAGATGAACTTTGTTCACTGAAATGTGGACATGGATTAGTTTGACAGAGCGTGGATCTAGCCCTAGAAGAAGATAAAGGGAGACAGATTAGCATAAAGCAGGTGAATGTGGATGAGATTTGTTTAGAAGCCATGAGTTTAATCTGGCTGTTATTGACAAGCGACATCAGGTGCAACCTCGTGGAGGGGCGAAGCACTGCGAGTCATTGGGCAAGACTCAAAATTGACTATTTGGAATCGCCATTACATGATCAGATGTTACAGAAGAGAAAGTTGTCGGGTTTCTCAATGAAGAAAAGTACTGCTCTTCTAGATCATACAATGAAGTTTAATACGGAGTTAACTGAATAGAGGGCGATTAATGCAGATGACCTAAGAGCTTCAAACTTGATATATGCATGGCCAAATTTATCAAACTTGATAACCACCATGCTAGACATAAAATATGCCAAGGAGTAGTTTTCAGTAGCAAGTGTGATCGAGGGCTTGGAGGAGGATGCACTTAGGTAGGAGAGTCAGAAATCGACGTCTACTTTTGTCAAATGCTTAGCGATGGATGGTACTATGATTGGAAGGGAAAGTGCGCATGTGGGTGAGGGCTGTTGCCACCGTTGTAGAGGGATTAGGCATGACAAGGGAGACTGTTGCAAGTGGTTGAGTAGGGGTGCCAACGTAGTCACTGTCGCTGAATGAGGTGATAACTTAGATTTCTTCTTATTTCAAGTTCTTTAGATGTGGATTCCGACTGGATTTTTTATTCAAGTAGTTTTTCTCATATTTGCTTCGAGAGGAAGATGATTTTTACTTACAAGTTTATATCAAGTTGTTATGTGAGAACGAGGGTTGGTGAGATTTGTGAAGTAATGTGTGAGCGTACAGTTGAGTTGGAGATCTCAGATGGAAAGGAGTACACACTAGAGAAGGTCATGCATATTTCTTTGTTGAAACGAAGCCTGGTATCCGGGAGAACTCTAGAAGCACGGGGCTACGGATACACAACTCGAGGTGGAGTTTTATCAGTTTGAAAAAGTCATTGTAAAGTGATGAAGGTAAATGGGGGATTGTGTTGAGTCACCACAATCTCTACCAGCTTTGGGATAACAGGGAAACTCGGCCGAGTGTGTGGAAACTCATTGTTCCTAAAGTATTATCTAGTTCGCCGTCACTAGAATCACTAAAGCGAGACTGCAATGTTCAAATATCGTCGAGAGGTGGAGAGTGCCTAGGGGTAGGTGTAGTGCATGCGGATGGTGGCACCTTCGTGTGAACGCCTACTAGGGTGTGCCTTTAAAGGGCATACCAATTAGAGAAAAAAGGTGGATGTTGATTTAGCTAGCAGAAGAAGTCACTGAACCAGGTTATTTGCAAGTGGAGAATGAAAGAGTTTAAAAGAGTTTAATAACATAAGTGTGGAAGCATGAGTATGCAATCCAATGTGGAGATTATTGGATTTATGCCTTGCATACTCAATCCGATAAAAAGAGAGACATAGTACTTCATTAAAGAGAGTTTGAGAGATTTTCCAATTGTAAACAATAAGTATCTGGTGAGACTTGAGAGATAAATATGTTCTTGGAGGGAGAGGTTGTAACTCTTGCATATATTCTAGTTGAATATCATCTTTGGTTATTTCTTCCCTGGATTAGGGTTCGCCCCAACTGAGACAAAATTGTGTGCTCTGATGTGTTTGGTTTGATCTATTATTTTTGTTGGTGGCTGTTCGTAGTGATCGTGTCTCAAAAATCATCACGAATTCCTAATAATTATTATCAGACATTCCGCAAATCCTGACGTCGGTTCCATGGGATGTTTTATTTATATTGCATTTTTTCTTGATGTCACTAACACCGTTATGACTGATCCCTGTAGTTTTGGGGGTTAGGTTATCTCTAGCCTCATATTTTACAGGTAAGTACTATTGGCTTGGGATTGGATGCTTGTGATATAATAATAATATGGCTTATGTAAAAGAAAGAAAATGTAATTCAAGGTGTTTGTTTTTCCGCTGTGCTTTGTAAACAATTGATATAATAAAAAGTTTTAATTTTTCCAATATTTGGTTGATATGTTTATGATTCCATTAAAGTTGTTTCTGAAAATTGTCACGTATTTCTATTTTTATTTATTGCAAATTCGGGACGCTACACATTTTTAACTTATGTGACATAATATTATTACCATCAAATTATTATCTTTCATAAGAATTTATGTTGCACTGCACCTATTGATTCTCTCCCTCTCCATCACTACTACTAATATAACTTGCAGTGCCGTACTGCACCTTGATCATCTTTCTCTCTTTCTCCATCTCTACTATGAAGTACACTGCGCTGTGCACATTACTTACAGTTACAGAGTACATATTTGCATAGAAGTCATTCAACATACATATACTTAATAGAGCTACCACAATGGTTTTCTATTTTTGTCATTTTGCCATATTTTGGCAAAAACATACCCAAAGTGATTTGTTATATTGCCATATTTTGATAAATGAGTTACAGTTGCTTATCATATTTGAGAAATGATTTGCTCGTTCTAAAAATATAGAGAACGGAACATGTTGTTCCGTTCCTAATTTTTATTATTTTTTAATAGCTTCAGACGAAATAAGTTGTTTCTTCTCGAATTTTTTATAATTTTTTTAAAAAAAAATGTCGGGCAGAACACGTTGTTCCGTCCCATCCCAAATAAAAATAAATAAATAAAATAAAGAAATGTATCAGATGAATCTCAAAAAATTGGCAAACGGGACAACATGCCTTGTTTGAGAAGAGGATGTCACTTTCAACATGTTTTAACCCATTAATCAACACACTAATTACTTTTAGAAATTATTTAATAAGGATTTAGTATTATTTTAATTATTAATTAATTAACTAATTACTATTTAATAACTAACACTAATTAATTTTACTAAAAATTACAAAAATACATCTCGGACGGAACAACATGTTCCGTTCGATAACAAAAAACGTTCTTTCTCAAAATTTGCGAAACGAATCAGTGTAGAAATTTATCATTTTGCTAATTCTCAGTTTGCCATTTTGCCAAAAAATAGAAACAACCATTGTAGATGCTCTTATTATATGTGTCTACAATCAAGTCTGAAAAGTTCTCTTTCATAAAAGCCCCTCAAAATAAGTATATTTGCTTCCTTTATATTGTAGCAACTCCGGTCCTTAAAAAATGAACATACACTGCACGTGTAAATTGCTAGTTTAGTCCAATGCAAACTATTGACAGCTAAGACAATTTTTTGCCATACTGACCCACTTTTTAAAAATATTTAGTCATCTGACCCACTTCTGAAAATATTTAGCAATCTGACTCAATTTTGGACACGTCATCATAAACCGTTATTGAAAATAACGGCATAGGTTATTTATATGCTGTTATTTTTAATAGTGGCATCTGTTTAAAAAAATTCGCACATCGCGATTTGGAGTAATGACATTAGTTAACTTATTTCCAGTCGTGTACTCTTTCTGACTTAGAAAAAATGCAAGCTTGAAAAAATTCTATAGCTGATGCCGTTGTTGGAAACAACGGCAACAATTCATTTTATTACTTATACTTGGTTAATCTATTTTTTTGAACTGTTTAATGAGTATTATAACTGATGTCGTTATCTCCAACAACGACCTCAGTAATTCTAATGTCGTTCTTGGAGATAAAGACATTATTTATAAGTTGTTTCAATACTTGAAGTTTTTTCTAAGTAAGAAGATACACATGTGTATAAAAAAATGTACTGATGCCGTTTTTTCAAATAGCGGCATGCTAAAAAAAATTTAAACTGATGCTGCTTTTTTGAAGAATGGCATGGTAATCACCTATACCGTTATTTTCAATAACGATTTATGCTAACATGTCCAAAACTAGGTCAGATCGTTAAATATTTTCAAAAAGTGGGGCAGTAGGGCAAAAAATTCTAGCTAATAAGGGTCACCTGCATCTTTACTTGAATTTTTTGCAATACTAGGCAACTTTTTGAAACTATTTATAATTTTAGGCCAGTTTACAAACTATTAGCACTTTTGGCTAGTTAGTGCCATGTCAGCAGCGTCCGCTATTGAAAATAGCGACCGCTTCATAGTGACCTCCCACACTTGTCAGATTATAGAAAGGATATTGTATAATGGACACGACTTGGTATAACTGAGGTAGCTATTGTCAATAGCGGTCTCGTATAACCAAGGTTGCTATTCCTAATAGCGACCGCAGGTTGGTCCAATCGTTTTTAGGCCCACCTGAGGTCGCTATTGGGAATAGCGACCTTAGTTAGACGAGACCGCTATTGACAATAGCAACCTCAGTTACACCAAGTGGTTTGCAATTATACAATACCCTCTGTAATCTGCTAAGTGTGGGAGTACAATGTGTTGGACGCTATGAAGAGGCCGCTATTCTCACTAGCAGCCGCAGCTGACGTGACACCGGCTAGTCAAAAATGTTAAATAGTTTGGAAAGTGGCCTAAAATTGCAAATGGTTTCAAAAAGTGGCCTAGTACCGCAAAAAATTCTCTTTACTTACCGTCCAAAAAGAAAAAGAAAAAGAAAAAGGTCCCCATCGACTCCAAAGACCAACCCCCTTCACATCACAAACCAAAAAATAAGCAAACCCTATTCTTCGACTGCGAAATCTAAAAGAGAAGAGAAGATATGTCGTCGTTGTTGAGCGAGGATGGGAGGTCGGTGGTGGACACGAGCAAGGCGGACAGCCCGGTGTGGCTGATGAAGTGCCCGCCGGTGCTCGCCCGATCCTGGCAATTGGCCGCGTCCAGGGTGCCCGAGTCCACTTCGCCCACCGGTTACCCCCTCGTGTCTAAGGTCGTCGTCACCCTCGATCCTCTCATCACAGATCAGTCCTCCAAATTTCAGGTTAACCTAATTTTATCTTTGACTCACACTTTGTTGATACTAAACTTTTTCCAGTATAATTTCTAACTGGACACACAAGAGATCCTTGTCGTTTCTTAGCAATTGAGTAGATTTTAGTCACCAAATTTTGATGAAATTATTCAAACAAAAAATAAGTGATGTTACAAGCCAACTCACCATTTTATTATGTAAATTACATACAAGAAGATCTTTTGAGTTGACCTTGTTATTCTTTTTGGTTCACTTGATTTATAATTACAGTAGAACTCGTATACGAATCATCAAGAAATAAAAATCAATAGATAGCATAACAATCTTTATAGTAGTTTATAAAATTTGTACCCTTTTTTATGACTATCCTTTCAAAACTATTTTCTGATCCTTTTTTGCATAATTGGAAATGGCAGTTCAAGATGGACTTGGCTCGGAATGAGATTGGCAATACACCAAAGAGCTACTCCTTGAATATGTTCAGAGACTTTGTACCCATGGAAATTTTTGGCGAATCAAAAGGTAAGATAATAATTTCTTTTGTTGGCAATTGGCAATAGTATATACATATGCTGAATATTTACTTGATATTGTGATATGCTACTTTGGTCTTACTTATTGATTGATGGAAATTTTGCCTTTTTTTATTTGGGTTATTTTGTTTGCTAATAAAATTATACAGAACTCGGCGATGAGAAATTGCATCCTACAATTCACTGTAAGTTGGTTACACATGTGCAGAATTTAGGGGTTTTCATATATAGAAGATATCATCTTATAGCGTCTTTCTCTGTGCGAAATGTAGACACTTGAAATTCAAAGGTTACCTGGAAATTATGTTTGGTCAGTTTTAAGTTAAATCTGTTCACGCATGCAGTAGTAGGCTTGTAGCTTAGTTCCATATGTTTCCTTTCTCTAAGAAATTATATGGGAAAATATTTTTGTTATTTTGTGTTTTTAGTATTCGCATATTGTGACCAAAATAAGAGGATTGCATTGTAAATACTAGTATGGACACAGCAGTGGCAATATTTGTTTACTACATGCTTACCCTGAACATCATTTTTTATTCGACTAGTTATCTTTGTTTAAATCTTTTTTACTGGAATGTCTCTATAATTTAAATATAGAATATCTTTGCGCTACTGCAGGAAAATGTTCATTGGAAGGAAAGGTGGATCACAAATTTGACATGGAGCCTCATAGTGAGAATTTTGGGGAATATGGCAAATTATGCCGTGAAAGGACAAACAAAGCTATGATTAAGACCAGACAAACTCAAGTATGTGTGACACTTAGTAATAGGATGCTTCTATATTTTCCTTTGAACTTCTTATATACATATCTTCTTTTAGCTAAAACTTGTTTTCGTTTTAGATACTTTCGGCAGATGACAGAGGACAACACATGAGGCCTCAGCCTGGTATGGTCGGTTTAATTCCAGTTGGTTCAAAGGTATGTTTCTTGAAACTCTGATAATTTATAACGTCTTCCAATATTTACGCGAAGGTCAATATTTTTCTTGAAACCCTTTTCTATAATATTTTGCTAGGCATTTTGTTCTTGTGTAATGTTATTTTTCTGATTTTACCAGGAAAAAAGGAAAGTGGCACCAACAAAGGTATCTGATACAAAACGGACACGAAGAGACCGCCGAGAACTCGAAAATATTATATTTAAACTCTTTGAAAGGCAACCAAATTGGGCATTGAAGCAGCTGGTTAAAGAGACAGATCAACCTGAGGTATGTAAAAAAAACGCAACAAAAAAAAAGATCTCTGAAGGTTAAACTTTTGGTTATAGTTATCTCTGAACATGTGATATCTTAATTTGCCAACTTCAAGGTAGACTAGTTCTTTTATGGCTTGCGTCAATATAATCCTCAATTCCTCATGTAAAGCTAAAATTTACTCCCATAAAAATGGGCTTTGCCATGAAGAATCACTCTTCGCAGGCAAATTAACTAACCTCTTGGACATCATCCTTTGCTTAATTTTGGTCAGTTTTACTGGTTCTTTGTATATTTTTGAAAGCTGTGCATCTTTGACCTTCAGTGGTTTAAAGGCCCACTTCTGGAATATAGGCTATATCTGCCTTTGTTTTAAACAAACTATTGGATTTTTATCTTCAAATGCTGTTCACATTTCTAGTTATAGAATTTTATACATATGTACAGAATTTTTATACATATTTAGTACTCTCTGATAATCACAATTATTTTCTTGAGATCTCATCATTACATAATATGATTTTGTGCTGAATCAATCAGATCTATAATCATGATTTTTTATTAAATTCTTAATTAAATAGGAATAACACCACTGTCGGATAATCTTGATTCTTGACAATATCTAGTGACCTCTGGAATTTGTTTTTTCTTCTTTAACCAGTCTGCATTTGTAATGCCTAGCATGTATACTATTCCATTACTCCGTGCAAGGGTATTTCTCTATCCTTTATTTTATACTTTTCTAGTATTTTTCTATCCTTTACTTTCTCCTCGATCTCTGATTAACCCTGATGCTAGTGTTGTTTCAATTTTTTGAAATGCTAGACACTTGAATATTACAACTAAAAGAGAACTAATATTACCCAAGTAATTAAAGATCCAGGCCCTCCCCCCCCCCCCCCCCCCCCCCCCCCCCCCACACACACACACACACACACACACACACACCCACACCCACCCCACCCTCCACCACTTTTAATTAACCAAGTACTACTAAACAGTTCGTAATTGGGCATATATGAATTTCTTAAAATTTAGTTATCGTGCCTTCATGTACAGCCTGCATCAACCCACATCTGCTTCCTATTGCAATGGCTCATAGTTATTAGTTAGTGCACACATTCTTGCTTCAGGCTTCAGCAGGCGTGTCCAATTACCTAAGAGAATTTTTGGCCCATGATTGTTGAGATCATCTTGTTTGGAGAGACTGTAGGAATACAATTACTAAATCAAAAATTAGTATACAACTGAAGTATATTTTAATTTTTTATTCTCCATTATGGTAAGGTTAGTTGTTCTATATTCCTTTTTGCGACAGGGTAGATATGGTAGGAGTGTTCACTTTCTTAGGCCTCAAATTGGTTCAATGTAAAAGGTCATATCTTTTCTTTTAATAGATGCCTTTTTTTTTTTACTTAAAAAAAGATGGTTGATAATGAAATATTCTGTGTTTCAAGTGCTTCTTGGCAGAGTATTAGTTACTTTACCCTAGTTCTAATTTGCCTTCTTTTGCTAACCCTCTTTCTAATTCTCTTCTTCTGCCTTCTATCCTACATCAAATTGTTTACAATCGAAGCCCACATTCCATAAATCCATCTGATGGCCATAGGCACTGCCAAGGTTACAATATATGGAAACGGGATCAAAACGGCTAGGCATCGTTGTGTTTTATTCTGGTTAAATGAGGTTTAAAGTTTAACTGGGAAAAAAAACGGTTTTCAATTTTTTCGTATAAAAATATTTTAGAAATAGGAAAAATGTAGGAGTAAAATATAGAAAAATTTAGAAATAAATGTCGGAAATCGGTTCCATCATATTCTACTCATCAAAACGAATGAAATGATGTACTCACATGTCCAAAACGGATTTCAAATGAATGAAATATTTGCCTCCGAAGTTAGCACGTTGAAATGAAAATTTTGACTTTTTTCTTGGTATGTGGTATTAGATGTTGGTCCCATATCGGAAAAGAGCAAAGAAGCAAGTTAATAAGTTAAAATTTTAGTCTAAGGGTTGTGCCATTAGGGGTACGAATATTTTCTCCGGAGGGAGAACACACCCTACACAGGCTTTGGTTTGAAACACGCACCCGCGCCCGCTCCCGCTGGCCGGCCGGGCCCGGGCCCGAGCTTGGGCTTGGGCTTGTTTTAAACAGTAACTTTTTTTGTGCCCATTTTTATTTTGAAAAATTCTGCAGTTGCCAATTGTCGAGACAGTTGTATCCTGCAGTTGTGCAACCGGCCTGGGCATAAGGCTATAAATAGGAGCCGATCTTGATCAAATCGGTATTCCATTTACTTGTTCCCTACCACCCTGTATCAGTGCTAACTTAATTAATCACTGTTAACATATCCATCTCGACCGAGCCTTCGTTATTCTAGTGTAAGTTAACAAAGTTCTGACTGTTGTATCGTAAGAGATGATCGCCTAATCATCTGTATACACCGTAGCAGTGGCGAAAATAACGTCTTAAGACATTGTTTTTAAACAAGCCTCAGTCTTTCTGTTCACCATCTTCAAGGTTAGAATTGAAGATAAAAGTATCTTCTTTCTGTGCTTTGTCCATAGTGAAATACGCTGTTTACAAAACAGTTATCTTAATTCACAATTATCAATATTCGAATTGAAGATATATTATCTTCCTTTTGTTCTTTGTTGATAGTGAATTTTACTGTTGTTGTAACAGTACAATTGTAATTAAATTCGAGTAGGAATTATATTCGTTTTCATTAATTTTCATTACAAAATTAAATTTGTCTACTTAAGAAATAATAACTTAAGACGTTGAACTGTTTATATATTTTTTTCTCTTCTTTTGTAGACAAAATCATGACTACCAAAACGGAACTTCCGAAAGTAGTCACAAGTATGCACTACAAGCCCGAGAATTTCGAAGGGGTTGACTTCAAGACTCGGCAGAGCAAAATGCTCTTTTATCTCACAACCCTCGGGTTGGATAAGTTCCTCGAGGAAGAAGAACCTAAGCCCGCTGACGGGCAAACTCCTAAAAGCCATAAGGAGACGTTTGCAGCTATTGATGCGTGGAGGCATTCAGACTTTCTTTGCCGAAACTACATCTTGAATTGCTTGGATGAAGTTCTGTACAATATATATTGTTCGCTTACTACTGCAAAGACTTCATGGAACTCTTTGGCCAAGAAATACAAGAACGAGAATGCCAGCTTGAAGAAATTTATCGTTGATAAATTTATGGACTACAAAATGGTGGACTCCAAGTCTGTCACTGTCGAGATGCAGGACTCGGGAGCTTCAGATCATTATGCATGAGTTTGAAACCGAGGGCCATAAGGTTAGCGAATCTTTCCTAGTGGAAGCAATCATTGGGAAGTTACCGCCATCTTGGAAAGACTTCAGATATTACCTTCTTCTTATTAAGCACAAGAAGGAAATATCTTTTGAAGATCTTGTTGTCAGGTTGAAGATTGAGGCAGACAACCGTGGGACAATCAGGTTCAAAAGTGAGGAGGCTAAAGTACACGTTATGGAGAGCTCCGACAATTGTAAGGACAACTCTAACAGCAAGAAGAAAGAGGAAAGTTTCGGACCAAGGTTCCAAAAACAAGAAGCCCAACAAGAAATTCAATGGAAACTATTGGATTTGTGGAAAGCCTGGTCATTCTGCCAGAGACGGCCGATTCAAGAAAAATGACAACACATCAGAAGCAAATGTCACCGAGAACATCACTTCAAGCATAGTAGATGATTTAAATCTTTCAGCGGTTGTTTCTGAATGCAACCTAGTCCAACATCGTGGACAAAGGTGGGTAGACACTGGTGTTACTCGACATATATGTTTTGATAAGTCTTTGTTCTCAACTTATCAGAAACTCGATCATGAAGAAAATCTTTATATGGGTAATTCTGCTGTATCAATGGTCGAAGGTTGTGGACGGGTCATTCTGAAGTTCACTTTTGGCAAGAATGTTATGCTGAACGATGTGCTTCATGTGCCAGACATCCATAAAAATCTTATCTCCGGATCTGTGTTGTCGAAGAAAGGATTTCGGATTGTGATAGAGTTAGACAAGCTGGTACTGACCAAGGAGACGTTTGCAGGGAGGGGATACCTATGTGATGGGTTATTCAAAGCTAATGTAGCTGTAGTCGGCAAAAATTCAATGTACTCTGATTCTATGATTAACAAAAGTTTAGTTTCCTATTTACTTGAGTCTGAAATACTTTTATGGCATGATAGATTAGGGCACATAAATTTTCGAAAAATGAAAAAATTTGCAAATTTAGGTTTAATACCAAAATTTAAAGTTGATAAAAGTCACAAGTGTGAAACTTGTGTAGAAGCCAAAAATGGTCAAGAAACCATTCAACACGGTGAACAGGAGTACTGAGCCGTTGTGCTTAGTTCATATTGATTTGTGTTATTTTAAGTCCTTACCTACGAGGGGTGGAAAAAGATATTTTATCATGTTTATCGATGATTGCACTCGGTATTGCTATGTGTATTGACTAAGTAGTAAAGATGAAGCAATTGCAGTATTCACAAAATATAAGGCTGAAGTAGAAAATCAGCTTAACAAAAAGATCAAGTTATTGAGGTCTGATTGAGGTGGAGAATATGAATCTCCATTTGCACAATTGTGTGCAGAGTATGGGATAATCCATCAAACAACAGCCTCATACTCACCTCAGCAAAATGGAGTTGCAGAAAGAAAAAACAGAACGTTCAAAGAGATGATAAATGTCATGCTTATAACTTCTGGTCTACTTACAAACTTGTGGGGGGAAGCCTTGTATGTCTAAGTACTTACTGAAGAGAGTCCCACACAAGATAACTAAGTCTATTCTATATGAGTTATGGAAAGGACATTTGCCAAATTATAAAAGACCTCAAAGTGTGGAGGTGTTTGGCTAAAGTCTCGGTTCATCTTCCCAAGAGAACCAAACTTGGACCAAAAACTGTAGATTGCTATTTTCTAGGTCATGCCGAAAATAGCAGTGCTTATAGATTTTTAGTCTTCAATTCTGAAGTATGTGACATCAGTGTAAACACAATTATTGAGTCAAGAGATGCCATATTCTTTGAAGATGTGTTTCCACACAAAAGAAATAATGGAAACCATGCTCTCAAAATAACAAGAGAAGTATCAGCTGAGAAACATGATGAAACTCATCATAAAAATGATGAAACCGAACCAAGGAGGAGTGTAAGAACTAAAGTCCAGACTTTCTAACATATATATTAGAGGCTGAACCTCAGACTTTGAAATAGGCAATCTCGTCCTCAAAGTCTCCCTATTGGAAAGAAGCTATCAGTAGTGAGATTGATTCGATTCTAAGCAATCATACTTGGAAATTGGTTGACCTTCCACCAGGACATAAACCAATTGGATATAAATGGATTTTCAAACGGAAGATGAAACCAGATGGTTCCATTGACAAATATAAAGCCAGATTAGTGGCTAAAGGGTATCGCCAGAGGGAGGGCTTAGACTTCTTTGATACCTATTCACCGGCTATGCGGATAGCCTCCATAAGAATGTTGATAGCAATAGTGTCTATTTATAATCTTGAAATCCATCAAATGGATGTCAAGACAGCATTCCTAAATGGGGATCTCGAGGAAGAGATCTATATGGAACAACCGGAAGGATTTGTTTCAAAATGAGCTGAAAATAAAGTATGCAGACTTGTTAAATTCCTATATGGATTTAAACAAACTCCAAAACAATGGCATGAAAAATTTGATAGTATCAAGATGAAAAATGGTTTTCGAATCAATGAATGTGATAAATGTGTTTATTACAAACAAATGGTTTTCGAATCTTTGGTCATAACATTGAAGTTATTACGACCGTAAAGAAAATGCTTATCAACCACTTTGATATGAAAGACTTAGGTGTGGCAGATGTTATTTTGAGTATCAAAATAATAAAAACACTAAGTGGCATTGAATTATCTCAATCTCATTATGTGGAAAAAGTGTTTGAAAGATTCAAGGAACATGGTATTAAAGGAGTATCAAATTCTTTTTCACTATCTGTAGTTTTACACAAAAATAGTAAAATACTAGTGAGAGTATAATGCAATTGGAGTATTCTCGTGTAATAGGTAGTTTAATGTATCTCATGAACTGTACACTTTGCTTATGCAGTGAGTAAACTAAGCAGATACACTAGTAACCCAGGAAAAGGTCACTGGGCGTCACTGCTAAGAATACTTGGGTATTTAAAGAACACCACAAACTTTTCATTGCATTATGGTAGATATCCTGCCGTTCTTGAAGGATACAGTGATGCAAATTGGATATCGGATTCAGAAGAATCAAAATCCACAAGTTGTTATGTCTTTACCCTGGCAGGAGCTGCTGTGTCATGGAAATCTTCTAAACAAACATGTATTGCTCGATCCACAATGGAATCCGAGTTCATTGCTTTAGACAAAGTAGGTAAAGAAGCCGAATGGCTTCGCCACTTTTTAGAAGATATTCCATTTTGGCCTAAACCAATGATGGCCATTTGTATCCATTGCGATAATCAAGCAGCGCTAAGTAGAGCACATAATTTTGTATATAATGGCAAATCGCGACATATTTGTAGACGCCATAATATTGTTCGACAGTTACTCTCAAATGGAATTATTTCCATTGACTTTGTGAGGTCTCAGGATAACTGAGCGGATCCATTTACTAAGGGATTATCCATAGAGAAAATTAACTGTGCATCGAGGGGAATGTGCTTAAAAGCCTAAACCAATACGAGTTACCTTATACGGAAACCGAACTTGGCGACTGAAGATCCCACAGACTAGGTTCAATAGGACAACCAGTTATGAGTAACTCAATTAGAGATGCATTTGGACTCAGGTCCATCTCATTCCTGTGGTGCAAAATAAATGCATGCCTACAGAAGTATCAAAAGGTTAAGCTATGCTTTTAATGACGTCCATATCTTGAAAATCACAAGTGGAGTATTCTAGGGTACTCTTTATGGATGCGGTCACCTATGTAAAGTGTGAGCTGGGTCAGCCCAATGAGAACTTTAAAAGGCTGGAGTTCTCTAAAATACGCAGAACTGAGATTTGTTTACTGCCAAAATGAACACAACCGAGAGATTGGATGTGAAGGACACAATGTTGTGTAGAGTTTATTGTTTGGGTATACACTAATGGCTGACTGTTCAAGATGAAAGATTTCACCGATTAGTCAAGTATGTCCGATAAACTTAAACTAGGGAAGGTTCAAAGTGAAATATCTATTTATCCACGATGCATGATTGTTTCAAATGCACTCTGTGATATGTACCTTTTTTATGAGGTGGGAGACGAAAATTATCATTCATGAGGGGGATTGTTGAAAATCGGTTCCATCATATTCTATTCATCAAGACGAATAAAATGATGTACTCACATGTCCAAAACGGATTTCACTTGAATGAAATATTTGCCTCCGAAGTTAGCACGTTGAAATGAAAATTTTGACTTTTTTCTTGGTATGTGGTATTAGATGTTAGTCCCATATCGGAAAGAGCAAAGAAGTAAACAAGTTAATAAGTTAAAATTTTAGCCTAAGGGTTGTGCCCTTAGCCCGACCTTGGGCTTGTTTTAAAACAGTAACTTATTTTTTTTGCCCGTTTTTATTTTGAAAAATTTTGCAGTTGCCAACTGTCGGGACAGTTGTATCCTGCAGTTTTGCAACCGGTCTGGGCATAGGGCTATAAATAGGAGCTGATCCTGATCAAATTGGTATCCTATTTACTTGTTTCCTATCACCCTGTATCAGTGCTAACTTTATTAATCACTGTTAACATATCTATCTCGACCGAGCCTTCGTTATTCTAGTGTAAGTTAACGAAGTTCTGACTGTTGTATCTTAGGAGACGATCGCCTAATCATCTGTATACACCGTAGCAATGGCGAAAATAATGTCTTAAAGGACATTGTTTTAAACAGGCCTCAGTCTGTCTGTTCACCATCTTCAAGGTCGGAATTTAAGATAAAGGTATCTTCTTTATGTGCTTTGTCTATAGTGAAATACGCTGTTTGCGAAACAGTTATCATTCACAATTATCAAGGTTTTAATTGAAGATATATTATCTTCCTTTTGTTCTTTGTTGATAGTGAATTTTACTGTTGTTGTAACAGTATAATTGTAATTAAATTCGAGTAGGAATTATATTCGTTTTCCTTAATTTTCATTACAAAATTAAATTTGTCTACTTAAGAGATAACAATAAACAGAAGAATATGGAAAATGTCAAATATTAAAGATTTCATCATATGATATGTCTTATGCACAAATATTAATAAATTTAATAGTTCATAAATTCATTGTAAAATTAAGAAAAAAATGCAAAGCATAATAGGTCGGGTTGTAGTAGAGTTATTTGAAGAAGAAAAAAACTCAAAACTCATGCCCAAAAATGGTTGAAGTAAAAAAAAAAAAACTTTTAAACCTCGAGCCATTGCCGTTTTAATGCCCCCTTTTGATCCATTTTTTTTATCATGTTTTTCTTTAAAATGGATGATTCTGTGTCTAACTAACCCATGAGCGGGGGGATTTAACAGAATAGTAAGCTCAAAATTTGTCCGTAAGCTCAAAATTTGTTTGAACGGACCATTTAAACAGGGGTCTTTAACGTCCCTTAACAATTAACTCGTCAATGGTATTCTGTGATGATTAGTGGATAAACTGTCTAGGCCCATTATTGTTGTGAACTTTTCAATATGTGCTAAAATTAATAACTGCAAAAGGTTTACTAGATTTTTGTTAGCAAAAGGCTTCAGTATCTGCGACAAAAACTCAGTACTGTGATCTATCTTATCTTTGCAGCAATTTCTGAAGGAGATACTAAGTGATCTGTGTGTTTACAACAAGAGAGGACCAAATCAGGGAACGCATGAGCTTAAGCCAGAGTACAAGAAATCAAGTGAGGAGACTGATGCTGGTTCCTAATACGTGTTCATTTTTTTATTGGTATGGGCAGAAATGCTTCCAAACAAAGGTCTACCTCAAGTAGAACATGAAATTCATCAATATATATTTCTAGTAAAGTTTCGTCAATTTCCGGTCAGTGGCACCAGTTTTATTGAGGCATATGTTAATTTGCGTAATATTAGCATAATGGAATTGTCAGAATCGCCAATCTGATGATTCTGAATGTGTTTAGTGGCATAATCAGAAGTCAATGTGATGCTTCAGGTTTAGCGTGTGATTGTGATGATCGATGGCGGAGCTCTGAAAGTTGGGACTTTATTAAAACAGGAACAGTCAACGTACAGCTTTGCTCTCCATCATGTTTCCAAAGTTTAATAGAAAAATTACATTCAGATGTGGCGTGTGTTTCATTATTAGTTGATATTTCCATAACATGCTACTGCTTTTGTGTTATGTACCGGTATAACAAGTTATTTGCCTTTGTCCTGTATGCTAGCCTTTTCATTTTGGGTTATAAAATGGTTTAAATTGAAATGGGCCATGGTCTGTGGAAGATGAAGCATGAGGATGCAGTCTGCAGATGGTATAGATGTTAAATTAGCCTAAATTGATGTGCATAAGTTAATTCTTAATTACTTGTTCCCTGTCGAAAATTTGTATCGATAAGGACAATTTGATGAAAAGTCCGATGAATAATTTGATTGATATTGAGTTATGATGCTTAGCATGATTGAGGGGTTAGATGTGACTAGGGCTGCAATCGAGCCGCGCCGAATATCTTCAGGTTCGAGCTCGGCTCGTTTACGAAACGAGCTTTGACCGTATTCGAGCCGAATAGCTTGCGAGTTTAGCCTAAAAAAAAAACCCAAGCTCGAGCTCAGCTCGTTTACGAAACGAGCTTAATTTTAAGCTCGAGTTTGGCTCGAGCTCGGTTCGAGTTGAGCTTTGACCGAGCTCGAGCTGAATAGCTCGATTCATTTGCAGCCCTTGATGTGACTTGTCTAAGGGTGATTGAATCTATAAAGTTCGATAAACATGTGGATTCCCCCACCAAATTTATGAACCAATCCAGTTGATATTGTTCGATGCTTGATGATACTAAGAGTTTGAGATCGATGTAATAAGGGACAGATGTGAATTGATTTACAATCAAACAGAGCGTACTGTTTTATGGTGGTGTAAAATTTTCCAAGCTGCCCTCAGTTTCACGATTTGACGATTTTTAAATGTGAGGGTTTTTTTTTCCCGCTATAAAGACATTATTTATATTAAGAAATTATAATTTTACCCTTGGTGAGTTCAATGGCAAATTATGTCTAGACAAACTTTTTCTTAAAAAAAATTGTCCAATAGATAATTTTGAGGAAATTTTCAATTTGTGTTTTGTGAAAGCCTTTTTGCAAAATCTCTCATCTGAACATACTGGTGCACTAAACCCCTTGGGGATTAAAAAAAATTTTCACTGCAGAAAATAATTACGTTTGATGTAGAAAGAAAAAAAAAGGAAATTTTAATGATTTTTTTTTATATGCCATTTTTTGAAACCATTTGCAGAAAGTGTACAATTGCAAAATATTTGCGCTCGTGAACTGAACAACTAAACTCGCCGTTCCCAACGGAGAGTTTAGTTGTTTCGTGCTCGCCGTTAGAACACAACGAGTGTAACTTTTTTTTATGAGAAACTTGTCATTTTCAACGACAAGTTCAGTTCAAAATTTTCAATAAAGACTCACCGTTTCTAACAGCGGCGACATTTACACTAGACTCGTCATTGAGAACGGCAATTTTTTTTTGTTTTGGAAGACTTGCCGTTCTCAACAGTGAAGACATTTATACTCGACTTACTGTTGGGAACAACGAATTTAGTTGTTGAGTCATGAGTATAAACACTTTAGCAATTGTACTCTCTCGAAAGTGGTTGGGCTTCAGGAGACCAAACTAATCCATGGGACCAAACTCAAGAGAGTAGGGGGGAACAGAATCAAGGAATGAGTTTTACGCCCATCCGTGGGAGCCTCCGGGAGAATTGCCATTGGTTTCAACTCGGACCTGCTCACTTGTTCAGAGGTCTATAACGGTACATTCTCCCTGACTACACGACTGGTACGACGGTCTGATAAGCATATGCAGACTATCACAATTGTTTATGGGCCGAACGTGGCTTCAGAACGAGACGCCTTTTGGCAAGAACTGGTCAATATCCGGTGCCGTTGGCCGGGGGCCTGGATTGTCGGGGGGGACTTCAATATTACTCGATTTGCGTTCGAACACAAGGGTAGAGGTTCCAGCGACAGGCACAGAGCAGAGTTCAATAGGGTCATAACGGATCTTGAGTTGATAGATATCCCTATTAATGATAGACAATTTACGTGGTCTAACATGCAGTCGTCTCCGATTATGGCAAAATTGGACAGGATTCTCGTATCGATAGATTGAGAGGCTAAGTTCCCCCTAGCAACTGCTAGGCCGATCCCTAGACCAGCGTCAGATCATTCTCCTATCCTTCTTGACTTTGGGCTTCAGGGAGCCAAAAGACAGAAGAAATTTCAATTTGAGAAGGCCTGGCTGGAGATTCAGGGGTTTCACCACCTGGTGATGGAAAACTGGGCGCTCCCAGTCTATGGCACAGATGCTGCGAGCCGATGGTGTGAAAAAATACGCAGATTAAGGAAGCGGCTGCGTAAATGGAACCGGTCTAGGTTCTCTACCATCTGGCGCGCAAAGGATTCCTTGTTGGAAGGAATTGATGCACTTGAAAGAGTGGAGGAAGCGAGGGACCTATCTCAGGAAGAAAGAAATAGACTTCTGGAGCTCCGTGAGAATATTGCCAACCTCTATAAGATGGAAGAAATTAAATGGCAACAAAGATCTAGAATTTTGTGGCTCAAAGAGGGAGACGCGAACACGACCTTCTTCCATCGAGTGGCAAGTGCAAGGCGCAGATCCAATCTTATTTTATCCTTAGAAACAAGCGCGGGGACAGTACAAGATGAACAAGTGATTTCCACAGCCTTCCAAGGATATTACAAGGACCTTTTGGGGAAGAAGAACGACTTCCGGGTTCCTCTCAGGAATGATTTTTGGCAGACTTACCAGATCGAGTCAGCGCCTTCACTTTCCTGCCTGGAGTCTCCGTTCTCGGAGGAGGAAGTTAAAAAGGCTATCAGTCACATGGGAGCAGACAAGTCGCCAGGGCCAGACGACTTCCCAATGATGTTCTTCTAAATTTTCTGGGAAGAAATTAAAGGGGACTATATGGCATTGCTGGATGACTTTTTTAACAACAAGCTCAGATTGGGTATGTTTAATTTTACGGATGTTGTCCTGATTCCTAAACGGGAAAAGGCATCGAAAGTGGGCGATTTTAGGCCGATCAGTCTAATAAATTGCTCGGCGAAGATTATTACTAAAATCCTAGCGATCCGCTTGGGGATTATTATGAACAGCCTTATCAACAAATCTCAATCGGGCTTCATTAAGGGCAGGAATATACTAGATTGTGTGGCAACGGCGGAACAAGTTATCCGCCGCTGTCATACAACCAACTCTAAGAGCTTTCTGCTTAAGCTGGACTTTGAGAAAGCTTATGATTCGGTCGATTGGGAGTGCTTGTTGGAAGCTCTCAGGGGGAGGGGCTTCGGGAATAAATGGATCTGTTGGATCAGGCAGTGCTTGCAGACTAGCAAAACGACCATATCAGTGAATGGTAGGTCGGGGCAACCGTTCCCTTGCAGGAAGGGTCTCAGACAAGGGGATCCGCTATCTCCACTCCTGTTTACTATCGTAGCGGATGTGTTGAGAGTGATGCTGGAAAATTGCCAGGAAAAAGGTTGGATAGCGCCAGTGGCCTGTTCCACGTCCACTAAAGGGTGTACGATCCTGCAATACGCAGATGACACCCTACTATTTGGTAATGGGTCTAGAAGAGAAACGGTCAGCTTTAAAGGGACCTTATTCTGCTTTGAGGCATGATCAGGCCTTAGGATTAACTTTCACAAGAGTGCGCTGACTCCTATTTCCCTTTCTGATGATGAGGCAGGGGAACATGCTACTATTTTGAACTGTACGACGAGTGGCTTTCCTATCAAATACCTAGGGCTTCCACTCAGACCAGGAAAATTATGTAAAGCAGACTGGTTACCTATCATTGACAGGGTGGAAGACAGACTGTCGGGTTGGAAAGGTAAATCGTTGTCTCTTGGGGGCAGAGTGGTACTCATCAACTCAGTGTTGTCTAACCTGCCTATCTACTACATGTCATTTTTCGAGCTGCCAAGATGGGTGATCCAGAGGATTGACCGGATTCGAAAACGATTCCTGTGGAAGGGGGCAGACCCGGATAAAGGAGGTTACTACCTCATCAAATGGAGTATCGCCTGCATGAAGAAGAAGCATGGAGGGCTAGGCATCATTGACCTCAGGGATATGAACCTTGCCCTACTGGGGAAATGGTGGTGGAAGGTATTCCACAACAGCGGGGAAGGTTGGCAGGAATTCATTCTACCTTATCTAAGGGGAAAAGGCACGAGAAACCTCGGCTTCCGAGTAGGGGCTAAAGTTTCACGACTCTGGAAAGGAATTGTAAAGGCTAGTGGCCCCTTCAATTCGGCAGTTTCGTCGACGATAGGCAATGGCCGGACCACCAGATTCTGGTGGGATAGATGGTGTGGAGCCCACACCCTGAAGGAAACGTTCCCAGAGCCGTATGAGAGGTCGAGTCGACTGAATATGTCCGTTGCCGACGGTTGGAAAAGGGGAGGCGGGAGACCGGCGTTCCGAGGGACGCTCACACCAGCCCTACACCAACAATTACTGGACAAGCAAGCACACATCACACGGGCAGGCACAAGGTGCACGCAAGGCCCAGATCAGAAGCGATGGGAACTCGACAGCAAAGGTGCTTTCTCGGTGAGATCACTGTACCATCGGATCCACTTTCGCGAATGCAGACCCAGCTAGGCACAGGTGCTGTGGAAGGCAAAAACGTCCCTTAAAGTCAGAATTTTCTTATGGCTAGTGCTAAATAATGCGATCCTCACTAGGCAAAACCTTGCCAAGAGACAACCACAGATAGCGACCAACTGTGGTTTCTGCGACGCTCAGATGGAAGATCTAAATCACCTTTTTCATTCACTGCCCAAGAAGTAAGGCAACGTGGGTTGAGGTACTTCGAGCCTTAGGAATAGGCGACTACCCCTACGTATATGAGGATATGTGGATTGGCCCCAAATTTGCAACGATTCGACATGATATGAAGGATGTGTGGTATATCGCAATAGCGGCAACAACATGGGTGTTATGGCTAGACAGAAATAATTTTTATTTTCGTGCTTCATGTAATACTATTTTTGGTAACCTGACTCACATCATGCATTTTATCTCTTTTTGGGCTACAACTGCGGCCACAGGGGCAAGAGGAAGGATAGCCAGAGTATTCCAGGTAGAGGAGTTTGACGATGAGGAGATAGAGATCGGCTCGACACTGGACTGAGGGACTGGCTTCACCAGTCATGGCAGGGCCTATACTAGTTGTTGCTTCAACCTACTGTTCCTTCCGGTTGCTTAATGTTTCAGTAGTTAAACCCACCCCCAGGGTTTGTTGGGGGTGTATGTATGTTTCTTTCTTTTATTCTTGCATTGTACCTTTGTTTTGGACTGTTGTTTTCTCCCGGTACGCCGGAGATGTTTTATTAACTTCTTATTAATGAAATATGGTGGCTTTATTCCACCTTTTTTCTCAAAAAAAAAAAAAAAAAAAAAAATGTACTCTCTCGAAAAAGTGGCATATTAAAAAAAGAAAATTCAATTTTTAGTGGTCACTTTTAAACGTAGAATAAAGTCAGTGGGATAAAGTGAGTAGGGACAAGGTTGACTACGTCAAATTCCGTGCCGTCTGCACCTCATGGCGGTCAGCTTGTCCTCGACACTCTGACAACCTCTCCTTCTTGCAACTAACTCTTCGCCGCTAAAATCATCACCTCCATATTCCCCGAAACCCACAACAAAATCATCCTCGTCTCAGCTCTTGCTTCGATGGCCCTTGTCTCTCCTCTCGACTCCTCTTACTCCCTCTTCGATCAGGCATATATTGAGTTTGGAAGATGGGTCTCCACAAGAGAAAGAAGACCCGGTGCTCATTTGTTTAAAAATTTTAAAACTGAATAATAATGTTGAAAATAGCGATAAGACAAGTATAGCGTCCAAGTCATCAATAGTGCAAAGCGTAAATAGCTAACGTGCGTAAGCTATGAAAAGTTTTTATTTTTAAAATTTAAATTTTAAATTTTAAATTTTAAATTAATTAACTAAAAATAGCAAAATTCTAATTAATTTCTTAAAATTGAAAGAAATAAATTTGAATGCTAAAAAATGCTAAATATTCTCCGAAACGAGATTCAATGTTTAAGAATCAAGACTTAAGATACAATGAATAAGAACATACATAAACGTGAATATAAAATGGAACGGAACTGCTAAGTGAATGAAGTAGAATAGCTTTCTTGACTCTAATTAAATACCCCTAATTCAAACTTCAAAATCTAATAAGTTAAAACTATGAGATTGAAATGAAGAATCAGAAAAGAAGAAAGAAAATAAGAGAAACCCTAATAGTTTGGTTGCTAGCTGGAATTAAAAAAAAATCAAAGAAAAGAAAGAAGTCCTAAGAAATTCACTGGTAAAATATAGAACAGTTGTTAGAGACTACAATCTTTGCCACTACTTGAAGAATTTGGAGTTCTCACAATGATTGAGTGTCTTAGTCTTAAGAAAACATGATGAAAGAGGAAAAAAAACGAAGAGGTTTCATCCCTTTTGTTTTATAACTCAACTGTTTAGTTAAAAAAAAGGATATTCTTATTATGACGCATGTGTTGTGCGAAATACAAATCAAACCAACAATCAAACCAACGCGGAAACAAAGAGAGAACCAGCGAGAGAAAAACAGAAAAGCAAGCAACACAAGAACACAAGATTTACGTGGTTCGGCAAAACGATGCCTACATCCACGGGGCGGTTGGGGTTTCTTTACTATGTTCTTCAATGGGCAAACAAAGCCTTTACAAGAGATGACGGCTACAAAATCCGAATTAGGTGTTACAATTTACAAAACCCTAACGGGTGTATTTATAAGGAAACTATTGGGCCTTTCGAATTGGGCCGAATCTGGATCCAAAACCCGCCGACAGTCGACTGGTCTTCATACCAGTCGACTGATTCCTTCGGGACGGTCGACTGACTCCCACATACAGTCGACTGCTGCTGCTGTATTCTCAGTCTTCGAAAACTCCTCTCTGGACAGTCGACTGCTCCTCCATCCAGTCGACTGAAGCTCTGAAACTTTCGAACACTGCAGATACCAAATACCAGAATCGAGCCATTATCCTACAATCTCCACCTTGGCGAGATCTTCCAAGTCAAGTATCCAACAATCTCCACCTTGGTGAAATCTTCCAAGTAGCCCAAGCAATCTCCATAAATACTTCAAAACAACTGCTCATCACCAAATGCAACAAACGAACCCAAACTCCACCTTAGTATGATATCACATACTAAACAAACCAATAGCAAAGCACTATCCCAACTGCCCATGCCAAATTATCAAACATGCAAAATATTAGCCAGGTTCATGCAATGCTTGAACTTGGCTGCCCCAACAACTTTGGTCAACATATCAGCAGGATTATCAGCTGTTCCAATCTTCACCAAATGAATATCACCATCCTTTATCAAATCACGCACAAAATGATAACGAACATCAATATGTTTGGTCCTCGAATGATGAACTTGGTTCTTTGCTAAATGAATAGCACTCTGACTGTCACAGTGTACCTCCACCTTCTCCCGATGAATTCCCAAGCTCTTCAAAAGTCCATGTATCCAAATGGCTTCCTTCATGGCCTCAGCAACCGCCATGTATTCAGCCTCAGTAGTAGACAACGCTACAGTGGACTGCAAATTTGAGCTCCAACTTATAGGTGCCCTAGCCATAGTAAACAAATAGCCTGTAGTAGACCGCCTCTTATCTAGATCACCTGCATAGTCAGAATCAACATATCCAACCAATAACCTGCTAATATTGTCATCCCTTTCAAATTTCAAACCCACATCTGTGGTGCCACTTATGTACCTCAAAATCCATTTTGCCGCTTGCCAATGCTCTTTGCCTGGATCATGCATATATCGACTAACCATACTCACCGCCTGAGAGATGTCTGGTCGAGTACAAACCATGGCATACATCAAACTGCCAACCACACTAGTGTAAGGTACATTCGCCATATACTGTCTCTCTTCATCTGTACTTGGAGACTGAGAAGCACTAATTCTGAAATGACTGGCTAAGGGTGTGCTAACTGGTTTAGTTTTCTCATCTATACCGAACCGTTTCAGCACCTTCAAAAGATATTGCTTCTGTGTCAAACTCACTATGCCCTTTGCTCTGTCTCTAGCTATCTCCATCCCAAGTATCTTCTTGGCTTCACCAAGATCCTTCATCTCGAATTCAGAACTCAACTGATTCTTCAAATTTTGAATCTCCTTAGCATTTTTAGAGGCAATCAACATGTCATCCACATATAATAACAGATATATGAAAGAACCATCCTGCAATTTCCTGAAGTAGACACAATGATCAAACTCACTTCTGGAATATCTCTGCACCTTCATAAACTGGTCAAACCTCAAATACCACTGCCTTGGAGATTGCTTCAACCCATAGAGAGACTTCTTCAACCTGCAAACACAACTTTTCTTCCCAGCAATTTTGAAACCATCTGGCTGCGACATATAAATTTCTTCATCTAGATCCCCATGTAAGAACGCAGTCTTCACATCCATCTGTGTCAATTCAAGATCAAACTGTGCTACCAATGCCAACAAAATCCGAATAGAAGGATGCTTCACAACTGGAGAGAACACTTCATTATAGTCAATACCTTCCTGTTGAGCATACCCCTTTGCAACTAGTCTAGCCTTGAATCGAACACTGCCTTTTGGACCTTCTTTCTTCGTATACACCCACTTGCAACCAATTGCTTTCTTCCCCTTTGGTAGTTGCACTAGATCCCAAGTCTTATTCTTATGAAGAGAGTTCATCTCTTCATCCATAGCAACTTTCCAATCTGCATTTTCTGAACTTCTAGTGGCTTCTTTGAAGTTGGAGGGAACTTCATCATCCACAATGGGAAGAGCAAATGCAACTGTATCTGTAAAACGAGACGGTCGTATGATATCTCTTCTTTGCCTTCTTACTGCAATTGATTCTTCCTGCTGGATAGGAACTTCTTCATCATTCTCAGTATCAACCACATCATCTTCATCTTGGACAGGAACAGGATTTTCAACTGAAAACTTTTCTAACTCCACTTGTTGGAAAACTCTCCTACCAGTCGACTGGTTATCGCCAACAGTCGACTGTCCCGAGCTCCCACTCTTCTGCTGTTCAGGACCACCAGTCGACTGCTCCTGTACACCAGTCGACTGTCCCGAGCTTCTGCTACTCACCTGTTGGAGAACTGTCCCACTCTTCTGCTGCTCACCAGTCGACTGTCCTATACCATCGGTCGACTGTCCCGAGCTCATCATGCTGGTCTCATCAAAAGTCACATCTCTGCTGATTACTAACTTCTTCTGTTCTGGACACCACAACCTGTAACCTTTGACACCAGTACTAAAACCAACAAATATAGCCTTTTTGACTCTTGCATCAAGTTTAGTTTCAGTTACATGAAAATAAGCAGGACAACCAAATATATGCAAAAAACTATAATCAGATGCAGGTTTACCACTCCATACCTCAATAGGCGTCTTGCCTTCAAGTGCTGCTGATGGTAAACGGTTGACAATGTGGCTTGCATATATAACAGCTTCTGCCCAAAATGTCTTCTTCAATCCAGACTGTGCTAACATACATCTCACCTTCTCAAGTAAGGTTCTGTTCATCCTTTCTGCAACCCCATTTTGCTGTGGAGTCTTCCTAACTGTGAAGTGCCTTTGGATCCCTTCATCTTCACACAATTTCAGAAACGGATCGTTCTTGTATTCCCCTCCATTATCTGACCTCAGAACCTTAATCTTCCTACCAGTCTGATTTTCAACTTTCTTCTTCCAACTTGTGAACAATGTCAAAACTTCATCTTTGTGCTTCATGGTATATACCCAAACTCGTCTGGAGTAATCATCAACAAAAGTAACAAACCAGTGTCTACCACTCATAGAAGGTGTCTGAGTAGGGCCCCAAACATCTGTGTGCACATAATCGAGGATACCCTTTGTCTGATGTACAGCTGTACCAAATTTCACCCTAGTTTGCTTACCCAAAACACAATGTTCACAAAATTCCAACTTGCACCCTTTAGCATCTTTAAGCAACCCTTGCTTCACAAGCCCCTGCAAGGCCTTTTCTCCTGCATGCCCGAGTCGCATATGCCACAACCTGGTAGAGTCGGGAACAACCTGTTTAGGCTTCTCAGTTACACTGGCAGCCTCACCCAAATATGTCTTTCCCTGCAAGAAAAACAAGTTCCTTTTTCTTTGCCCTTTCATCACCACGAGTGATCCGCTAGTCACCTTCAGAATGCCACCTTTACTAGCAAATTTCAATCCACTGGCCTCCAAAGCACCAAGTGAAATTAAATTCTTCTTCAAATCTGGAACATACCATACATCTGAAAGCTCTCTAATAAGACCATCGTGCATTAGCAATTCAATCTTCCCGATTCCTACCTTCTTACAAGGTGCATCATTTCCCATCAAAACTACACCACCATCCATATACTCCAAAGAAGTAAACCACTCCTTCTTCCAAGACATATGATAGGAGGCTGCTGTATCAAGAAACCATACTTCTTGATAAAGTGAGGGACTAGAAGCAAGTGCAAAAGAAAAATCCTCGCCACTTTCTAAATTATCAACAGTCACATTTGCAGTCGAATTTCCCTTATTTCGTAGCTTTGGACAATCCTTTTTCCAATGCCCCCTTTCATGACAGAAAGCACATTCATCTTTGGCCGGTATTTTCCTGTCCTTCGAAACTCCTCTCGATTTGGAACGAGATTTGTTTCCCTTTTTCCCAGATTTGGACTCAGATCTGGTCTCAGTCCTGCCCCTTACAATTAAAGCTTCAGAAGTTTCTCTATCAACCATTTTATCCCTTCTCCTAGTTTCATTATTCAACAAAGCATTTGCAACATCTTCATATTTCACAGTATCTTTTCCATATAATAAAGTAGTTGCTAAATGATCATAACTTTCAGGTAATGAATTCAACAGAATTAGGGCTTTATCCTCATCCTTAATTTGCTCATCCAAATTTAACAAATCAGCCAATAATTTATTAAATGATTCAACATGAGCATTCATAGACATACCTTCCGTATAGGTGAAGCGAAAAAGTCTCTTCTTCAAATACAGCCGATTCTCCAAACTTTTCCTCATGTATTTGTCTTCGAGTTTCTTCCACAACACCGCAGCAACGGTATCCCTCATCAAATCATACTTCTGAGCCTTCTCAATAGAGAGCCGAATAGTCCCACACGCAACTCGATTCAACTTCTTCCAATCTGCTTCGGACATATCCTTAGGTTTTTCTTCCTCCAAAGCAACATCTTGTTCTTGTTGAACAAGAACATCCAACACCTCACATTGCCACATCCCGAAATTGTTTGTCCCATCAAATTTTTCAACTTCAAATTTTGCGTTGTGAATCGTTATTCTGGACGAACTTGATCCCACAACATCCTTGGTTGCATCTGCATCACCCGCCATCTCCCTCTAGGTCGAACCAACAGCTCTGATACCACTTGTTGTGCGAAATACAAATCAAACCAACAATCAAACCAACGCGGAAACAAAGAGAGAACCAGCGAGAGAAAAACAGAAAAGCAAGCAACACAAGAACATAAGATTTACGTGGTTCGGCAAAACGATGCCTACATCCACGGGGCGGTTGGGGTTTCTTTACTATGTTCTTCAATGGGCAAACAAAGCCTTTACAAGAGATGACGGCTACAAAATCCGAATTAGGTGTTACAATTTACAAAACCCTAACGGGTGTATTTATAAGGAAACTATTGGGCCTTTCGAATTGGGCCGAATCTGGATCCAAAACCCGCCGACAGTCGACTGGTCTTCATACCAGTCGACTGATTCCTTCGGGACGGTCGACTGACTCCCACATACAGTCGACTGCTGCTGCTGTATTCTCAGTCTTCGAAAACTCCTCTCTGGACAGTCGACTGCTCCTCCATCCAGTCGACTGAAGCTCTGAAACTTTCGAACACTGCAGATACCAAATACCAGAATCGAGCCATTATCCTACAGCATGCTATTTGAGTAAAGCTACGATGATCAAATAGTGTGAGCTACACAAAAATAGCGCAGAGCGGTGTAGAAAATTGGTTATGCACATGAGCTTTGTAGCGAAACAGGTAGAGTTATGTTACATGGCAGCTATTTCGAGCTTCGCAACACGCTATTTTATACATTGTAATATGGTTTCTTGTCGAAGGAAGTGGACTCCAGTGGTCTGAGGTGACAAAGCATTGGAGAATCTGCAATTTTTCTTTCGTCAAGTCACTCCTTCTGTGTGGTTCGTGCTGCAGAGCTTCGAGGATGCAAAAGTGATTATATCTATTTCAGTGGAATTTATGGTACTTATTTTGATTTGGTCAAGCGGCCTACTGATGGAAGATTGGCGTAATTATATGGATGTGTTTGACATGAAGAAGAAGTATGAGCGGATGAGTTGCCCATGGAAAGAGGACGATAGAAATGAAACATGGATTGCACCATGTCTTCATTAGGATACTAGGAAAGGTAGGCTGAATTTTTTATTATAAAAGTTGATCATTTGATTCATTTCATTGTTTTGGTTTATTGTTAATGGTACTTGATTAGTTGTTGTTGCTGTTCCCACTTGCTGAGTTGCTGCTGAGTTGCTGCTACTTTGTAGCGTTTGGCCTGACCACCGAGAATCAACCAACTGATAGTCTTTGCTCTTTTACTTTTCATGATTGATTGATTATTTGATTCATTGATTGTCGTAGACTTATAGGACTGTATTCTTAGTCTTGTAGAAGTGTAGAACCGTATCTACTGTAGAAGAAGGTAGATTTCGAATTGATTGATTGCTACAAGTATCAAGCCTTTCATCGCTTCGAATTAATGTTTTGAAGGCTTAATAATTTGGGTAGATTAGGGCTTAATTGGATAGATTAGTATTTTTGTAAGTTTAAATTTTTTTTGAAAAACATATATATATCGGATTTTTTTCAAAATTGTAGTCCTCACATTATGAATGGGGGCCATTTCGGAGGTTCGCTTTGGACCCCATGAGCTCAGGGCCGGCCTTGAATTATTCTTCCTTGGCCTCTCCTATCCTATAGATAAACTGCAGGGATGTTGTACTTGTACTGATGATTACGATATTGCTGTTGATTGATATTCCAGTATGCGTGAGACTTCCTCGGTACTTGCATTGATGATTTCGATAAATTGGGCCATTACATAGATGTGTTTGTTATGAAGAAGAAATATAATCGGATGAGTCTACCGTGGATAGAGCACACGCAGGATTACACCATGTATTCGTTGGGTTTTTATGATAAGGCATGCTTTTTTTTGGGGGGCTAACTATCAGTCTCATGTATAAAGAATAAGGTTGCCCTTTACAGTTGCACCATATGCCCTTCTCTTCACCGTAATCTGGAAAATACAAGATGATTGAAACAGAGGTACAGTTGTCCTTAATCACACACTGGAATATCACGAAGAGCATAATTGGAGAGTTGGGTTGTGGATGTAAGATCGGATCCATGGATAGATAGCCTTTTGTGTCGTCTTTTGCAGCACATTTTTAATCACAATACAAACTATTTTTATGTACACTGAATATACTAATAGAAAGTACGATTGGGCTAGATTTTAATCTTTATGGTATATATACCTACAATGCGAAAGCCCCTTCACTCGATCCAAAATCCACCTTTCTTTCAGCCGATGGCTGCATTGTTGTTGTTGCTTTCTGAGTAGAGCTGGATGTGTTATGATTCAAAGCTATTATTACAGATTGAGGAGGAATTCATGGTTCTTGATGGGTTCAGAATTTACTTGGTAGGATGACCAGGCATCTGGTTCTGTTGTTGAACTTATTTCAAGATCGGATCATTGATAAGTAATTAAGTATTCTTCCGCTTGAACATCTTCCTCGGTGTGCATGGTTTCACTTGGTGAAACTGGAAGGGGAGCTAATCATGGTTGCTTATAAGTGTTTTTTTTATTTATCATAAGTTAGTTGCTTATAAGTGTTGGTGGCATGTAAAAGAAGAATAACAGGTGCTCAAGTTTTTTTTTAAATTAGGCTTTTGGTATTGGAGGAAGACAACTCAAATGGTTATGAGGTAAGAAGCATAGGAGAATTTGCGATTTTTCTTACACTGAATCATTCTTCTGTAGTTGGTGCAGAACTACAGCAGAGTTTCGGAGGTGGAGAGAAGACTGCATCTATTTCCGTGGAATTTATGCTACTTCTCTTGATGTAACCAGACTACTTGTCATTACATGGATGTGTTTGATATGATGAAGCAAAAGAGCAGAAGTATAGGCAGATCCCCCTTTTCCCCCTCTTTTTTTTTTGATGGAAAAAGCAACTAGAAAACCAGCAACCATACTTTGCATTCAACTTTGTTCAAATGATATATAAAATTCTCTTCCTCACTTCGTCTTGGTTGTCTATCCCAGGTATGAGGAAGAAAGCACGCACAGGTCATCTTTTCTCGTCCATTAATGCGGGTGGCACTCTCGGCAACAACTGATGGGTTCATCTCCCAACTTTGCCTATAGCTGGAGGCAGGGTTGTAGGGGAATATCGGGCAGGAGCTGAGTTGAAAGTGATGAAGTTTAGAGTTATTTTGCTTTCTGTTTCTGCAACACGCATCTATTTCTTTTGGGGTAGCAGAGTTCGGATGCTACTTGAGGATCTTTTTAGTTGTTCGTGTACCCTTAGCAATGGATGGCTAAGTGTATTGTGAGCTTTTGTAGAGACTTTATGTATCTTTGATGTAATTATTTGGGTGATTAATATGATGTCCCGATGGCAACTCTCGTACCATCTTTATCTCAAAAAAAAAAAAAACCCATACTTTGCATTCCTTAGATTTCCATTTGCTTGTATTGGGTCATCCTTAGATTTTCTTGATTAGACATGCTTAATCATGTTTAAGTATTGTCATTTGGTTTTTTATACTGTAGAAACATTTTTCATCTCAATGTTTAATTTTATTGTACATTGTATTTGGTGTAATATGTTGAATAAGGTTAACTACGGAAATAATTTGTTAATAATCTTTAAAGAATGGACTACAAGTTTCTCTCTCTTTCATTACTTTATTTTGTGCAGTAGTTTCTAATGAATATCTTAAATCATCTCTATATATTACACTTGCGATAAATTTCTTGTTCTGCTAATCTGATTTTTTCTTTTAATCTCATATTGATCTCATATGTTTGAATACAATTGTGATGAGCTTTATCATCTCTAACCTTGTAATACTCTGATTTCTCTTAGTCTATTTTTTTCTTCTTCTTCCTCACTCATGCTGCAACGTAACCGTTCTCCCGATCCCAATTTATAGCTACGGGGAGAGGATTTGGTTTCTGTTTTTCTACGTTTAGTCAAAAGTGTCGGTAACCGCTTCTTTTCTTTCTTTATGTTGTCAACATTGTCGGCAACAACTACTTCTTTCTTCTCTTTTCTCTCTTTTTCTTTTGTATGTTTTTCCCCTTTATGTTGTCAATCTTGTCGGCAACCGTCATTTCTTTTGTCAACATTGTTTGGTGTGGTGGGGCCCATATGGTGGGCCCCCTCCCACTATTGCTGACACTTTCAATACTATTATATTGACCAGTAACTAACATTTAATTTTCATCAATGTCATAAGAAATACATGTCATTGCACATGCTAAATAACTAGTAATTGTATATTTAAAACAATAATTTTTCTCAAAAAAGATATTTGAAACTATAACAACATGGTCGATCACAATGGAAAAAAGTTCACCAGTGTGTTCCGAATCACTTCCTTCCAAGTGCAAACATCTAACTAAATTCAAGTTTCAATCAAAGGATAACTGATACTTGAGGGGATTTCAGAAATACCTCATCCGCTAATGCACTCTCGTAATCATCACTATTATCATAATCATTGTTATAATCATCAGAACTGCCCCCTTCCTAAGCCTTCTTCTTCCCCTCTTCTCCATATATCCAACTACAAACCAACAAGTAAATGAAGTTCACTACACTCAACACTGCAAGTAACCAGTAGTAGTAATCATAGTGACCCTTGTTCAAGTTATTTGAAACCCAGCTCGCACTCCCTTTACTTTTCCCGGTCACACTGTCCAGAACTGAAACAATCAAACTTCCAACCAAGTTGCCAACCTCCATTCCCATTGCGAACAAAGCAACTCCGATACTAGCCATACTCCTTCGGAACTCGGAGTAGTAGAACTCAATCTGCCCAATTACACTGAAAGCTTCTGCAAGCCCAGTCAAACAATGCTGTAATATCAACCGCATAGCTGACATCTCGATCACAGCCTTGGGATTATTCTCAAGGCCTGATTCAATGGCCCGATTTCTTCGTTTGGCTTCAACTAAGGCTGCAGTTGAAGTTGCAGTGACGGACAGTACAAGGCCCATTCCCATTCGCTGTTGTAGGCTGAGACCACGAGGCCTGCCCGTGAACTTGGAGAGCTGGGGAACGATGAGTCGGTCGTAGAGTACGACCCCAAGGGTGAGGGTGAGGATAGCGAAGACACCAAAGGAGGCTGCAGGGATTTTGAAGTGGGAACCCACACGGCGGTCCATGGTAGCAGCCTGGAGGACAGGGAAGGAGTGCTGGCTGATTATAACCGCTGGCATTATGCCTCTCGACCATATGGGGAGGACACCGACAATGGATTTTAGGTCTTCGACTTGTTGAACGGTGCATAGGGTCCAGGGATCGCAGGCAGTACCATTGGGTGTTAGGTTCGTTTCAGGGTTTCGGATTATGCATGCTTTGTTCAGGAACCTACAAATGGCACAGCTGAAGTTAATAGTGTTCTATTTTTTTGTGTTAAAACTAAAAATTGAACGGGCAGGCTACCAAGTACAAAGCTAAATGGAAAGTGACGAGACGATTTTGAGATCAGCAATCAACCTCACATCTAAGTTAAAAATATATATATTCCTAGTGACAAAACAGGTGGTCAACAGAACTTGTCATAATTCTAAAATACAAGAAGCCGGTTTATCAGAATCCAAAGATATCGGTTGCTATCTTGAAAATCTTTCAAAGCTTCTAGGCTACAGAGAATTACATTCAATTATGAAACACTAATAAAGTTTAGAGCTTATTAAAAAAAAAACACTATCCATAAATTTCAGTTAAAGAGTTTTAAGAGGAAATACGAGAGAATAAATATTTTGCAAGGAACTGATTGCCAGTTTCTTCTGACAGCTTATATGTGTTCTATGCAACAGGAGATCAATTTAAATGTGTAGAAAACCAAGTGATCTTGTCAATGCGATATGAAGTATAAACCTTCCCACTCTTCGTAAGTGGTATTAGGTTCGTATCTCTCCATTATTAGCAGCAGGGGAAAATTTTCAACTAAGACGGTTAAGTCACAGAATTGATCAAGAGGCAACCGCCTCACCTGAATATGTGCTGATGTCCAAAATAAATTAATAATCAGATAAAAGCGTAGACTAGACAAAATGCGGAAGGCTATAAATTGAGCTTCTTCTGTATATGAATGTATGAATGTGGTAAACTGGTAATTACCTCAACTTGTCAGAAGGGACCGTGAGATTAGAACCCTTCTTATAATGATACCACCCTTCTTTGTTCTTAGGTGGCAATGCAAGATGACGGTTCTTGAAACACACTGCAACGACTTGAGCTAAGCCTGGTAGCATGCTCTCATTCCCTTTCGTCTTCTTATAGAGTGGCAAACCTGCCAAAAATAAAAATGCTGATAATGCCATAAGAACCACAGGAACACCAAAACCAACATTAAACCCCTTATGATCTTGAATGTAGACAATGACAAGTGACAGCCATGATGATGGACATCCCCACCGATGCATAGTACCAGTTGAAGATGATCCAGCCTCTGGATCTGGCCGAAGCTCAGGAGTACGGGGAGTTGAGTAATGGTGGAGAAGAAGGAATGCTGTGTGGTTGAAGAAGCTCAGATCAGATTAAGTCTGTATCAGTTTATGTTTCAGTCCTTGGAGAATAATACTTCTTGTAGGGGGTTCTTTGCATAAATGCCATGTATTTTTCATTAAAGCCCAACAGATTTTGTAACTGACTGTCCAACTACGTGCTCCGCACGTAGTTCTCTCTATAAATACCCATTTGTAAATCAGATGCAGACATGAATGAGAATTTGTTGTTTTTGTTCATCATTTCTTCTTCTTTCTCCTGCATCTCCCTCGCTGTGTTGAGGTCGCAGCCATGCCGAGAAGAAGAGGAGTTTCCGCCGTCTTCTCTAATGGCGGACGGTTTGGAACAGAAGAAGGTCTGAAGGGTCCTCTCATTATTAGGGTTGTTCTTTTTCTCCAATTGGTCAGCGCCAAAGGTTAAGGAACAAGGTCTAATGCCGCCAGCTCCAATAGGCATTAGAGCGAAGGAGGAGAAGAGGAAAATGAGCTGATATGAGGTTGGGTTCTCACAGTTATTACTGTAGGTCCCGCCACAAAAGTGGTGTCTCTTCCGAAGCATGGTGTCTTTTCATGGTGTCTCTTCATGGTGTCTCTTCCGAAGCATGGTGTCTTTTCATGATGTCTCTTCATGGTGTCTCTTCCGAAGCATGGTGTCTTTTCATGATGTCTCTTCATGGTGTCTCTTCCGAAGCATGGTGTCTTTTCAAAAGCATGGTGTCTCTTCATGATGTCTCTTCATGGTGTCTCTTCCCCTCCTATAAATACTCACTATTTTCTTCATTTGGAGACACACTCAACTGAAGAGAAAAATAGAGATTGATAGCCACAGAGAGCTTATAAAGTATTGAGAGTTTTTTTTGTAAATCTTTTTGAGATTGAGAAATAATTTTTGTGTTGTTTTCTTCTCAAATTTATCTCTGTTGTTTTTCTCGCGATCCTAACAAGTGGTATCAGAGCGAGGTTGAGTTGTTGAGTGCCAAAAGCCTTTTGCAGATCAAGATGTCGATGGAGGAATCAATATCATCATCATCATTTGGAGCCATGATCAAACTTACTGCCACCAACTATACACTTTGGAGACCTCGGATGGAAGATCTCCTAAGTTGTAAAGATCTCTTTGATCCTATTGAGGAGAAGGGAGAGAGACCTGAAGCTACCAATGAGGCGGACTGGAAGAAGATGAACAAGAAAACGATCGGTCAGATTCGACAGTGGATCGATCACAGTGTCTTCCATCATGTTGCCCAGGAGACGGATGCTTTTGCCCTTTGGAAGAAGCTGGCGGATATGTACCAGGCCAAGACAGCTCGAAATAAGGCCCTGCTAATGAGACGGTTGGTGAACCTGAAGCTACAGGGAGGAACTTCTGTAGCAGAACACACCAGCGAGTTTCAAAGCCTGGTGAATCAGCTATCTTCAGTGGAGTTACCACTTGAAGATGAGTTACAGGCACTTCTACTTCTCAGCTCTCTTCCAGACAGTTGGGAGACATTGGTGGTCTCCCTCAGCAACTCGGCTTCGACTGGCAATCTTACCATGTCTATGGTTAAGGATGCCCTATTCAATGAGGAAGCTCGGAGAAAGGACGTTGGCACAGAAGCACAAGCCTGCGTCACAGAAGTCCGTGGGAGACAGCGAAAGGAAGATCGAGGCAGGTGGAGAGGCAGGAGCCAAAGCAGAGGCAGATCGAGAGGCAAATCAAGTGATGGGAGGAGGCCTGGATACAACTGCCATCACTGTGGCAAACCAGGCCACATGAAAAGAAATTGTTGGAAGTTACAAAAGCAAGGCGGTCAGGGAAGGTCACAACCAAAGAAGGAAGGAGATGCACAAGTCACAGTACTAGAAGATGTGGCTCTTTGCTCTCATGAGGATGAGACATGCCTCCATGTGTCGAATCAGGGCGTAGAATGGGTGGTAGATACTGCAGCATCTTGCCATGCCACTCCTCGAAAGGACATCTTCACGACGTACAAAGCTGGAGACTTTGGCTCGGTGAGGATGGGCAATTCTAGCTTTGCTAAGATTGTCGGAATTGGTGACGTTCGGATGCAGACTGATGCCGGGTGCACAATCACACTGCAGGATGTTCGCCATGTACCTGATCTTCGACAAAATCTTCTTTCGGTGAGAGCCCTAGATGAAAAGGGCTATGATAACCGTTTTTGCAAAGGCTCGTGGAGGATGCTGAAAGGTGTAATGGTGATCGCTCGTGGACATCTCTGCAGCACTTTGTACAAGACTCATGTGAAGATCAATGTGGAGAGTCTCAATATTGTTGAACATGAAGCTTCGCAGAAACTGTGGCACCAGAGACTCGGTCACATGAGTGAGAAAGGTTTATCAACCTTGATGAAGGAAAATCTTATCTCCATTACCAAGAATGCAGAGCTTCAACCTTGCAACAGCTGTTTATTTGGCAAGCAGCGAAGAGTCTCTTTTAGTTCCTCTTCGACAAGGAGATCAGAGTTGCTCAGTCTGATACATTCTGATGTTTGCGGTCCCATGGAGGTGGAGTCGCTAGGTGGTAACAAATACTTTCTGACATTTATTGATGATGCTTCTCGGAAGGTGTGGGTGTATTTTCTGAAGACAAAAGATCAGGTCTTGGAAAGCTTCAAATCATTTCATGCCATGGTAGAGCGTGAAACGGGGAAGAAGCTGAAGTGCCTCCGCTCAGATAACGGAGGCGAGTATACATCCAGGAGTTTTGATGCCTATTTCAAGAGTCAGGGCATTCGGCACGAGAAGACGGTTCCACGTACCCCGCAACACAATGGGGTAGCAGAAAGAATGAACCGAACAATCATGGAAAGAGTCAGAAGTATGCTCAGCACAGCAAAGCTGCCAAAGCCATTTTGGGGAGAAGCTGTTCGCACCGCCTGCTACTTGATCAATCGTTCTCCATCAGTCCCGCTGAATTTCAACATCCCGGAGAAGAAATGGACCGGCAAAAACCCCTCCTACTCTCACCTGAGGACATTTGGATGTTTGGCTTATGCACATGTCTCAAAGGAGCTCAGGCAGAAGCTCGATGCGAGAACCACTCCATGCATTTTCATAGGCTATGGAGACGAGGAGTTTGGATACAGGCTATGGGATCTAAAGACGAAGAAGCCCATCAGAAGTAGAGACGTGGTGTTCCATGAAAATCAGACATATGGGGACACTGAAAAGCCTACAATTGCTGAAAGTCCTGTTAGTACTCAGGACTTTGTTCCAGATACAGTACCAGTACAAGCTGCCGATGATGATGTGTCTGATCAAGAACTAGAAGCAGAACCAGAGGAGGAGGAAGAAGGGATTGATGAGCCTGGGGAGCCGCAACCTTTCACAGCTGCAGAACCAGTACAAGATAATGATACACCGCCTGAGACGAGTGAGCCTCAGCTACGTAGATCTGAAAGAGGCCATGTTCCGTCTACTAAATATCCAGAATCAGAGTACATTCTTCTTACTGATGAAGGGGAGCCAGAGAATTTCCAGGAAGCATTGTCTCATCCAGACAAAGACAACTGGCTGCACGCTATGCGGGATGAGATGGACTCTTTAGAGAAGAACCAAACCTACGATTTGGTTAAGCTTCCAGGAGGGAAGAAGGCACTAAAGAACAAGTGGGTATTCAAGCTCAAGAAAGATGGCAGCGGAAAGGTGGTGAAGCACAAAGCTCGGCTAGTGGTCAAAGGATTCCTTCAGAAGAAAGGCATCGATTTTGGTGAGATTTTTTCTCCAGTTGTAAAGATGACTTCAATCCGAGTCATGCTCGGATTAGCAGCTAGCCTAGACTTGGAGCTTGAACAAATGGATGTGAAGACTGCATTTCTTCACGGTGATCTGCATGAAGAAATTTACATGGAGCAGCCAGAGGGATACGAGGTTCCAGGGAAAGAGAATCTCGTATGTAAGCTGAAGAAGAGTTTGTATGGCCTCAAGCAAGCACCAAGGCAATGGTACAAGAAGTTTGATTCATTCATGGTGAGTCAAGGCTATAAGAGGACTGCTGCAGATCAATGCGTCTACATTCAAAGGTCCCCTGATGGAAATTTCATTGCACTGTTACTATATGTCGATGACATGTTGATCGTCGGACAAGATGCAGTGAAGATCAGACAGCTGAAGATAGAACTCTCTAAGGTCTTTGATATGAAGGACCTTGGGCCAGCTCAGCAGATTTTAGGTATGAACATCTCTCGAGACAGAAAGGCCCGAAGATTGTGGTTATCTCAAGAGAAATATGTTGAACGGGTGATCAAGCGATTCAACATGGAGGGTGCCAAGCCAGTTAGCATCCCACTGGCTAATCATTTCAAGTTGAGCAAGAGTTTGTGTCCCTCATCCAGGAAAGAGATCGAGGAAATGGAAGTTGTGCCTTATTCTTCAGCGGTTGGAAGTCTGATGTATGCAATGGTGTGTACGAGGCCGGATATTGCACATGCAGTGGGTGTGGCAAGCAGATTTCTCTCCAATCCAGGAAATGAGCATTGGGAGGCTGTTAAGTGGATTCTCAGGTATCTTAAGGGTACCTCAAAGATATGTTTGTGTTACGGGGGAGCTGATCCGGTTTTGGAAGGCTATACAGATGCAGATATGGCCGGAGATCTTGATGGTAGAAAATCGACTTCTGGTTTTATCTACACTTTTGCAGGGGGGGCTGTGTCATGGCAGTCAAGGTTGCAGAAGTGCGTTGCACTATCTACGACAGAAGCAGAGTACATTGCTGCCGCTGAAGCTGGCAAGGAGATGTTGTGGTTAAAGCGATTTCTACAAGAACTCGGGATCAAGCAGAATGACTACAAGGTACATTGTGACAGTCAGAGTGCTCTGGATTTGAGCAAGAATTCAATGTACCATTCCCGAACAAAACATATTGATATTCGCTATCACTGGATACGCGAGGTGATGGATCAACAATTGTTGAAACTGATGAAGATCCACACGAAGGAGAATCCAGCAGACATGTTGACAAAGATTGTGTCTCGGGAGAAACTAGAGTTATGCAGAGACATAACTGGAATGGATGAGAGATGACGATTGGTGCAGATGTGGCGTGAGGGGGAGAATTGTAGGTCCCGCCACAAAAGTGGTGTCTCTTCCGAAGCATGGTGTCTTTTCATGGTGTCTCTTCATGGTGTCTCTTCCGAAGCATGGTGTCTTTTCATGATGTCTCTTCATGGTGTCTCTTCCGAAGCATGGTGTCTTTTCAAAAGCATGGTGTCTCTTCATGATGTCTCTTCATGGTGTCTCTTCCCCTCCTATAAATACTCACTATTTTCTTCATTTGGAGACACACTCAACTGAAGAGAAAAATAGAGATTGATAGCCACAGAGAGCTTATAAAGTATTGAGAGTTTTTTTTGTAAATCTTTTTGAGATTGAGAAATAATTTTTGTGTTGTTTTCTTCTCAAATTTATCTCTGTTGTTTTTCTCACGATCCTAACAATTACGAGTAATGTTACACTCATGTGGGCGAGCGGATGGGAGGAAAGCACTCAGCCACCGAAGAATCAGTCCCTTTGCCCAAACAAACAAACAAAAAAAAAAAAAAAAAAAAAAAAAAAAACACACACACATCAGTAATAGAAATGTAGGCTATGTTTGTTACTGTTGTGAAAGAAAAGTGTTGTGAAGCAAAAATGTTTCGCCTTGATTATTCTGAGGAAGCAAACACTTCTCTAATAAAGGTGAAAGCACCTCTTGAAGTGGGAACAGAAAAAGGAGCGAAAAGAATATGTTTGCTTTAAACCAATTGTTACTTGGTTACCATACTTCAAAACTTCAAGAAGTAGTTCTGTCAATTTCAGTTTCTAATACAGGTTGTCATCTTTAGCTTCGAGTTCTGACTTTTCCGGTGAGAGGTTGTGCGGTTTCATTGCTCTTAGGTTCAAAATATTAACTCGAAGAAGAAACATAATGCATTCTCAAATTGAATTAAGGAGCTTCGCTAGTTATGTCAACGGTTTTATAAAGTATGCATGAATTTGAATTGAACGTTTTAATGATAAATGATGAATACAAAGAGAAAACTGAAATACTGAACATGCAGATGAAAGATGCTATGTACAGGATAATTAACCATGACAAGAGTTTCCTTCCATTTTATACGGTTTCTTTTAAATTTTCTTTTTTTTTTCAGTTAATTGAGTTTATATTATTGTTATTATTTTGGAAAATTCAGTTAATTAGGTTACACATACGTTTCCTCATTAATTTGAGCAGAATGAAGAAAATTAAGAATGGTATATGGAGGAGGAAATTTACTTACAATTAAGCTTACAACTGATCCTAATGCAATCACCCGGAAACGACCCAAGTAGGAGTCAGAAAGGAAAGCACCGAATATGGGTGTGAAATTGGTGATAGCCGACCATGCTTGTATCTGATACGGTAATACAAGTAAAGCACCAAATATAAAACTACTTTGTACTTGTATTTCCGTTCATGTTTCGTTAATTCCTAACTAATGAAGCGATGACTTAGTCATCTTTTTATCAAAAAAAACATAAATTTATTGCAGACAACCAGTACTACTTAAAATATGCAAATGTATATATGCATAAATTATACAAGTGCACTGTTTGGCTTGTACTTGGCCAAAGTGTATTGTGTTTGTATTCTCAACTAGTCCCTGTACAGATATGCGTATTGTTTCTTGTTTTATATCTTGTTAATTTCAATCTCTCCATTTTCTTCATCATCTTCTACTTTGTCTCTTGTTGTGTTCGCATTGCTGAATGCTCCTTCAGTGCAACTGTAAGGAAAATCCCAGTTCATCATCACTCTTGATTTCTACTCCAAAACTTGCCCTCAGCTTGTGCGTCCGTGACTGCCCAGTGATTTCAGCAGTCCCCCAATCTCCAACCCTGTCACCATTCGCCTCTTCTTCCATGACTGCTTCGTCGAAGTAGGTATAATTGTACATGTACTTATTTTGACATGCACTGCACATGTTTTATTTTACACGTTTTCAAGTAATTCTTGGAACTGGTCGATATTATTTAAGTATGGACAGTCAATGGTGGTCATTCCATTCCTTCAACAACAAAAAATGGTTGTCATTCCAGTGCTTTTTTAATAGAAAGAGATCGTCCATCAATATTTTTTACATAAAAATTAAGAATTTGAGTTCTATTCAATTAATAAGAAGCAATGAAATACTTAACTTCAGAATGTACTACTTGTTAGTTTTTCCAACTAGTTGCATATTTAATATTGAAATACTTATTGGATAGTTTTTCCAAATAGTTTATCAGATCTGCTTTTATGTCCGACAGTAGTTTAATTATATGTCTTCAGTTAAATTAGCATTGAGGTAAAAAATAAAAATAAAAATAAAAAATCCCAACTACTGGGTAATACTTGTTAATGGATGTATAATTCAATTACAGACTAATTCAGCTAGCATCACTAATCAGAGAGACCTTCTTGATAATCTTATTAAGAGACAATAAACAAACCAAAGTGTGAAGACCTTTGACTGTTTCTTAGTCAGTTTTTTTTTTTTTTTTTTTTTGATTAAAAGATGACCGAAGTCATTGCTTCATTAAAGAGAACTGAACGAAACAGAAATAGGAAATACATAGAGCCCGAAGGCGAATAACACCAAATAACATCTAATCCGGACGAAACAGCCCGAACAACAAACAAAATACATGAAAGTAATAAAGCATCTAATACATCCGACCCACAACTGGTAGCCCCACTGCCAAATGTGTAAAGTCCCCCTACTTGCGAACTACTCTTCCCCCTCTCCTGAGCGCATCTTCTTCCTGGATCTGTTGAATCCTGACCATTCATAACAATATAAGTGAATTTTTTGCATCAACGAAGAAAGAGTATGACGAACACTATCGAAACAGAAAACGTTGCGGTCTAGCCATAAGTTCCACAAGACGGACGCCACAACAATGTCCCACTTTAATCTAACCTCTTTTCTAATCCTGTTAATTCTAATAGCCCCCCAAACCTCAGCACTAGACCCCGGACAGTGTAACACTCCAAACGAGATACCCACTTTCCCCCAGACCCATCGAGCTCTATGACAATTGAATAAAATATAGTTCGTATCTTCTTCGTAGGACATACATGTGCTACATAACACACTTTCCACGATACCCCGCTTCCTCGAATTAACCCTGAATAGAATTGCATCGTTCTCCACCAACCATAGAAAAACTTTCACTCTGGAAGGAACACTGGTACCCCAAATAACCTCCGTAATCTCGTTTCTAATACCACCATCATTAGGATAGTGTAACCTCCGTAACCTCCGTAATCTCGTTTTTTAGTCAGTTTTAGCCACTACTCTTTTTTCTTAAGTATTTCTGAATAGACAAAATATTTCGGAATTGAATATTTCAATATATGCTTGAACCTTCCAATCAAATTAAGTGAAAGTCTTTAGTTTGGTTGGAGTCGCAAGGCTCTATCCGTGTTATAATAAAAAAAAAGTGAAAGTCTTCCTGCCTCATGTTGTACGTTGTACGTTAGTGAAGAAAATTCATCTACCACACACACACACACAAAAAGAACTACCACACACACACACAAAAAAAAGAGTAATTGTACGTTAAAAAATGCAATTAATTCACTAATTTGTATATCTCACATGTTGAGACTACTACTTTTCTTAATGGATTATTGACCCCACTTGTTTCCTGAAAAATATAAGATATTTTGGAATACATTACAATCAGGTCAAGGTCTTCTTGCCTGAATTGCACGGTAGTTTGATTGAGAAAATCAAAGTGAAGAAAATTCACACAATCAGGTCAAGGTCTTCTTGCCTGAATTGCACGGTAGTCTGATTGAGAAAATCAAAGTGAAGAAAATTCATCTCATTTCATTATTATATGTAGTTACTTCTCCTATAAATTTCATTATTATATAGAGCCTTAATCTCACATACTGTAATAATATATAGCTTCCAAATTCACAAATTAAGTAGCTAGAAATGTCCTCCTCCTCCAAGCAAGAATCATTTAATTATAATTTTCTATTTTGGTTCCTAATCATCCAATCCATGTTCTTCTGTTTGCATTCACTACAACAAGAGTCGTCGTCGTCGTCGTCGAAGAATGATCCCAACGGAGGAGGAAGAAGAATAATTAAGTGCATTGAAAGTGAGAGAGAAGCTCTTCTCACCTTCAAGGCTGGCCTTACCGGTCCAGCAAACTTGTTGTCTTCTTGGGAAGGTCATCAGGCCGACTGCTGCAAATGGTTGGGCGTTTCCTGCAACAAAAACACCAGTCATGTCATCGGCCTCAACCTCGGCTCTACATATGTTGGATACCAGCTGGGTGGTGAGATCACTCCATCTTTGCTCCATTTAAAATATTTGCGTCACCTTGATCTCAGCTCCAACTACTTCTCTGGGACGTCCATTCCAAAGTTCATTGGTTCATTCAGGAAGCTGACATATCTCAACCTCTCCTCAGCAGGTTTCGTTGGACTGGTCCCACCTCAGCTTGGGAACCTCTCTCGTCTTCGCTATCTAGATCTTAATGATTGGTATTTGGCAGGTGAGAGGGAATTAAATATTCATGTTGACAACCTCAGGTGGCTCCCTCGTCTCTCTTCTTTAAAATACCTTGATATGAGCTATGTGAACCTAAGCTCAGTTGTAGCTAGATTGGTTTCAGATGGTTAAAATGCTTCCTTCTCTTACAACCCTGACTCTTGAATCTTGTGACCTTTACTTCATTCCCACCAGCTCTCTTTCCTATATTAACTTCAATACTTCTCTAAACACCCTTGATCTTTCAGACAATCATTTCAATTCTTCTTTACCCCAATGGATTTGGAACATTAGCAGCCTCACCAATCTTGATCTCAGCGCTAATAGTTTCCATGGTCCCATTCCTGATGCAGTCGGTAGCCTCGTATACCTTGAAGTTCTTCGATTAAGCTTCAATAATCTTGATGGAAAATTGACAAGTGGGATACAGCATATGAGGAGTTTGAACTCTCTTGATCTGTCTAATAACCAACTCCATGGTCCCATCCCAGTAGAGATCGGAAAGCTGTCACAACTTTCTTATATCGATTTGTCTACTAATTCCTTCAGTGGTCTGATCTCCGAATCCCACTTCACAAATCTAACAGATTTGAAAACATTAATTTTGTCCATGAATCCCTTAACCATTTCTGTGGATGAAAGTTGGGTTCCTCCTTTTCAACTACAACACATTGAATTGGCATCATGCAAACTGGGACCCCATTTTCCGTCTTGGCTTCATAATCAACTGAATGTTTCATTCTTGATCATGTCTAACTGTAGTATTTCAACCATAGTGCCCGATTGGTTTTGGAATAAATTGTGCCCTTCCATCTATTACTTAGACCTCTCTAATAATCTAATTAGTGGTATGTTGCCAAAAAATCTCGAGATTGCTAAAAATGGTGACGTTCATTTAGATTCCAATCGGTTTGAAGGTTATGTACCATCAAGTTTACTGTCTAATGCTTTTTCTTTACATCTCTCCAACAACTTATTTTCAGGATCAATTCCAAGCTTTGAAGTGTCATATTTGACTAACCTTGACATTTCGAACAATCATTTCAATTCTAGTATACCAGAATCTTTATGCAAAGTAGCAAGATCTCTTGATCTTTCAAACAATAGCTTTTCCGGTGAAATCCCTAACAAATGGCAAATACAATCCGCTATTTCTATAATTAATTTGGCCAACAACCATTTCTCTGGCAGAGTTCCCAACTCACTAGGACTTTTGACTAACCTTGAAGCGTTGATTCTGCGGCATAATAATCTTTCTGGGCAGTTCCCTAGTTTTTTACAAAGCTGTGATAATTTAATATATCTTGATCTTAGCCAAAATAATTTCTATGGAATTATACCAACATGGTTAGGAGAAAACTTAACATCTTTATCCTTCCTTAGCCTACGATCAAACTTCTTTTCTGGGAATATTCCTCTACAGTTTGGCCAGTTTCAGAATCTTGCATTTATGGACCTTGCAAATAATATGCTATCAGGAATTATACCATATTGTTTAGGAAATCTCAGTGCAATGGCTTCAACTTTGGTGCCATTTATCTTCCCTCTTTATGAAGGTCAATACGATGCAAGCCCTGTATCTTTTAGCCTTTTGGAGTTCACAAAAGGAGAAGAGTTGGAATTTATGAAGTTCGATTATTTGATGCAAAGTATTGACCTATCAGATAATTATTTGACTGGAGAAATTCCTGAAGAAATAGGAGCTCTTATTGGCTTGGTGAATTTGAACCTTTCAAGTAATCGCCTAATAGGAAACATTCCCGAGCATATAGGCAGAATGCGATCACTTGAATCACTCGACTTATCAAGAAACGAATTATCAGGCAATATTCCTCTCAGCATATCGGATCTGGATTTTTTAGAACACTTGAACTTGTCTTACAACCATTTGTCAGGAAAAATTCCATCCGGGAATCAAATCCAAACTCTTTTGGATCCATCTATATATGCTGGAAATATTGGTCTTTGTGGACCTCCTCTTCCCACAAATTGTTCGAGCAGTAGAAGCGACACAGGAAATACTGGAGAGTATGTCAAAGGTGATGAAGAAAGAGTATGGCTTTACTATGGCATTGGACTGGGTTATATAGTTGGATTTTGGGCTGTCTGTGGTGTTCTACTCTTCAACAAGACATGGAGGCGTGCTTATTTTCAATTCTTTGATAACTCATATGATTGGTTTTATGTGGAAGTGTCGTTAGCTCTGACCAAACTGAAAAGTGCAAGGGTAGGGAGAAATTAAGCATGGGATTTATTCTTATTCATCCTAATGAGATATGTAATGTAATATGTACGGCATGATCTTTCTGGCTTCGTGTTTGCGGTTTCTATCATTTGTTTTTACTTGTTGATACCTTTGTTGGTAAATTTGAAAGTTAGCCTTCCGTGAATAAGCATAAGTAGAAGCGGATGAGTCAAAATGTAGCTGAAATATTCCTACTATCCCTTTTTCTTGAAGTTTAGATGGGGGTTATTGATGTTCTTAATTTGGTAGTTGTTGCTGTTGTTTCTTTTTCTGGTAGTTGGAGGTGACCAAGTAAATGTTGATCGAGGTAATGCTGAAACACCTTGATTTGCAATTGTACCACACTCTATGTGTTAGCTCCTGCAATTGTAGGAATAATAAATGTGTGGGTGTTAGCTTTTCTTTAAAAAAGGAATAGTTTGAACAAATTGTTAAAATAGAATCAAAGAGATCCTCTTCAGTACTAACCCTCGGCGAGTGACCAACATTATGAAACGCAGCAGCGTCGCAGAGTAAAAACATCCATTGCAGTTAATTTTATTTGAAGTAGAATCAGAATATGCTTTTCTTATAAAAATATTATTCAATACAATATTATTTACACCATTTACAACAATTGAGTCTACTTAAATCTTTTCAATCATCCAACAATTTCAGTTCTAGTTTAACCCAATGGCCAGATTGCTGTGGAACATTAGTTGTTGGGATAATATCTTGCATACTTGTTCGATATGAAGAGAAGACATTGATAAAAGAGGATTCAAAGTGAGGCAATTGAAGAAAAAGAAGACGCAGCAGCTATGCAGCAACAGGACAGTCGACTGTCTAAATTAGACCAATAGTGAATGATTGGAATAGTGGCAAAATTGATGAAGTCATTGGTACGAGCACTAATAACAAAGACAGCTCTTCTTATGATATCTTCCCTTCTCTCCCTTCCAGCCATTAGATCAAGTTTGGCGAGGTAATCTCTGAAGTAATTCAGCTGTTGTGGGATTGGAATCACATCCTTCATATCATATCAACAAGTATTATTAGAAGTTTTTCTACAAGAAGATTGTAACTATATAATGCAAACTCAATTCTATTGAATTTTGTACTAGAAAAACTAGTTGAACACTGCAGACACTGCAGATTCCCAATTTCGTTAATAGGTTTCTATGGTTTGTTTCATGTACAATTGCTTAAAATATTAGAAGTGATGTTGCCACTAGAATACTATAAGGTTGTGTTTAAATGACTTCATATCATTGTTAGTGATACCATTCACTAGAAATTGTTCCATGATATCTTCTTTCTTAAATCATTACCCTATAAACGAAGGACAAAAATGTCTGAAACTGGCATTCTTATAATTATTCATAACGTACGGATTAAAGTTGCGTTATATCGGTAAAAAAAAAGAAAGAAGAAAACTGGTGAAACTGGAATTCCTTTTTAGGGTAAGTGTAAAAAAATGAAACCCTTGGTTTGAAATTGCATTTCTTTCAAACCTTTCTTTTTAAAGGAAGCATTTGTTTCTAAACAAAGTATTTTTTAAAATTGTCCAAATAAGGCCACAAATTTCAAACACATATACACACATTTCTTGCACACACAAAATGCTAATATTTTCTATCTAGGCAATTAAACTTAAAAATTTCACAAATTGTAATACCCCAATTTGTGCAGTGAAGGGATCAAATCCAGGTCCAGCTGAAGGGACCAATCCAAGTATGGAGGCAACTCCTCTTTCAATCCCAAATAAGAAACTAATCTCACACACACACACACAAAACATGAGTTAAATTTGTTAAATTCCCTCATTTTCGTGATTTTCCATTCGACCCTTTGACCTTTTTAAACACTTCAAATCCCTCGCTCTCAAAACTATTTACAATGTTCCAAAAAATATGTTTTCAAAATGCAATTTTATTAAAAACATGTATTAGCAAAGAATCGCATTTTAGTGAAAATTTATTTCTTAAGGTACATTTCAACTGTGAGTATTTTAATTTTCTTTTGATGCTTTATATAACAGAAGGAGTTCTCAAAATATAAGTCGCAGGACTGATGAATATCACACTCACTATAGTAATATAGAGTCAAGCAACAATTTAGTTAGACACTCGGAGTCTGGAAAAAAGGCCATACTGGATACTCGATTACTTTTTGATAGTCAAGACATTATGGGCAGGTAATACAGTAGTTGAATTGCAGTGGCAATACAAAGTCGACCAGCAATACATTTAAATATCGTTTTCCAAATTTCCAAATAATTTAGCAAAGTACAAAGTAGTTTTATATAAAAGTTATTTCTCCATATAAATAGATACAAATGAAGTAAAAACTCTTACGCTGTCCACAAAACATTTTGGATATTTTGCTCCAAAAGAAGGGCATCAACAGAGGCCTGCAAAAACATTCAGCAGCCAAGTGTATTCAGTTCTAACAGTCCATAAGAAACAAAATGAATATACAAAATCATCTGATTACATTCCGTTAACTGTTGATTATGATTATGTGACAAGATCCCTCTTGGTTATACTAAAAGCACAACATAAATCAAGCATGGTATAAAGAAGATAGGTCACAAGTGGTTATATGAATATAAAGAAAATTATCAACCCCATTTTACGAGTCTCCAATATTTCCCTTGAACGCCACAAATATGTCTGAAGGTTGAGGCCTTCCCCACTCAATCTTCACCAATAATCCCCACACGAGCATTCTCCTCCCTCAAAATGATGAAACCGGCGTGCATCCCTAACAACAATCTTCCTCTTGGTGATCTTAGAAATAAGCTTTGTGACACGATGGCAATCAACACATACACGCAAGTTCTTGGTCACTCTGATAGGTTCACCATGCCTAGTGTTTATCAAGGCAAAGGCAATGGCCAGCCTCTCACTATGGCTGCTTAACTTTTCTTCCTTCACCTCATCATCCACGTCATGGAGCACCAAATTCTTGTCTGGGACATACCCCAGCTCTCTCATCCTATCTCCCAATTCATCTAGCTTTGCATATATTTTCTCCGACTGAGGGTGTGATTTGTCACCCACATAGAATTCATACATCCTACCTTCCAAATCCACCCAACTACAGCCTGGTGATTTCTGAAGACCTCTTGATTTCATTACTCCCCGAACGTTGTTCACATCATTCCATCTGCCAGTTGCTGCATAGAGATTAGAGAGCAATATATAGTGACCTGCATCTTTTGTATCCAATTCAAATAGCTTTTCAGCTGCGAACACTCCCAGATCCACATTGTTGTGAATTTTACAAGCACCCAGCAATGCACCCCACACTGAGGCATCTGGTTTAACTGGCATTTGTTTGATGAATTCGAGGGCTTGATTGAGCTTCCCTGCACGGCCTAATAGATCGACTATACACGCATACTGCTCGGTTTTGGGTTCAAGGCCATAGACGGTTCTCATTGAATTGAAATAGTCCCACCCTTCTTTCACCATTCCAGCATGGCTACAAGCAGAGAGAAGCGATGTGAATGTCACATTGTCTGGCTTTATCTTACCATTATCCCTCATTCTATCAAACAATTCCATAGCTTCCTTCACTTGTCCATTGACTCCGTGTCCAGAAATCATCACGCTCCAAGCCACAAGATCCTTATCTTTCAGTCCCTCAAAGAGCTCTCGAGCAATCTCAACATTTCCACACTTTGAGTACATTTCAATTAATGAAGTATTCACAATCTGATCCACCTTGACCCCAGAATTGACGATATAATCATGAATTTCGTTTCCCTCTTTCTCCACCCCAAGCACCGCACATGCGCTCAAAGCCCCAACTAAAGTAATGGAATTTGGGCGAATATCTGTACGGTTCTTCAACTTATAAAATAGATTCAATGCTTCCCTTGGATGCCCATTTCTTGAATACCCCAGTATCAAGGAATTCCATGAGCCCATCTCACTCCTTGGCATCTCATCGAACAATTTCCGGGCAGCATCCAAACTGCCCACTCTTGCATACATGTCAATAAGTGCAGCTCCAATGATCTCTTCCTCTACCAAACCAACTTTAATCACAAACCCATGCATCATCTTCCCTTCTACCAATTTCTGTGACACTGCCACCATACATGTAAGTGACACCTCACTAGCCTCAAAACCTTCTGATAGCATCTCAAAGAACAAGCCCCATGCTTCCCTTACATTACCACGTTGCACATGTGTGCTTATCATAGCATTCCACGAAACCACATTCCGATCAGGCATGGAGCGGAAAACAAATTGAGCCGACACCAAATCCCCAAACCTGCATGACCATCCAAACACATCAGCATTTGGATATAATCTTGGCAACATTTACGACTTGACCTCATGAAGAAAGACACAAACCTAGGATACATAAAAACAAGCGCAGAATTCACCGACACATCATCCCTCACTCCCTCACCCTCCTTCACCACAACCCCATGAACCGCCCGCCCAACCCTCTCACTCCCCAACCGCCCACAACCCGTCACAACACTCGAAAGCGTGGTCCTATTCGGACGCAACCCCGCTTCCCTCAACCTAACAAACACCCTCAACGCATCTTCATACTCCCCCTGCTTCGACAACCCGGTAATCGCACTATTATACGTAGCCAAATCCGGGTCACGCATTTCGTCGAGCAACTTAACAGCAAACCCGACCTGCCCACACTTGAGATATGCATCTATAAGCGCGCAAGTGACGAATGGGTCGGTAGCGAGGTCGAATTTCAGAGCATAGGCATGGATGGAGAGAATGTAGGGCAGGGAACGGAGCGAGGCGCAGGCGTTGAGGAGTGGGGGGAGGGTGAAGGGGTCGGGACGGAGATCGGAGTGGAGCAAATTGTCGAACAGGTGGAGGGCAAGGAGGGGGTTGGAGGAGGAGGAGGAGGATTTGATGAGGAGGTTGAAGGTGAGGAGGGAGGAGAGGAGGGAGGAGGAGAGGGAGGGGGGGTAGAGGGAGTGGAGGTGGAGGGTGAGAATAGCATTGTGGGGGATGAGGTGGAGTTTGAGGAGGTGGGCATGGATGGATTTGGTTTGGGGGAGGGTGAGGGTTGGGCTTGAGAGGAGGGAAATGTAGTGGGAGATGGAGAGTGGTGGGGTAAGGGTTTGAGTTTGAGGGGGAGTTGGGAGGGAAAGGAGAATCATGGAGGTGTAGTGGCGGCAAGTGCTTGGAATGGAGAGGATAACGATGAGATGTCATCGTTAATATTTTTACTCCTTGCTAATTCGAGTTTTTGCCTACATAGGCCACTAATTGAAAATATTTGCGTTTTTTGGTCAGTTTCTCAACTATTAGCGCTTTTGGACTACTTTGTGTCACGTCAGCAGCGGTCACTATTTCCAATAGCGGCATCTTTATTTGGAGGTTGCTAATGGGAATAACGACCTATGTTTTAATTTATTTTTTTTTAAATTTAGTTTGTCGTCGCTATTCCCACTAGCCACTTTAGTATATATGAGGTCGCTAATGGGATTAGCGTCCTTTAATGAGATGTATTCTAACACTTAGCAAAATCTAGAGAGATTTTGCTCTCTGAAAAATGACAATCAATTTATTTTTAAAACTAAGGTCGCTATTCTGAATAGAGACCTTAGTTGTATGACTATTTTGTAAATTTTACAAAGAACAAGGAGATTGTGTTTCCTGCTGAGGTCGCTATTGGGAATAGCGACCTTAATATACAACTAAGGCCTTAGTTGTATACTAAGGTCGCTATTCCCAATAGCGACCTCAGTGTTAAATTTTTGGGAAAAGCTCTTTAGAAATCGCTAAGTGTCTCAATACATTCATTCGAGGTCGTTAATCCTAAGGTCGCTAGTGGGAATAGCGATGGCAAAAAAAAAATTCAAAAAAATAAAAATAAAACATAGGACGCTATTCCCATTAGCGACCTCAAAATGAAGCGGCCCCTATTGAGAATAGCGGCCGCTGCTGACATGGCACAAAGTAGCCTAAAAGCGCTGATAGTTGGGAAACTAGCCCAAAAACGCAAATATTTTCAAAAAGTGGCCTATGTCGGCAAAAAATTCTGGTAATTTAGATAGAGCGGTATTTTTAAATTTTTAAGTAATATATAATTTTATGAGTCTCTCAAAATTATTTTTGTCTGTGCAATTTGCACAGGGTAACACTAGTTTAGATAGAAGGAACTAAGTTGTCAGTGTACTACTCCCACTATTTCAATACATAAGTTATTCTAGTTTTTTTTTTCTTTCTTTTTTTGTCCAAAATATAAATCACTTCAGGTTTTTAATTCAATTGTTTTGTCATTTTTAAATGTCCATCAATTAATTTTTTAAAGTGATTTTTAATTTTACCATTATCTATTTAACTACTCCTACCTTCTTCCTATTGATAGCTCATTCATAAAGGAGAGCAAATGAGACATTTTATAAGTAATAGCCCATTTATGAACTTCAAAGACGAAAAATGTCTAGTACTTTTTTCCAATCCTAGGTTTTTTCTTAATACCCCTATAGAAACCTAGAATTACTTATATTTCGAAACCGAGGGAGTACTTTTTAATGAATACATTCATTCAATATTGATGTGTTGTTACATGTTAAAAATTGTTAATATTTTTTTTAGGGTTAAACATACTAGTAATCTGCACAGGCGATGCACATTTTTTTTTATTATAATAAATACTAAGACATAATCTGGTATGAGACCTTCATTTACTTATCACATACTCTTTATCAATTACCCCTAGTGACATCAACTTTTATTTTATATGAGTATCACTTTTGTAAATAATTATGTCATAAATAAATTTGAACTTGGAGGGTATTATGGTCACTAACAGCAGTTGAGTAAATGAATGGTTAATATAACTCCCACGTAAAAATGAATGGTTGAGAGTAGATGGTTGGTTGTCTACAAATTACAGGTTGTCTATAAATCACAACTCCAACTCTCCCATTATAATATTACTAGTAATTTATATGTGCGATGCACGTTTTAATAATTTCAAAAAATAAAAATAAAAAATCTGACGTATGGAGGATTTGAACTGGAAACCTCTTTTATATTAGTTATGTACGTGCGTTGCACATGTTGGTAGAATGACAAATGACACTAAGGCCTTCTCCCATTATAATATTAGAGATTAGAGATTACTAGTAATATGCACGTGCGATGCACGTCGTAATATTTTTTTTAAAGAAGTAAATACTAAGACGTAGTCTGACCTCGAACCTAAGACTTCCCTTTACTCATTACATACACTTTACAAATTATCCCTAGTGGCACAAACTTTTATTTTATATGAGTGACAATTTTGTAAATAATTATGTCGTAAATAAATTTGAACTTCGAGGGTATTATGATAACTAACAACAGTTAATTAATTGAATGATTAATATAACTCTCATTTAAAAATAAATGGTTGAGATTATATGGTTGATTTCCTATAAATTACAGGTAATCTATAAATTACACAACCCAACTCTAACATTATAGTATTAGCTGGATCAACAAAAATATGAAAATTTTGCCGTACTGCCCCACTTTTGAAAATATTTGGCGCTCTGCCCCACTTCCGAAAACAATTAGCGATCTGTCCCTGTTTAGGACACGTCAGCATAAACCGTTATTGGAAATAACGGCATAGGTTATTTACGTGCCGTTATTTTCAATAACGGCATCTATTTTACATTTTTTTTCATACCGTTATTTGGAGTAACGACATAGGTTATTTTGTTTTTCGACAGCTTGTAGTCTCCATTTAGAGAAAAAATTACAAGCGTGAAAACCTTATAACAGATGCCGTTATTTCAAATAACGACATTCTCAATACTGATGCCGTAATTTGGAATAACGACATCAGTTATAAATTTTTTTTAATAAAAAAGTAACGTGTTATTCATCCTCACTGAAGAATAAGTTTTTAAAAAAATATATTATAACCAAATAACGACATCAGTTATAATTTTTTTATTTTTTTTTTATTTTAACTTATTATTCATTCTCTCTGTTTCCAACAACGGCAAGAGTTCATTTATATATAACTGATGCCGTTATCTCCAATAACGGCATCAGTCATTCGAATGCCGTTATTCAGGATAACGGCATTATTTATAAGTTTTTTTCACACTTAGAATTTTTTAAAGTTAGAAGATTCACACTTGTAAGAGAAATATATTGTTGCCGTAATTCCAAATAACGGCAAGAAAAAAAAATGTAAAATAGATGTCGTTATTGGAAATAACGGCACGTAAGTAACCTATGCCGTTATTTCCAATAACGATTTATGCTGACGTGTCCTAAACAGGAGCAGATCGCTAATTGTTTTCGGAAGTGGGACAGAGCGCCAAATATTTTTAAAAAGTGGGAAGTACAGCAAAATTTTCCAAAAATATTTGGTTCGACTAGAGGTACTCATTGCATTATTTTTTACCATCTGAACAGGAATATTTGGGATATGGGTAGTGGTCATGAGTAAGGGATTATTCTAGATTATTACCACTTACGGATGTTGCTTTCACTTATCTACCAACACTTGCATTACAGAGAAGAACTGAAGCAGAAATGTCGAAGGCGAACAAGACTTTCTCTAGAGCTGACCGTTCTCCTACTGCAATCGATCGGGACCATAAGAAGATGCGCTCCTATGCTGATGTTACCAGAGGAAAGCATGACGACGACGCTGCGCATAGAGCGTGGCGTCGCTCTCCCTCACCTACGATAGGTCGTCGTCAATCTAGAGAGGATTGCGAAGGATAATGGGTCCTCGTCAAACCAAGGAAGAAATGGCAGGAGAAGAAGAGCCCAAGTTCATCGGAAAACTCGCGCTTCGACGGTCGGAAAAATTGTCACAAATGTGCCAAGCCAGGTCATTCCATTAGCAAATGTCAAGCTAATTGGTTTTGCTACCTCTGTCGTTGCTCTAGACACATCTCCACCAACTGCCCGAAGCGAGTTATAATCTCCAATTCCAACTCGAAAGCTCTGAAAACAGGAAATCAATCCACGCCGGAGGGGAGCCAACGCAAAAGAGCGTCGCTGGTGATAGACGTATCATACAAGCATCGATATCACCGACCCCACTGATCGCCGAGTTCGAACATCGATTCAATGGAGGGATGATAGTCAAAGCACAGACGGGAGTCCCAACCGTCAAAGACGTATCCGATCTGCTTAAAGCGGCAATGGCATCAGCGACTCCCCCAACGTGGGTTATCCAAGAAATAGCGTCCAATACCTTCTACGCTCACTGCAGCGACTCCACGATCGCCGAGGAAACGATTAGAGTTAAAGGGCTAGAGGGGAAAGACGCCTTTGGCTTAGAGTTTTTTGTTACATTCAAGTGGTGGTCTCGCGACTACGGAGCTTTGAAGGCGGATAATCTCCCACCGGTTTGGATTCGTTTGTACAACCTACCCTTCCACTGTTGGGTGCGATCGGGATTCCAGAACATCGTTAGATCCTTCGGCATGCTAGTAGACATTGATAGGCAAACTCTTACTCTCTCTGCTAGAAAATTTGCTCGTATCAAAGTTGGGGTGGCTAATAAGAGTGACATCCCTTTACGAGGTCAAGGTGATCACCGAAGTTCAAAAATATGTTTCGTTCAAAGAGTCAAGGACTGGAGCTCATTTTCCTTTCGACGGTCAAGATGCAGTGCCAGAGGAAGAAGATGAAGCATTGTCGTTGGATGTGAAGGACAGTGATAAAAGACGCACAGCAATTGGTGATGGGGTGGGAAGATCTGAGCCGCTAGTTACTGAAAGGTACATTAATTTTTCGAATTCAAAGGTTCAGATGCAATCCACAGTGCTCAACAAGCCAACTCAGCAACTGCTAGTGAAAAGTTCCATCCATCGGGCCCCACAAAAGCCAGGTCTACTCCTTTCTGAAGGTTGGACAATTGCTAGAAGTGACGTGCCAACTGTAGATGTCAATTCACGCGGCGATGGGACAGATGGCAAAGTCGGTAAGGGAAAGGGAGTATTGTCAGCGAGAATTAAGGAGTCCTGTGTGACTGGCATTCTTAAACAAGGCCAAGATATGGGCCTTACCAATCAGATGGGCTTGATTCAGGAAGAATGGATGAAATTTTCAAATGAAGATATTGAGAAATCCGTTAAATTGGCCCTTTGCTCATTGCTCCAATCCAAGGAGCTAGTGGGCTTTAGATCGGGACAACAGCAACTTGAAGAGGTTTCCCCCACTGAACTGCACGGACCAGTGGGCGTATTGACGCCTATTTCCAACAAAGTCAATAATTTTCCTACTATTCAGTACCCTACTCCTAATATTGTCCATTTGAGTTCTGAGCCTGGGTCAAAGGAAGGAATTATTGGTGCTCTAGACGGCATTAGAGAGGATAATCTCATCTCCGTGACTGTAACAGAGGGAAACGACAGAGAAGTTAGGGGCAGCGTAGGCAGTTCCTCCACTAGAAAGATCACAGAATATCAGAGGAAAGGGAAAAGGCAGAAGGTCAGTTCGGACAGTCAGAACAAGGAGCAGGAGGGAGGGCATCAGAGGGGAAAAATACATTTGGAGGCAAACGTTACAGGAGAAGGTACATCTACATTAAATTGCTCTGTTCTCAATTCTTTATCAGATGAATCTATTATTTATTTCGCTAGTTTTTATGGACTAGCCATGGGTTCCACTAGGTCCGAACAGTTATCTAACGTAGCCATCATTAGAGAGGATACCACAATTGGGACCTCCTAATTCCGGGGGGGATTGGGAGGGGGAGTCACACAATTAGATTTTTTACCGGTTTTTATGGGTTACATCTTTTGGAATGTTAGAGGGATGCGCCAAAAAATAAAAAAAACGGCTATCGGAGTAACTATTAGCAAAATTCGCCCTGATGTCTGTGGACTTCAAGAAACTAGAATTGAATCCCCAACTGCTGAGGAATTCAACTCCCTTAGAGGGTTGGAAGACTTTCACTGGAGATTTAAGTCGGCTAGGGGGTTTTCGGGGGGGAGGGGGGATAGCAGTAGGGGCTAGCTCCTCCTCCTTTGAGATCGTAGACGACTATATCGGAGAGTTCACTGTGTCGATTAGAATTAGACGTAGACGAGATGGTTGGATACAGACGGTAACGAGCGTCTATGGTCCATACGACAGTCGATTGCATCAACAGATGTGGACTGAATTAAGATTCATCAGACATAAATGGGGAGGGGCCTGGCTAATAGGAGGAGATTTTAACATCACAAGATTCCAGGACGAGCATAAGGGTAGAAGTCACAGTCAGTCTGACCAAGATTCTTTCAATCGGACTATTGAAGATCTAGAATTATTGGAATTAGAAATGACAGACAGGAGATTTACTTGGTAAAATTTGCAGCAGACTCCAATTTTGGCAAAGCTTGATAGAGTCCTGGCGTCCAATGAGTGGGAGGATGCTCACCCATTGGCCAAAGTCAAGTCCGCTACCAGATACACTTCAGACCATCTGCCACTAGTCATTGACTGCGACCTCATTGGGAAGAAAAAGCATTTCGGATTCAAATTCGATAAAGCTTGGACCGTATGTGAGGAGACTAGACAGGTCATAGCCGAGTCATGGAATGATCGCACATCTCAGCCATCCACAGTAGGAATTTGGATAGAGAAGTCAAGGCGATTGCGTAGGAGATTAAAAGCTTGGGCCAGCCATACGACATACGCCACTAATCTTAGAAGCGAGGAGCTAGCGAGGGGAATCGCAGTCCTGGAAAGTGTTCAGGAGGATAGAGACCTCCAAGATAGTGAGAAAGACGAGCTAGCCAACAATAGACTAGAGCTTCAGCATATTGGGAAAATGGAGGAGTTATATTGGCAACAGAGGGCGAGGAATCAATGGCTTAGAGAGGGTGACGCTAACACAAAATACTTTCACAAGGTAGCAAATGGAAGGAGAAGACAAAATCACATCACAGGAATCTCAGTTAACGGGGTGTGGACGGAAAATGAAGATCTCATTAAAGCCCACCTAGATAGCCATTTCCACGATCTGCTTGGTCGTAATTCAGCTAGACGCTGTGTGATGGCACAGGATATGTGGAACTCATCCAGATTGGACGGAAGCGAGGGTATCGAATCAAGATTTACAGAACTCGAGGTGTTTGAAGCAATTAAGAAGCTCGGTCAGGACAAAGCTCCAGGACCAGACGGATTTCTGATCTTTTTCTTCAAAATTTACTGGGAGATTATAAAAGGCGACCTTATGAACATTTTTCACGACCTATATGACGGGACGGCTAACTTGGATAGGTTAAATTACGCTACGATTATACTTGTTCCCAAGAAAAACGAACTTATTACTCACGAAGATCTCAGACCTATAAGTCTGTTGAACGGATCGTTCAAAATAATCACGAAGGTGTTGGCCCAAAGATTAGCCCCTCACCTTAACGAGGTCATCGACCAATCGCAGAGCGGCTTCATCCGTGGAAGGGATATCATGGACAGTATAGCTACGGCTCATGAAGTGGTCTTCCGAGGTAACAAAACCAAAGAGGATGGTTTTATCCTCAACCTTGATTTTAAGAAAGCTTATGATTCGGTATCGTGGGACAGTGTGGAGGAAGCCCTAGAGTTAAAGGGATTTGGCGAAAGATGGTGAGCATGGATGAAAAAATGCATCACCGGCGGAAAATCTTCAATACAGGTCAACGGATGGCAAGGCAGAGAAATTCTTTGCAAGAGAGGTCTTCGCCAAGGAGACCCGTTATCATCCCTTCTCTTCGCAATGGTGGCCGAAGGATTGACGGAGATGATTAGAAGGGCTATGGAAAATAACACTATCAAAGGGATAGACAAACCAATGGCAATCCTCCAATATGCAGACGACACAATCATGTTTGGTAAAGCTACAGTGGCAGAAGCGATCGCCTTTAAGACGGTACTGGCTTGTTTTCATAGTTGGTCAGGGCTACAGGTGAACTTTAATAAGACCAGCATCATTCCTTTATGCGACCAGCTGACCGTGTCGTGCTCTGAGATTGTGAATATCTTAGATTGCAAAGCAGGCGTATATCCAATTAAATACCTAGGTACGCCGATTAAGCCTGGTCCGCTACTAAAGGAGGATTGGAATTTCATTATCTCTAAGATTGAAAAGAAGCTGGCTGGGTGGCAGAGTAGGTATCTGTCCCTTGGGGGTAGGATAATCCTGCTCAACTCTGTCGTTGGTACGATTCCTTTGTATTTGATGTCCATCTACGAACTGCCTAAGTGGGTCATCAACCGGATATATAAATTGCGTAGAAGATTTCTATGGAAAGGTACGGATGAGAGAAATAAAGGCTTCCACTTGGTCAATTGGGGAAGAGTCTGCAAGAGAAGGGAATTTGGAGGTCTAGGAATTGTAAACCTTCATGACATGAACAAAGCCTTACTCTGTAAGTGGTGGTGGAAGATTTCTAACAATCACAGAGGTTGGTGGAACCTCTCTTTTGACCAATTCCGAAAAAGACGCAAATTCAAATTTGGAGGAAGAAGTTCCTCGGCAAAAGTGTCCCTTCTATGGAAAGGGATAGCTAAGCAAGGAGATATCTTTCATACCAACACCTCCTGCAAAGTAGGTAACGGTAAAAATACCAGATTCTGGAAAGACAAATGGTGCGGTAATTCTTCTCTGCAAAACCAATTTCCGTTAGCAGCGAAAGCTACGCAGAATCTAGACCTGGTAGTGGCAGACATCCGGAAGAACAGCAAGTTAAACTTTGTAGTCTCCAATGGGATTACAACGGAAGCCACAGCCCAATTTGAAGAAATGAATCGTCTGATTCTTCAAGAAGGAGGGCAAGTTAATAGCTTAGAAGATGAAAGAGGTTGGGATAGGGACGAGTCAAGAATTTTCTCTGTATCTTCCATGTATAAATGGTTGAACGACGGTGGAACGAGATGTCAAGTCCAATCTGTTATATGGGGGACAAAAGTTCCATTCAGAGTTAAAGTTTTTTATTGGTTAGCTCATAGTAACGCGATCCTATCCAAAACCAATCTGAAGAAAAGGATTATGCACATCGATGTGACTTGCGAGATGTGTCGGTCGTCTGAGGAAGATGTGAACCACATTCTTTTTCAGTGTCCCAAAGCGCGGTTGACCTGGGAAATAGTTTGTAGAGGGTTTGGGTGTTTTCAGGTGCCTAACTCTACCAGAGACATATGGGTGCTTATTAGAGAGTCGAACATCAAACTAGAAGATAGGAAAGCATGGGACATAGCTACAGCTGCCTCATTATGGAACCTATGGCTAGAAAGAAATGATTTAATTTTTCGCAAAAAAGTTTACAGATTTCCTTACTCTATGAATAAGATATTCCTTCTGATTCATGATTGGGCAGGTGCGCAGGAGCAAGCTAAGAGGATTTGGAGCAGTGCAGTAGAGTAGTGAGGTTGGAGCATAGTGAAAGGAGCGTAGCCAGGAGTCCTTCGGTGGTTTTATGTTATCTTAATTCTGTAATTTCTATTTCGATGTTTGTCTTTGATGTTTTATTTTGTATCGCTGTTCTTACAGCCTATCTGTAATATTTGGACGATGTAATTCTCTGTTTCCTTAATCCTCATTAATGAAACGATGGCATTAGCCATCTTCTTATCACAAAAAAAAAACACACTTGCATTACTAAACCAGAGTTTTTGATGAAAAGATGAGCTACAAGTGACGGCAGAGTCAGAGAGGAGATAGGAAAGAGACTAGACGACAACAGTCTTTGTTAGGGTTGGCATTCGGGTGGAACGGCCTGGGCCGGACCGAACCCGCTCAGGTTGGACGTTGACTTGGGCAGGTTCGAGCCGGATTGGTGCCTTAAACGGGCCGGGTCGAAAATTGGAAAAGGCGACCCATCCAACCCGTGAACCCTTACAGGTCCAACCCAGGTCGGGTCGGATCAACCTGCGGGTTGGCCCGTTTAGATAGATAGGTTTTTTTAATTTTTTTTTAAACTTATAATAATAATAATAATAATAATAATAAACATTAAAAATCGTAATAATAATAATAAGATTGAAAGAGTGAAATTGGCAAAAAATATTAAAATATTATTCATATAAATTTAAGTTATACAAGTTTCACAATTTCTAATGAAATGAAGAATTCAATTCACAAATATATTTTATACACTAACATATTTCTTATATACAATTTTAATTTACTTCAATTTTTCTAATTTGAAATAACAAGCAAAGATTGAACTTGTTGACTCAGCCTGTATTCAAATAGTCAAGCCTATCACGCAGGAAAGAAAGCTACCCTCGCAAAAGACGTTGCTTGAAAAGTAGCTCTCAAACAGAAAGATTGAGTGCTTTTTACTTCCCCAAAAAGGTCTTTGGCAATCTCAATCCTATTCTTCTGCTTCTTCTTCTCCGCAAACATGGCATGAGTCTTAGCGTCTGCATATATAAGGGGTAGATAAAATACAATTTCTAACGTGTCGGGCAAGTTGCTATTACTAGCAAAGCTATTGTTGTTGTTGTTGTTGTTCTTCTTCTTCTTCTTCTTCCGGCGAGTTGCTCCCACTTGTGGACGTTGATAATGCTTTCCCTTGTATCCTATCTTCAGCCTTCAGCCAGTCTTCTGTGCAAACGAGTATCTCTAACATGTCGGGCTTCAAGCGATTCCTGTAATCAGTTAGAACTCAGCCACTTGAAGAAAATGTACTTTCAAAAGCAATTGTAGAGACAGGAGGAGTTAGTAAATCTTTAGCTATAATTGACAGAATACTAAAAGTGTGTTCATGGTCTTTCTACCATTGTAAAATATCTAGTGGAGAAGAAGAAGACTCAGAATCTTGTTGGTTATACTAATTTAATTCATTTGGTTGATTAGTCCTAGGTTTTTTTTATTGAATTTGTGCAAGTAAATTAAATGTTCTATCATCAAATTTACTCTTACCCTTACCTTTAGAAGTAGCAGAAGAAGAACTAACTACAGAAGTTGTACTACTAGAAGCAAAACGTCTATCATAATAATCATACAAGTTATTTAATGTAGATTCAAATTGAACTAAAAAAGTAGCATGATCAATTACTATTTCTACATTTTTCCTAAGTAATGCAAAAAATATTTCAATCAAACTCTTCGTACCTTCTAATTTGATACGAGGATCCATAACGGTAGCAACACAAATCAACATAGGAGAAGGAAAATAATACTTCAAAAAAAATTATATGCAGGTTTTACAATATCACCAACATAAGTATCATTTAACATTTAGTTAAATGTTTGCATCATGCTAACTAATGAAATAAAAATGCTACTAGAAGTAAATTCATATGTTTTTGAAAATTTTAAAGTTGCGGTTTTAAAAGGTTCTAAAAATTTCAACAAAGATTCGGAATAAAACCAATCGGTGGGAGTCATTTTAAAATTTTGCATATTTTTTGCGATACAAAAAATATTTACAACTGCTTTATATTCGGTAACAATATGTAGTAAATCAAAAGTAGAGTTCCAACGGTGTTTAACATCCTTTGAAAATCTTCTAAAAGGTACATTTGAAATCCTACACCAATTTTTCCATTCTTGAAATACGCTGGGACTTAATGCAATGAAATGTACACAATTTCTAATTTTAAGTATATATGGATCGGCTATTTTTAATGCATCTTGAACACATAAATTTATAATATGACATGCACATCTAATATGAAAAATATTGTCAGATGGAGGGTTTAATGTGGATTTTAAAGTAGTAATTGCTGCATTGTTGTTGATGCATTATCAAAACTAATACACATAATTTTATCGCGAATATGAAAAACATCACAAATTTCTAAAATACAGTTTACTATTTCAGCACCACTATGGGGATACGGCAACGCCGCAAGTGATATGATTCTTTTTTGAAGAATCCAATCATTGTCGATCCAATGACAGGTTATTCCCATCGTTGGAATATTGTTGACACTCATCCAACAATCCGAAGTTAAACTAACTCTACAAGTTAAACTCCATAAAATTACAATCAAAGCGTTCTTCATTTCATTGTACACTTTAAAACAATCCGATTTGCAAGTATTTCTCGGAAATCTTCTAAAATGAGGGTTTAAGGCCATTTGATTAAAATTTTCCAAGTTCCTACTCTCGAGATAGAAAATTGGTAACTCTTTCTTTATTACTAATCGGGCCATTTCCCAACGAACAAGGTTGGGATCATAAGGGTGGCCATCAACTAGACCGGTCCTAAGGTTAATTTTTTGTTGGCCGGGTAGGTCAGCAAGTTCTTTATGGTTATTAGTGATGTGTCTACTAATTGTACCGGTGCCATCACCCCTCTTGAATTTGTATGCCTTAGAACATGTTTTACAAACTTTCAAACCTATACCCGGAGTTTGTTCGTCCGGAATATAATCGTAAAACTTATGCCAATCACTACTTTCTCCTCTACTTTTCCTACTACTACGGGGTTGTGTGGTTTCGGTTGGTTGTTATTGTTGTTGTTGTTGTTCTTCTAATTGTATGTCACCTACAACCTCGTCGTGTGTACCCCATTGTTGGGTAGGAGGATCATGGTACTCTTGGGCGGACTCACTAATTGGGACAATTGGTGGCCTAGGAAAGAGGAGGAGGAATCTTGCCCACTTTGGCTACGACCGCTACCGTGTCTAGACATAATGTAGTAATGTATCTATAAAAAAACTATACAATGTAGGAACGATGAATTATAAAAAGAAATCTAGAAAACAAGAGGGTTGAGATAGAGAAGATCAAAAAACCAACAATAATTATAACTACAACAAAAATAAAATAAGAAGAGAGGTATGAAATTTTGATACCGTTCACCGTGGATATGCGTATATAAAAAAATTCGTGAAAATAAGAATAGAAGTAGAAGTAGAAATAAGCGATTCCGGAATTGAAGAGTTGAGGAGAGCTTGAAGGAGAATTGACGACTTGATCACTTGGAGTTGGACGAGAGTTGAAGAGTTGAAGACGTTGTTGAATTTTGATTTCGATACAATCGGAAATTGATCGTGTATATGCCTTGAACACTTGTTTATTCAATACTTAAATTGTTCACAAATTGCTTAGAAATGAGTAATAATAGTAGAGAGAGTAAGAGAGTAAGGTATGATTTTTTTGATGGGATTTTGGGGGGTATTTATAGGCTCAAAATAAATTTAAAAACCCAAAAAAAACCAAAAAATCCAAGCAAAACGGCTATAATAGCCGTTTTTGCTCTCTGTTGTATAGTGCCCCCCCCCAACGGCTCGTTTGACCCGCGGGTCAACGGTCGACCCGTGATGGGTCGAACGTTCGACTCGAACGGGTCCAACGGTTCATAACCCACGGGTCGACCCGCGGGTTGGCGTGCAGCTTGGGTGAACAGTAACGGGTTCGCGGGCCGGGTTATTCGGGTTCGATTCGTTATTTACGCGACCCGGGTCGACCCGTTACTGTTTACGGGTTCGACCCGAACCCGCCAAACACTTTCACGGGCCGGGTTCAGCGGGCGGGTCGCCGGTTGACCCGGCCCACTAGCCATCCCTAGTCTTTGTTTTGCATCCACAAGGACCACAATCATGCAAGATAGATGATATCATTATATAACCATGCAACATTGTTAGGGATTAATTTGTGTATCAGTGTTGTGAAGAAGGGATTCAATTGCTGAAGTGTGAGAAGAAGGGGTTTAATTGCTGAGTGGTAACTGCAGCTCAATCAGTTGAGATATTCATTGTAGCGTCTGAAGAAGGGTGTATCAGTCAATGTATCAGTTTTTCACATGCATAGTGCAATAATAATCATGTAAACTATTGTCGGGAAAACTTTCTGTTTTTAGTTTGGCGCCAAGCTGCAGAAATATTCAATGTAATTCTGCACATGTTCTTTTGATTTATAACAGAACTGTAACAATCTATAAATAGATCAATAGATGAATGAGAAGATAAAAAAGAATTCAATATCCAATCATCTTCTCCAATTTTCCTTTCTCTCATTTCCTGTAATCGCCATTAATGGGTCGTTCGAAGCAGCATTTGGCTGGAGCTCTTAACACGGTGGTATCAGAGCCAGCGAGCGACGATACCGATGCTAGGGATGTCGGAAGTACGTCGTCGGTCGAACTGGATATTCAAGAGCTTAAATCTACAGTGGCCAAGTTAGCTGAAGCTATGGCGATGTTGATGTCGTTACCAGGAGCAGTAGTGACATTAACGGAGCAAGTTAATGAGATGATGTTGATGAGCCGTACTGCAAATCCGAAACGAGGTAATCCCTCTTTCTCTCAATCAATTCTTAATGGAGGAGGTGAAATCCTCAATCCTGTACATTCCGTCAATAGATCAATAAATGAATCGATGAATTTTCCAAGAGTGCCGTTCAAAATGGAGTTCCCTGTGTTTCAAGAAGGGGATCCAACTGAGTGGATTTGTGGAGCCGAACAATTCCTAGATTTCTATAAGATAGAAGACTCTCGAAAATTGAGATTCGCAGCCTTGAACCTGAAAGGTAGGGCTTCTCAATGGTATAGGAGGCACATTAAAAGCAGAGGAGATATTATTACTTGGAAGGAGTGTGTAAGTGAACTCATAACCAGGTTTGGGCCGTCGAAGTTTCAGGATTACGAAGGAATCCTCACTAAGCTTAGCCAAAAAGGAGATACTGAGAATTATATACAGGAATTTGATCGCTTGTCCAATTTCGTTGAAGATTGGACCGAAAAGCATTTCCTGAGTACTTTTATTAGTGGATTGAGAGACGAAATCCGTTGGGATGTGAAGGCGCAGTGTCCCAGTACTGTTAATGAGTCAATGGGGTTGGCCAGAGGATACGAAGAGAAGCTACAATGTGCTAAGAAGAACGGTAAACCACCATTCTCTGCAAGAATCATGCCTCCAACTGTATCTCATTTTCCAGTTCATACACCTGCACCACAGAATAATGACCCTACACAAACAACCACTTCAACTACCTTTGTACCTAAAAGACTAACTCCTTCTGAACTTAGAGAAAGAAAAGCCAAGGGGCTTTGTTTTAACTATGATGAGCATTATGAGAAGGGCCATAGATGTAAATCCCAAAGATTTTATTTCTTGGAAAGGTTTGAAGAGGAAGAGAGTGAAGAATCTGATAGGGAAGAAGTTATCACAACTGGAATGAGTATGGAGGGAAAACTGATGGGTATTTATTTCCATGCGTTGACAGGAACATCTTGTTATCCGCATACACTTAGGGTGAAAGGGTCTATTAATGGAAGGGTAGTTAATATCTTAATTAATACGAGTTCTACACATAATTACATAGATCCTCTCACTGTTAGCAAAGCTGGATTGCATTTTTTACGTGAACCTAAGTATAAGGTGAAGGTGGTCAATGGAGAAGTGATGCTAAGTGAAGGGAAAAATGAGAATGCCACTTTTGCTGAACAAGGAGTGCACTTGACAGCTGAGTTACTCATTTTGCCGTTGGGTCCAGCTCAGATGGTATTAGGAGCTCATTGGTTAAGATCTTTAGGTAGTCACTATGGATTTTTCTTGCCTAACTATGCAGTTTTATATCCAATGAGTAAAGAAAGTTCTGCAAGGGCATGTTGAGGGAAACCAGCAGCTCATTGAGGCTGAAAAATTACCTAAGACACTAGAGTATTCCAACCAGATCTTTATGTTGCATTTGCAGTATAATGAAGCTCAAGGTATGCAACAAACCACAGATTCAAAAGATGGAAATTCACCTCAGAGTAAACCACTAGTTCCTCAACAGATCCAGCAACTTTTGGATCACTTCCCTGAAGTGTTTGCTCCTCAAATTGTGATGCCTCCGTAGAGGGGTATAGATCATCAAATTCCTCTGGTTGAAGGAGCAAAGCCAGTTTGCATTAGACCTTATAAACAACCATATTACCACAAGAATGAAATAGAAAAGCAGGTTAAAGAAATGTTGGACTTAGGGTTTATTCAGAACAGCAATAGTTCCTATGCCTCTCCAGTGATTCAAGTTAAGAAGGCAGATGGAAGTTGGCGTTTGTGTGTGGATTAGAGCACTCAATTCACAAACAGTCAAAGCAAAGTTTCCAATTCCTATGATTGATGAACTCTTAGATGAACTACATGGAGCCAAGTTATTCTCAAAAATTGACTTAAGGTCGGGCTACCATCAAATAAGAGTAAGTGAGTATGATGTACATAAGACGGCATTTAGAACTCACCAGGGACACTGAGTTTCTAGTCATGCCATTTGGGCTCTCTAATGCTCTGGCTACTTTCCAAAGTTTAATGAATGAAATCTTTAAAGACTATTTGCGCAAGTTTGTCTTGGTGTTCTTTGATGACATACTTGTTTATAGTAGTGACTTGGATAGCCATATATATCACTTAAAGCTAACCTTGGAGGTGTTGAGGAAGCATCAATTAGTTGCCAAAGAAAGCAAGTGCAGTTTTGCAAGGGAGTCAGTTGGTTACCTAGGACATGTCATCAGTTCACAAGGGATTGCTGTGGATCCTGAGAAGATTTCTTCTGTGGTTGATTGGCCAGAGCCCAAAACCATTAAACAGCTAAGAGGATTTTTAGGACTGACAGGGTATTATAGAAAGTTTGTGCACGGATATGGTAGTATAGCTGCACCTCTAACGCAGCTTTTGAAGAAAAATTGCTTTAAATAGAGTCTGTTAGCTACTGAGGCCTTCAACAAACTCAAGGAAGCCATGACTTCCACTCTAGTATTGCGTTTGCCTGATTTCTCTAAAGACTTTGTGGTAGAAACTGATGCTTCAAAGGTGAGAATAGGAGCAGTATTAATGCAAAAGCAACAACCCATAGCATTCATGAGCCAAGCATTGAAAGGGAGAGCTCTTTCTTTGTCTACATATGAAAAAGAGGTCCTGAACATTCTATCAGCTGTAAGCATTGGCGGCAATACCTCTTAGGCAGGGTCTTTGTCATTAGAACAGATCAAAAAAGTATTTAAGTATATACCAGAGCAACGCATTAATATTGAGATTCAAGAGAGATGATTATGGAAGTTGTTGGGGTACAATTTCATTGTGGAATACAAGAAAGGGAAAGATAATATTGCTGCAGATGGCTTATCTAGAAGGGATGAAGGCCAAGCCACTCAATACACAGTTACTCTAATAGTACCCCAATGGGTGGAGGAGATAAAGGATATGGTTGCAAATGACCCTTATTTCCACTATCTGACAGAGAAGATTTCAAGGAATGAGTTGTCTTCACATGAATACAAGCTTCTAGGAGGTATTTGGTATTATAATTGGAATATCCTGTTAAGCCCTGAGTCGGAGTTGAGAAGAGTAGTGTTTTTGGAGGCTCACACAACTAAGGAGGGGGGTCATACTGGGTTTCACAAGACCTTGCACAGAATCAAGAGATCTTTTACTTGGTAGGTTATGAGAAACGATATCAAAAAGTTGGTTCGTGAATGTTTGGTGTGTCAAAGGAGTAAGGGAAAGACTGTCTCACCTGCAGGTCTCCTCACTCCTCTTCCTATTCCTGAATTAATTTAGAGTGACATTTCAATGGATTTTATTGAAGCTCTTTTGAAGAGTATGGGCAAATCTGTGATTTATGTGGTGGTTGATAGGCTCACCAAGTATGCTCATTTTATAAGCATGGCACACCTATACACTGCACAAGGAGTAGCGCAACTGTTTGTGGATCATGTCTACAAACTCCATGGTATGCTTATAAGTATAGTAAGCGATAGAGATCCTGTGTTCTTGAGTGTGTTTTGGAAAGAAATTTTTAAGTTGCAAGGCAGCCAGTTGAAATACTTAACGGCTTATCATAACGGTCAAACAGAAATTGTGAACAAATCAGTAGAAATGTATCTGAGATGTATGTGTAGCCTGCAGCCTAAAGATTGAGTTAAATGGTTGAGTTGGGCTGAATTTTGGTATAACACCAATTGGCATTCTACCACTAGAGTCACTCCTTTTGAAGCTGTGTATGGCCGAAGACCTCCTTGCCCTTCCTTATATATCCCTGACACTGCATTGGTACAATCAGTAGAGGAGGCTTTGAGATCTAGAGATGTGGTACTGAAGTTACTCAAAAATAATATCAAAGGTGCTCAAGAGAGTGCAACATTTCTACAACCAAAAGAGAACTGATAGGGAGTATGCACTGGGGGAATTAGTGTTTTTGAAACTGCAGCCCTATAGGTCGTCCTCAATGAAAGGTTCCATCCCTCAGAAACTCTCTTCGAAGTTTTTTGGCCCATATAGAGTACTGGAAAGGATCGGGAAGGTAGCATATAAATTAGAGTTGCCTGCTAATGCATGCATACACCCAGTGTTCTATGTTTCCAAAACTTAAAAAGTGCCATGAAGATCAAGTTCCAAATGTCACCGAAGGACTTCCTTACTTTTGGGAACCAACTAAGATAAGAGAACCTGAGTTGATTTTGGATAGGCGTGTGTTCAAAAAAAATAATAGAATGGGTATATAGTTGCTAGTACAATGGAAGGGATCTGCAGTTGATGAGGCAGAATGGGTTGATATTGATGCATTTAGGGAGCAACATCCCAATTTCGAACTTGAGACAAGTTCGATCTAAGGAAGGGGGAGTCATTAAGGATTAATCTGTGTATCAGTGTTGTGAAGAAGGTATTCAATTGCTGAAGTGCTGTTGAGAAGAAGGGGTTCAATTGCTGAGTGGTAACTGCAGCTCAATCAGTTGAGATATTCATTGTAGCGTCTGAAGAAAGGTGTATCAGTCAATGTATCAGTTTTTCACGTGCATAGCGCACTAATAATTCATGTAAACTCTTGGCGGGAAAACTATCTGTTTTTAGTTTAGCGCCAAGCTGCAGAAATATCCAATGTAATTCTGCACGTGTTCTTTTGATTTGTAACAGAATTGTAACAATCTATATAAATATATCAATAGATGAATGAGAAGATAAAAGAGAATTCAATATCCAGTCATCTTCTCCAATTTTCCTTTCTCTCATTTCCTGTAATCGCCATTAATGAGTCGTTCGAAGCAGCATTTGGTTGGAACTCTTAACAAAGATCAATATGGTAACCCAGCACGACAGATGAAAGGTAGCTTCAAAATGTAGAATTTGTCAACAATAGGAAACCCCTTAGCAAATGTGGCAAAATTTTTCCAAGGACCGAAGATTACTATTTCGAAAAACCCCAAATAAGCCAATACTACATAAATTATTCACAGTTCCTTGGCTTGAATTACTGATGTCAATCATGAAATTTATTGACAAGAAACAACTAATTACTCATCCATTATCTTTCCATTATCCTATTAGTATCACCGTATCACCGACATGTTTGGTTGACTAACATGCTTGCACAACCTCAGCAAACAGAAAATATACATCGTGATAGGGTGTGATAGGGTATGTAAACACACAAATGAAAAGACTACTATTTTAGTAACTCAAAACTCATTCAGTTTTTCTACTCAAGCTTCTGGATTTCGCCTAATGAAGCACACAAAATGCATACTGAAAAGGTGAATATAGTGAAGTGCAATAGAAAAGTCTCAATCTACTACTTCTAGACAATAAATCTAAGAGAAACGTATATACCATAACTGTATTAAACATTAAAATGCATGCCCTTCGACATTGCTGCTAACAATATTTGAACCAGGTCGGGTGACTTGTTAAGGCAAGCATAACAAATTCACATGCACAGTATACAAATAAATGGCACACAACAATCAAATGAGAACTCAAGCGAGTTTGAAATTTCAACTTCAACTGCCTGGTGCATAAAATGTTCAATACAGCCCAGTACAAATTATGAAAAATTCATGTAGTTTGGTATGTCATTAATCTCCACCTCATTTTCTAGTAGACATCACAACAAAAAAGCGAACTTCCGAAGGAAGGCCAACGAAAAATTGATTGTTATTTCCATTCTATAACCCAAGGATTACTACCTAAAAAACAGAAGAGTCAAGTTATAGGACCTGAATCACTTCACTTCTTCACCTCCTCGTATTCAGCCTCTGGGGCCTGATCACCACCACCTTGGGACCCACCAGAAGCAGATCCACCACCTCCAGACATGTGCTGCCCAATCTTTGAAACTGCCTTGTTCGCAGCATCAAGCTTAGCTTTAATAGCGTCAACATTATCTCCTGCCATTTCCCTGCGAAGATCAGCCACTGCTGTCTCGATCTCTGTAGCAACTTCTGCTGGGATCTTGTCTCTGTATTCACTCAAGCTCTTCTCGATACTGTAAATTGAAGTGTCAGCATTGTTTCTGACATCAATGAGAGCTTTCCTTTCCTGATCCTTTTGTGCGTGAAGCTCGGCCTCCTTAACCATTTTCTCAATCTCATCCTCGGAAAGCCCACCAGATGATCGAATGGTGATCTGTTGCTCTTTTCCTGTTGCCTTGTCCTTAGCTGAGACTGTTACTATACCATTGGCATCGATATCGAATGTCACTTCGATTTGAGGAAGACCTCTAGGTGCTGGAGGGATACCCATAAGTTCAAACTCGCCTAAGAGCTTGTTGTCTGATGCCATTTCACGCTCTCCTTGGAGGACACGAACCCCAACTTGTGTTTGGTTGTCAGCTGCAGTGGAGAACACCTACAGTAATTTTTGTAACAGATTGTTAGATACAAAGAACACCTGGCATATAAGATCCAAATTAAGATTACATAACAAGCAAAATAAAAAAATCAACCACCCAATTGTTTAGGCTGCCTACACACTATGGAAATAGAGCATATTGAATTATAAGCTAGGAAGATACATCTGTTCAACAACTATGCAGAATACAGGCAAAAACCAAACGTGCAGCGAAAGCAGTGACTCTAATGCACTATTACACTCATGTTGTAAATAGTACTCAGAAGGAACTCATAACCTCATATGCCATAGTCTACAACAGATAATTTTGGGTGAGGATTAAACTTAACACACTGTACTTGAATATGGCAGTCTGCTGTCAATGAAAACTAAATATCAACAAACATAGGCCATACAAGTCTCATAAACTGCCTAATAAGTCTACAACAGGTATTTCTAGGCATACTATATTTCAGATTCAACTTAACACAGTGCTTGAATATGGAAGGCTATTTTTAACGAAAATTAAATATCAACAAATACAGGCCATATAAGTCTTGCAAATTGACTAATTAGAGAGTTCTTACACAGGTTAATAAGTGCAGGAGACTAACCTGGCTCTTTTTTGTAGGGATTGTTGTATTCCTGTTTATCAACCTGGTAAAGATACCACCAAGGGTCTCAATACCAAGTGATAGGGGAGTAACATCGAGCAGTAGTAGCTCCTTAACATCTCCGCGAAGGATACCACCTTGAATGGCAGCTCCCATAGCAACAGCCTCATCAGGATTTACTCCCTTACTTGGGCTCTTTCCAAAAATCTCTGAAACCACCTCCTGAACTTTAGGAACCCTAGTCATCCCACCAACAAGAAGAACTTCATCAACCTCCTTGGCAGTTACTCCAGCATCTTTCAAGCAACTTTTACAGGGGTTTTTCGTCCTTTCAATCAAGTGGTTCACCAGTGCTTCAAACTTTGATCTAGTCAGTGTGATATTCAGATGCTTAGCTCCAGAAGCATCAGCTGTTATGAATGGCAGATTTATCTCAGTTTGAGATGTTGATGAAAGTTCAATCTTAGCCTTTTCAGCTGCCTCCCGAAGTCTCTGTAAGGCTAGTCTATCCTTGGTGAGGTCAATGCCTTCGGTTGTCTTAAACTCCTTTACTAAGAAATCCAAGAGGGCATTATCAAAATCTTCTCCACCCAAGAAAGTATCACCATTTGTTGCTTTGACCTACAAAAGGATAAAAAACACAAACTCAATGAGTGAGAAAGACTCTACTTGCTATGGTTGTGAACAAAAGAAGTTGAGAAGAAAGGTAATAGTTAGGAAAAGTTTTATACAGAAGAAATGTTTTTATACTAAAATTTCCTAAAGGGAACAAAAACACTTTCCCCAAAATATAGAAGCACCTCTTGAGGTGTCAGGAAAAGGGAGAAAACCTCCAGTTCTAGTCAAAGTTTTTCAAAACTAAACATAATCAGTTACCTACAAGCCTAAAAGACTAGAAACAGTTTTTGGGAACCATTAAAACAGTGTAGGCATGACATATACCTCAAACACGCCATTTGATATTTCCAGGATTGAGACATCAAAGGTTCCTCCTCCAAGATCAAAAACAGCTATCAGACCCTCCTTGTTATTCATCCCATAAGAAAGTGCTGCAGCAGTTGGCTCATTGATGATTCTCTGAACATCAAGACCGGCAATTCTCCCAGCATCTTTTGTGGCTTGCCTCTGAGCATCATTAAAATATGCAGGGACTGTAATAACTGCTTTGGAGATAGATTTTCCAAGATATGCTTCAGCAGTTTCTCTCATCTTGGTCAACACAAATGCGCCAATCTGGCTGGGAGAGTACTGCTGTCCATTTGCTTCAACCCAAGCATCCCCGTTAGGAGCCTTAACTATCTTGTAAGGCACCATCTTCATTTCCTTCTGTGTCTGAGGATCCTCAAAACGACGGCCTATCAGTCGCTTCGTCCCAAAAACTGTGTTTGATGGGTTAGTCACTGCTTGACGTTTAGCTGGAGTACCAACAAGTAGTTCTCCCTTCTGATTAAATGCAACCACTGATGGGGTTGTGCGTGCACCTTCAGAATTCTCTATCACTTTAGCATTCTGCAAATATTGACAGTAGATATGTCATGAAAATGATGAAAATAATAAAAGTTAGTTACTATATAATTACAGATGCCAAAAGGCAGAAATACTACCTTTCCCTCCATAACAGCCACACATGAATTTGTAGTCCCCAAATCAATACCAATGACCTCATTTCCAGCAGGTTTTGAGCTGCAACAAGATAAAGATCAGGAGAAGTCAAATCAGAGAACACCGAAGCCTCACACAAAGAAAGAAAGAAGCAAATAATATGATTTCAAGATTTCTCAAATGTACCTAAATGGTCTGGCCAAACCTGCCCACTTATGGCCGAAAGTAGAAGCAGGAGATGATACATTCCACCTGCTGGCTAACTGCATAAGAAAGACACCATGTAAATAATCTTCATATAAAGTTTGCACTTAGTTTCTCAAAACAAGTACCAGATATACATATACAACATAGTAAACAAAGGGAAATCAAAAAATAACTGGATGAAGAAAGGAAATCTAAGGACACTTCAAATTGAAGCAAAAACGGTACAAACTAAACTCTAGCACTGGAGAACCTGGTAAGGTAACATAAAGGAAATTCAGTAAAAAGTAGACAATTTAAATTTTGTTTTCACTTCAATATACATCAATGTGTCATTTTACAACATATTACCCACAATTGCAGAATAACGAACAGATGGCCAATGATGGCATTCTTCCACACAAAAATCTACTTCACAAATGAGGGGTTCTAACAATGCACCTATCATTACAAAAACTGTACAACATAATACATAAGACATGCAAGTTAACATAATCAATTGAATTAATGAAGATGGTCAGAAAAAATTGAAGTAAAAACGTGTAAAACAATGAAAACTTTTTTTTAGGTAAGAAGACAAATCTGCTATCCGATATTCAAAAGTATATGAGCCTTATAAACAAAAAGTATATGGTATGCATGGAATGAGCCAACCACAGAACACAAAGTAAATATCATCAACAGTACTGTTTTATGAGAACTAATCTTAACTGAATTAACATAATCTCGGATAAGATTGTAAACCATTATACATCAGAACTTAGCCAAATTATCCTAACGCCGAAAAATGGCTTTAAACTGTTGCAGTGAGCTTGTATTGAAGTAAAACTGAATACATTGAAAAGGACACCCCGAAAGAATTTAACTTGGTATGCAAATGGTCATCCAATAATATAACTAACATACTCCAAAAACAATATAAAAAAATCTCAAAAATATAGTCAAACTGGTAAGGTTCTATATATCATTGGCTCGATGGATCGAATCGCCGTGCTCTTGAATACCACTACACGAGTGCTCCTACGCAGCTACCCTTATATTTCACAACCTCAACAACAAGGGAAGGGAAGAGTTATCCCCCAAAATTTCAGGAAACTAAGAACATAACAACAAAACAAAAGGTTGGGCATTCACTGAATGATCTCGAGCAACGAAATAAGAAAGTTCAAACCTAGAAATAACGTTCATCAAATCTCTATACTTCAAGCTTCTTTTAGCTACCAAAACCCAGAAATTGATGCTAATCGAGGAAATAGTTGAAGATCCAAAAGCTCGGAACCACATCAAAATGTAAGATAACACAAAAACTGCTTAGATCGACGGTAAACAAGAGATAATAGATAGATGGAAGAGAGAGAGAGAGAGAGAGAGAGAGAGAGAGAGAGAGAGAGAGAGAGATTGTACCGATGAGAGAGGAGATGAGACGTCGCTCCGTCGAACGGCTCTGAGAATCGCCGCCGTCGCCATTTTTGGTTGATTTCTTGGAGAAAGAAAAAGAGGGGGTTTAGGGTTTTGTAATGGGAATGGGAATGGGAATGGGGAAGAGAATGAGCGGTGGGCGATCTGAGGAGATTATTTAAGTCGCGAATGTCTAGAAACTTCGATTTTATCCCGAAGTAGGCAACTTTTTAAAACTAATTTCCAAAGTAGACCACTCTCGAAACTAGTTTCGAAGATAGACCAGTTCTCATAGGCCACAGTATAGAACTGTGCCCTCTTCGATAACCAGGCCGCAGCATGCCATATAATGTTAAACTTCGAGACTAGAAAAAAAATTCCTAAGTATAAAATGTAAAAAATATAAGACCCGCAGTTGGGTATTGCGGCCTCGATATACCATAGGCTGCAATACCGAACTGCGCCCTCTTCGATTTTGAGGCAGCAGGTGTGAACTACGGCCTAAGTACATATCATAGCTAATATGCTTCGAGACTTGGGAAAAAAATTACAAGTGTAAAGTGTGAAAAATACGAGGCCGCAGTTGGGTACTGTGGCCACGATATAACATTGGCCGCAATTCACAATTGCGGCATCAGTTATATGCTTCGTAGATCCAGTTTTTAGCATATCACTGAAGTCACGGTTGTGAACTGCGGCCTATGTTATATTGATGCCACAGTACCCAATTGTGGCCTCATATTTTTCACATTTTATACTTAGGAATTTTTTCCCCAAATCTTGGGCCTGTTAGCTATAATATGTATTTAGGCTGCAGTTGTGAACTACGGTCTTGCTATCGAAGAGGCAGCAGTTCGATACTGCGATCTATGAGGACTCGCCTATCTTCGAAATTAGTTTTAAAAATGACCTATTTTATAAATTAGTTTCGAAAAGTGACCTATTTTGAAGAATGAAAAAATCTAGAAACATATACTGATTTAACTGGTAAGGTGGAATGGAGAAACAATTGTATGGACATGGGCGTATAAAATGTTAGTATAAACCAAGCAGTTTCTTTGTCCGAAATTCTCTGCTAATAATAAGAGCATAGCATTTGTTAGTCAAAACCTCTGTAGTCATTGTATAAGAGCATCCACAATCTTTGCTAAAATATATGATAAAATGGTAAATGAAAATAGCAATATGAGAATTTGTCTGTAACGGTGCTTTGCTATAATTTTGCCTTTTATTTTTTAAGCGGATAAGACAACATGTCCCGTCTTACTTTAATTTTTTAATATTTTTAATCTTAATACTACATTAGTATAAGTAAGTTAGTAATTAGTAGTAGTATTAGATTATTAAATTAATAAATAGGTAATTAATTAGGCTAATTAAGGGATTAATTAGTAAATTAACCCTAATAAAAATCTCCTGGATTCTAGGACGAGACCCGTCCTAGTCATTTTGGCATGGAAAAAGACAACATGTCTCGTTGGGGGGGGGGGGGGGGGGGGGGGGGATACATGTTGTACCGTCTGATCATTTTTTTTATATAAAAATTTTAATAGGTCAGACGAAACAACTGATCACATTTAAAAAAAAAGGCAGAAAAAAAAGGGACAAAACAACATGTTTCGTCATCTATAATTTGAGAATCGCCAGTTCGTTTCTAAAAAAAAAAGAAGCGACTGTAGCGATTTTGCCAAAATATGGCGAAATAGCAAACAACTGTAGGAGTTCGTTTATCAAAATATGAGAAATTGGCAAATATAGCAAACGACTGTGGATGCTCTAATTACCCATTTTTTTGGTTTACGATGAACAGTATACGTCTATATTTGCCAACGAAATTGACAATATGCTTATTTTAGAAATCGGAAGATGATTTATCGTCCTTGTGTCGGACGGTATATGATATGCCGTCTGAGAGAATTTTTTTAATTGCAAAATGAGTAGACGGCAGATCATCTGCCGTTGAAATATTAAAAAAATAAATAAATAAAATCGGAAGATGTTCTTCCCGTTTCTTGAAGAGAGAAAAGTTGGCTGATGTGCATAAGTGTTGTTCACTTTTTTTTTTTTTTTTTTTTTGTAATTACGGGACGGCAGATAATTTTCCGTCCTTCACACTATTTTTCTAAAAAAAAATGCAAATCTACAAACGGTATATGATCTTCTGTTTCATCCAAAAAAGACTATTTTTATAGACGAGTGCAGCATTTGAGCTATTTGCTATTTCCAAAATATCCATATACCCATTTTTTAACTTCAACGACTACAGATGCTCTAACACAGTCGTTTTTTCTATTTTGTCAATTTGGCAATACGAGAAATAACAAAATGAATAAATATTTGCACTTGTGGATTGCTGAAATATGATAAAACAGCAAAAAAATTATTCTCGGACAAAACTTGTCGTTTCGTCTAAATATAAAAAAATTATTTTTTTCTTTATTGTTATGTGAGACGGAACTTAATGGTTCGTCCCAAGTTTTGTTTTAAAAAAATGCATCGGACGGTACATATTGTATCGTCAAAGAGCATATTTTTTTCGTAATTAAAATGGTCATTTGATTAAATAATCATTAGTTATTAAATTAGTGAGAATTCCATTAAATTAAGACTTAAACTATTTTTAAATAGTGATTTGAGCTTAAACTATTCCAAATTAACTTCTCCCTTTTTGCTTGGACGGAACATGTTATCCCGTCAAAGCAAAAAAAATCATCGGGCGGAACAACATGTTGTGTCTGATCCATTATATAGATTTTTAGTTTTTTTATTGGACAATACATCATGTACCCAAGGGTAAAGCCAGAACAATTTTACCGGGAGGGCCAAGTAAAAACCCTATGACTATATATAAATATATAAATATATATATATAAGATATGGTTCGGGTGAGAACCATGTCCTGGGGTGAGATCTTAAGGGCCTATCCCAGCCACTCATCTGCTTAATCTTAACGGTCGAGATTTTTTTCAATTAAACAATAAGATTAATTAATATTTGCATTAAGATGGGAATCCCTTTAATTAAGCGCTGTTGACCGCGAAATAAAAGGGATGAAGATCACAGATTATTACGCAACATATATTGCCTTTTTTATTTTATTTTCAGCCGAACCACAAACTTCATCAGGATGAACAACACTTGCGACGACGACGACGGTAACCCTACCGCCAAAACTTCCGGTGTTAACAATCTGATTAATATTCAAACACCGTTCCCGTCTCCTCCAATGAGTCCGAAGAAGGTGGATACACCAGGTTTTCATTCTCCTATGTTTTCATGTTTCTGAATACCGAACACAATAAAACATAATTAGCAACTACCCATTATATACACAGCAACTACAATCTAATAAATATCAACAATTGCCACATATACATCATTATATACCATCAATAAAATTACTATTTAGCTGGTATATTATCATCAACACATAAACAACAACTAATTAAACTAAAACAGCAACAAGTTTACAATTCAATAGCAACTATTTAATGCAAAAACCATCAATAACATAATACATAAACAGCAACTACATATTATATAAACAACCACTACAGTATAATACTAAATAGCAACTCTTTTTTAGCAAACAAAAAAATTACTGGAATTGAAAATATCAAATACTGAATAGCAAGATCCATAGATATAAACAGCAACAACAGTACAATTAAATAGCAACTTTTTTCTCCTCCCACGTTGCAATTAAATTATTAGGCCGAAGGAACGAATTGGTGAATGATTCTGCAGTTGCTATTAATTTGGGATACAAAATCTTCTCCAATATTTTACGGGAATAAATTATTTCTCTCTCCAGTTTGACCAAATTTTCCTTAACCGTCACACACAAAAAAAATTCTGTACAGTATGATCTATTACCTTATTATGTACTTGCATAATCTCAGCCATACAAAATGATTTGATGAGTAGTTGGGAGAGGCCCTTAGGTTCTCACCCCAGGTTTGGTTCTCACCCGAACCAACCCCTATATATATATATATATATATATATATATATATATATATATATATATATATATATATATGAACTTTTTCATAATTTTTAGGGGGCAAATCATTTTTTTAGGGGTTTTTAAAGTTTCAATAGTATGAAGTGGGGTTTTGAAAATTGGGGGGCTCCGTGGGCACCCACTAAGCTCCGCCACCACACGTACCGTTCGATATATTTTTATTATATTAAAAAACCCTAAAAGAAACAACAAGTTGCGTCAGATTCCCTTAAAAAATTATAAAAAATAGGAGACGAAACATTGTCAATTGCCAAATTCGTTTATCAAATATGAGAAATTACCGTTCCTCGTTTACTAAAATTTGGCAAAATAGGAATTGAGTGCACCACTTTTTTCTCAAAAATTTGCCAATTTGGCAAAATAGAAGTGTAGATGCTCTAATATTTCATCCAAATAGACAATTGTATGGAGATTGGGCGTATAGAATGTTTGTATAAGTCTGGATCGATGCAAATTTATGGAATTGAGTCTCCTTTTGATAAATATTTCATCCAGGCCACAACTACAGAAACTTTGGCAACTCTATAACGCCGATATATCATCTGATAAGTGTGATCCAAATAAGCCGAGAGACCTTTTTTCATAAAGTTCTAGATGCTTAATAGATGGACAAGAGGATAGAGTTGAATATGAATCAAGTAAATACTAATAATCTGTACATGTGATGCCCGTCATAATAAATTTTCTAAAATAAATACTAAAATATAATCTAACCTCAAACCGGAGACCTCCTTTTATCCATCACACATTCTTTACAAAATTAGCTCTAGTAGCATCAACTTTTATTTTATAAGTGGCACTTCTATAAATAATTACGTGGTAAACAAATTTGAACTTTGAGGGTATTATGGTAACTAACAACAATTGAATAAATGAATGATTAATATAACTCCTAATTAAATATGAATGGTTAAAACTGGGTGGTTTATTGTCTACAAATTACACAACCCAACTCTTGCGTTATAGTATTAGAGATTAAGGATATCTGTATGTTCCGATGACCATAAGTGGCCGGTCAATTAAGTTGATACATTCCTTTTTTCTTTTCCTTTTCCTTAAAACGTACTAATCAGTTGATTAACAATTTCGAATACAGACCTCAGGTACACAGTACTTTCAGGCACAAGCACCAAATAAATTAGAAGAGAGAACTATTCAACAAACTCAGAAACTCCAGATAACATATGCGTATGTATACACGCTACCGGAAGAAAAACTGCATTAGAATATACAAGACTCACTACATTACATCCGGCTGGAATGCCTGCTTCTGTTGCTTCCGAATTTGCACCTGTGCAGCAAGTCTCGTACATCTCCTTTTCCAATCACCAACCTGACGCTCCAGTTCCTCGATCTTTTACGAAATGCAACATATCATACAGAATAAGAGTGGGAAAACCAATACTCTTCTATCGCTAAGAAGTGAAATTTCTTAATTTTTGATAAATGGAGTAGAAATAGTATACTTACAGTCTTCTTTGTTTCATCTTCCTTTTCCTGCAACGCCTCACGCCTGTTCACATGTTCACAAAAGTGTGCAAATTAAACTTTTATCAATTAGTTTCACTATTAAATAATCGAGTTGAGTTTGAGTTTGAAAGAAAGGCTTTCCCACATTTCCAGGCCTGTAAATTATCCCCATCAATTTTGGATAAGCAAGAAAATGAAATCACTCTCATCATAAACCAAGGTTCAATTTTACATGGACTAGTGCTGCACTCAAAACAATGTAGTTCTTCAAAAATCCCTAGCCAAATCCATGCAGGGGGCACACAACCAAATAAACAATGGTAACGGGAAGAAAAAGAAAGAAACAAGAGTTAAGAAGGCTGAAGAAACACGGGAAGTTGGTCATGATGCATATGGCACGTACATCAGGCACAGATTCAACGCCTATCAAAGATGTTCCAGTATGAAGATTCGTTCAATATTAATATGTGGAGCATAAACACTTCCGCGAAGAAGCTTTGTCCATATGGAGTACCCGTCCCTACTGGGCACTCAAAAATGTGTACTTTTTAATATGTAAATTCTGTAGTAGGAATAAAATTTTGCACGGTTCTTCAATGTTTAAAAATAATTTCTAATACTTACACCCATCTACTGGAAAGAAAATCATATAACCAACCAGGCTAATGATATAATATCGAATATCATTCTCGAGCATCTTAATTTCCCTCTTCAGTAATGTGGGTACGCCATCAAGGTTTTATTTTTTTAAGAACAGAAGCATCAAGTTGGTTAGCCCTATAACTAGCAAATCATGGTTCCAGATTAACTCAAAGGGTAACAGAGATTACTTAAAGAGGAGCTATTACCGGGCAAACAATTGTATGTTTTCTTCACTTAACTTCTCAATTGAAGTGGATTCCAGAGTTTCCATAGGATCAAGTACTTCGAAGTCCTGAAATAAAGTGGTAATAGTGACATGAATTAATAAGTAAAATCTAAACAAAACAAAGAATAAGCAGTTAAGAAATTCATGCAAATGAATGTCTATTTAATAAACTACCTAGACTAACCAGATAAGCGGTGTTCAATAATTTGAGTGATACCTATATTTATTAACAAAATTCGAACGCTTAGGAATGTGCTTCATTATGGCTCAGTTTTATCATCCTTAAAGATTGAAAAAAAAAAATTATAATGATCTCCTCATTTCCAAACTCTTAAAACTTTTGAAAGGAAAATGAAATACACATATAACTGGTATTTTCTATACGTATTAGAGGTAAATAGATAGCAAAAAGAAGAATTACGTGAGCCACTACTTAACAAACTAAGACAAGAATGTAACAGGATTTAGAAAAAACAGCAAGCCTTATGACACTTTCAAAACAGATGACAGAATAACTCTCAAAGAAGAAATACACCTCTTCCACGTCAATAGGTTCCACAGCATAATCGTCCGCATGAGCTTGAACAGAAGTTGGTATATCGATATCTACAAGTTAAAAAATCAAAACCAAAGATTAACACCCCAGATAAGTAATATGGTGGACACTCTTCAGAAGTACTTTCTGATCAATTTGCAAAAATGGTATTGCAAGATGACTTCAATTCATATCATAGTTTATGGATAATAATTTCTCAGAATACCAGAGTAATCACGGAACCCACAAAATATGTATGTATGACCTATTTGATACCTATCCATCTTTTATCACCAAGAAATCATTTTTTTGTAATCTATATACAATGGAACAGTTGAAATACATCTATTTCAAGATAAGACAGCCACTGTAAGATTATTCCTTACAAAACTAAATTACTTGTAAAAAGTAATCGAACATACAAGATCAACACTAAACAAAAATTAGTTGATTCATTAATAGATCTATCAAGAGTTATGCAATGGATATCATATTAAGGTACTTGCTTTATACAACCTATGAATATTTAAAAAAGTGACAGTTATACTGCTTGTTCAACATTAGTTGACAAATGATAAGTATAAAAGCAACCTTAATGCAAATTGGATTACCTGTGTAAGTAACCTGTAATATATTCAATGAATGCACTTCAGATGGAACTCATAATTACTCATATTGTCAATAATCCATTATATATGCAAATTCTATAACTATGTCCATTATTATAGCAAATTTTTTAATGTTATTCCAGGATACTGCTGAGCAAACTCTTACTGGGTGTACGCTGAACTAATGTGATTTGTTTCATCTTATATCTTAAATATGCTCAAAAAAATATTTAGCTCTTACAGAGTGTCTATATTGGCAGTACTCCATATAATCCCCAGCCTCACTTCAGTAACTTTTCCCCCATAATCTCACCTCAACAACCTCAATGTTGCAAGAAAAAACCTTTATGTATGTGTAACTAATAAATTCCATCTAAAAATTGGACTTCCTACTAAGGCACTATATTCTTTGTGCAGGGATAGTCTGCATAAGGTTCAGAAATTTGATCCACGAATTGCTTTCTCTCTTAGGAATGTGTCTTGAATACTCGTGGTTCAGATTAGAAGAAGGTAAGATGAAGCACAGAGGTCGAAGCGTCGAAGAGAGTAAAAGAAAAAACAGCAGCAGCAAGGTGCACGCAGAGTTGCGGTCAACTCTCCCGGGGGAAGGTCGACTGCACCCACAACCGCAGTTGTATAGGGTTTAGCCGAGAGGAGAACGGTCGACCGGTCTTGTTGGACGATCGACCGCCTGCGGCGCTGTATATTTTCTGAGCCTCAATATGTTAGGTCGTTTCAGCCCAATCTTCAACTCCAAATCAGATTGTACGGCTCCTATTCAGTTACTTCTTGTACAGGTTATATCAAACAACTGAGAATCAAGATTAAACTTAGGGTTCTCTCTATTCTTTTATATATATTGTAAACTCCTTCAATATGTGTGGAGAGTACTTCATTAATATTTTCTCCATTGCAAAGAGAGGCTTGAGAGAGAGATAGTTCTTGGTGAGTGAGTTTAATTCCATGTATTGAGTGAATCATTAACTCCTTATAATTTTTCTAGTTGAATATCAGATCTCCCTATCCCCCCCCCCCGGATTAAGCGAAAGCTAACCAGGATAAATTCTCGTTGCGTGTGTTGGATTGGTGGATCTACTTGTTTGCTCAATTGATTCGTCTCATCTACTTCGACCTCCTCATTGCTCTATTTAGTTCCGCTGCGACACCGGGTGTTTGTTGACGCCCCAATCCCAACCCTCTCCATGTTATTGCTTCTTCTAGTTGAAATATTCCAATCATAGACCTACCATAAGTTCCTTGTACCCTTGTCTTCTTCACAAAGTAGAGTGCAAAAGTTCTTTGAGCTTCAATAGGTACAATATAGTTTACCTTTAATCTAATTCTCAATCTTTTTTAAAGTAAACTAACTTAAAATTTGTATGTCATTGCCCACATATATTCCAACTTGACGAATTTCCACAGACCATCCATAAGAGAAACAAATCTCTCCACACAAAATGACATGAAGCGACATCTTAATCACAACCGTTCCTAATAGTTGTGATTACATGAGTAGATAATAACAAACTAGCCTCACCTTGTAAGATCACATCAATGTAGTTGATATTGACGAATATTATGCTACGAACATAAGTTATATTGCTACTTTTCTTGGAGAGTACCCAAATCTAGTAATCGAAAGGTGAGTACAATTTGTTTTGGATTTGGGGAGTTATTATTAGACTTCAAAATTCAAATATCCAATGGAATAACCTCATTAGACATCCTTATGAGGGTTGGAGATGTCAATTTGTAGATGTATGAAAACATGCAAAGCCACGAAATAAACTCGGAATCGACAACTTAACAAACCGACCATTTGATAAAATAATGAATGACCATGGGCATAAATTATTTGAGCTTAGTTCATTTCAAGCTCAGTTCTAGGGCTCTTGTAGATGTGTGGCTTGCAAAAACTCGAGTATGGCTCATTTAAGAATGTTCATGTTTTTCATCTAATCAAAAATTACATCACCTTAATTAATGCTCTCACTCTACAGATAAACAAAAGTGAAGCATACATTATTCGTATATAAGGAAGTAAACAATAATATTCATAATCTTATGAACTTCTTTTATTGCATGCTTTAAAATATAAGGGTGAATGACCAATTGGCACCTAAAGTTAGTGTAAATTACCTACACACACCTAAAGTGAAAATAATACCCCAATAGCACCCAAACTTTTATCATTTGGACCTAAAGGCCCCTGCCATTTATTTCTCAGTTAAATTAGTGGCCTCTTAACGGGTTTAAACCCATTAAGAGGTATGTGAAATTACAAAAATATTCCTCTCCAAAAAAACCAAAACCCCTTCTCTCATACTGTCTCTGTTGCCTGCCTCTCTCTCTCCCCTTCTCTTCCTTCTCTCTTAGAAACCCTAGTCCCTGAGCTCCTTCAGCGCCGCTCTCACCACTGCCGCCACCCATCTCCATCTCCATCTCGCGCTCTCGACATTCCCCCCCCCAAATCCCAAAACCCTAGCTTCTTCGTCTTCTTCATCCTGTCAAATTCAACCCTTGCCCCACCTAAGCTCTCCCCGACACCCCTCTTCGCCGTCGATCTTGATGCCCCAAACGCCCCTCTTTGCCTTCGTTCTCGATGCCCCCGATGCCCTTAATTTCTCTCTATTTTGGAGGGAAGTGTTTGATTCTCATACTTGCTTTTAAGCTTTTGGTTCAATTTCTTGTGATTTCTTTTGGTTATGTGTAGGCAATGATGATTCGCAGTTGGATATAAGTTGGTTCTTGCAATTTCATTTAATTCTTGCAATCTTCAAACTGCAATTTCATTAAGTTGATTCTTGCAATTTCAGACTTTACAAATAGGTCTAACATCTCTATTGAAGGATAAGGAATTTGAATATTGTGTTACATGTTTAATTTTGTAAAAAAACGAACATCTTATAAATACACTGAGAGGTAATCTTGTGGGTTTTGGAGAAGAAACAAGTGTAATATATTTGGAAGGGAGATTCATCCTATGGTGTGATACACTGATACTAGTGGCACAAACTGTACGAGCAGATTAATTTGCTTTCATCAATTATCTGCTTTTATAAATGAATGAATGAATGAATATGAAGTATCTGCTTTTATGAATACTAGATACATCCCTGATCATATAAATATCAATTATCTGTTTTTTACTTGCTTCTTTGGATCTTACATGATCTTTATCTTGTTCTTTGGTTCTCATAGAAGCATTACGAGGTTCTTTGGTTCTCTGGAGCATTACCTGATCTCTATGCTTATATGCTTATATGCTTAAATGCATTGCCAGTTATTTATATGCTTAAACAGTCTGAGCGTACTAGTATGCTATGCTATGCTGACTTATATGCCAGTTACTTATATGCTATGCTATGCTTATATGCTTATATGCATTGCCACTCTTAAACAGTCTAGTACAAATCTTCTATTTTTGTTCTATTAAACTTGTTAATAGAAAACTACGCTTTATCAAATTCTGTTGCTGGTTAAATGGTTCATGAGTAGATTAAGTCATTCATGTTACTCAATTGTGAATTTAATATCTGTCATGGAACTTGGACTTGATACTTCATGTTACTCAATTGTGAATTTCAATATGAGGGAGGGTTATTTTTGCACTTGAACTAGTTGGCATGGCATTTCAATGCAGTCCTAGTGACACCATTTTTTTATCTCTTTGTTGAATTGATGCTTGAATATTTGACAAATTTGATAAATCCTTGCTGAAAGTTGTGTTCTGAGCCTACTAGTAATTGTTTCATGTATTGTTTAGTTTCATATACATACAATAAATGATTATTTCTAAAACTTTTTTTTGGGTGATTGGCGGCAGCAGCAAAAGAAGAAGCAGCAGCAGCTTGCTTCATTATGTAAAATTGATTGTGTAATTGTTGTTTCATGTTATATAATTGTTTCATGTTATGTAATATTGATTGTGCATTTGAAGTATACAAAATAGTTATGCATTTAAGACTGTATCTATATTCTCCCGTTCTTTCTTTTGCTATTTGTTGCATACTTATGATCTAGAGAAGAAAATGTATCTCAATAAACTCATTGCTCTATGTTGGTCTGAATAATTTGTTTGTTCTTGATGTTATGATAAACTGATATATGATGATTAAAGATTTTTGGTTCTGAACAACCTATGGCCTCTGTTAAGGATTTAGAGAACAAAATTTTTAAGAAATTTTGAAGCACTTTTGGTTCAATTGGCACTCTCAATTGCAGAAAGGACTTTTTGTTCTATTTTTAAATTAATTTTAAAGAAAATTTTAAAGAAAATTTAAAGAAATTTTAAAGGAAATTTTAAGAAATGTAAAAGGAAATTTAAAGGAATTTTAAAAGTAATTTTAAAGGAAATTATAAGGAATTTTATAAGGAATTTTAAAGGAATTTAAAAGAAAATTTTAAAGGAAAAATTTAGGAATTTTTAGGAATTTTTAGGATTTTAAAGGATTTTTTAAAAGAATTTTAAGGAATTTTAGGATTTTTTTAGAATTTTAAGAAATTTTTAAGGAATTGTTAAGGCATGGGGGTAAAAAGTAATTTCACCCCCTAACTCTTAAAAACCTAACAGAAGTGGACGGCTGGTGCCTATAGGTCTAATTTTAAAAAGTTAACGTGTGTTTAGGATATTACCGTCACTTCGGGTGTGTTTAAGGTATTACCATAAACTTTATGTGCCAATAGATCCTTCACCCAAAATATAATTGCTATAGAAGTTTTCACAGGCTATATTAATATATAATACAGAATTCTCCTGAAATTAATTTTTGATTGTTCTGCTAATCATGTTGTCGCAATTTATATGCTACAGCAGTAGCTTAGGAACGTGAAGAGGTTAAAAAAAGCTCACCGCTCGGATTGGCTTGGCTCGCTAAAACTTAAATTTAGCCTGGTTGACTATTTAAAAAAGCAAGCCTGAATATAAATTGTTAAACTTAAATCGCTAAAACTTAACTTTTTCCTGAAACTCCCAATTTGATATTTCATACTGTTTCAATTTACCCTGTTTGACTTTTTCCTGAGTGAAAATAGGTAGACAATTATCTTCTTGATCTCTGATCTTCCCTACTTTTTCCACATACTTCAAACTGAATGTGTCTCCTAGGTCACTTCTAAATAGAGAAGCTTAAGGCATCCTTGACACAAACAATTAACGTATATTAACCCAAATCAGACCAACAACCAAAGAGACCTAGAACTTTATAAAGATATCCGGAGAGGAGACATTTAATATCTTGCTTCAATATTTGAACCTCACTTATTTCGTATGTAAGCAAGCAAGCATTCGACTAAAATATTGAAGTCAACATCTGCCTTCTTCTACCACAAATAGCAGTTTTCACTTAGACATCATCTTCTAGTACTCTCTTAGTTAAAAATTTAACAATGTATAGTCAAAAATTATGTGCTCCAAGGTTCCATATATCTTTTGCATTCAATATTTGCATCTTTTCTGCCCCCAGTCTTTCGAATTGAAATACGAAAGGGCGTGTATGTAATCCCCTTGAAGTCCAACCATAATACAATTCAATTACAAAACAAATTATAACAAGTCCTATTAATTTTTATTTTGAGAAAGAGTAAATAGATTAATAGACATCAATCCAAGTCTTTTTAAGCTTCCAAGTAGTACTAAGGGGTCTATAGGTATAAATTATTATATCAAACTGTCATTTTACGTGCATTGAAAACAGCAAGAGTAACCCATAAACTAGGAAGCATGAAACCAAGATGAGACAGCCATACCATCATCAATAGGAAGCTCGCTAGTAAATTCAGCTCCATTAATTGATTCCTCAATTATGGAATGTTCACCAGCAAACCTGCTCTGCTGTGACTTCGGTTTAATTCCTTGAGAGTGCTTGTCAGACTCCTTCTGTTTGTTGCGTATCTCTAGACTAGGAGACTGATAACCAATTAGGTGACAGTTGTGTTTCCTGAATAAATGTGGTAAATCATTTTAGATAAGTGCTTTGGGCTCAACACACTAATTAGTTTTACCAAAACAGCACTTTAAGCCTAAAAGTGTGCAGAAAGTGATTTTCAGCTATTTGAAAGCAATATGAAACATAGTTTAAGATCAATACATTTGTGGTTTTCAAATAGGCATGACTTAGTAGTATCTATTCTCTGTAATTATTATATACACTTGATCAATTTATCAAATTACAATTTTAAGAGAGAGAGACACGTGGATTTCAAAATAAGAATAACTTAATAGTAGTAATTCTCTGTAATTATTATATGCGTGATCAATTTGTCAAATTACAATTTTGAGAGAGGGGGGGGGGGGGGGGGGGGGGGGGACTGCCAACGAAGGGATTTATGCACCCGTTATGACTTTTGGTCCATTTATGGAGAATATCATAATATTATTAACAGCAACAGCAAAATAACATCTCTAAATGAAACAGCCAAGTTCCAGCTGTTTGGATAAATTCTGAAAAAAGGAAATTCACTTTCAATTGTTACTTTGAAAGATAGGGATAGAGAGAGATTAAAATAGTCTAACCTATAGAAAATATAAAAAGAAAGCAATATATAAATCTCACGGGTGTAAACACCAACAATCGTCTCTCTAAAAATAGTCTAGCAAGTAGAAAACATAAAAGAAAGTAACAAAGAAATCTGACAGGTGCACATACCAATAATCGGAGATGATATTTCTGAGCTTCGTTTCCAACCGAATAAACAAAGGTGTCCTTTCAAAATCCTGTTTATCATGAGCTGGTTCGATAAAATTTGCTTCAAGCACTCCTGTATGTATATATCATGTAATAAGATTATTTTAAGAAGCTTCCAAGCATGGCTTCAAAGGGAAATAATCAATAAAATTGCATACCCACAACACACCTCCCTCTGCTAGAAGCATCTTGAAATACTTTCCAGAAAGGCTTCAAGGAAAAAGGAATAAATTTTTTTTTTTAAGGATTTAGTAATAGCCACTTCCAGTTCATATATCTCAAAGCTTAATAGATTTCCCCAAAAATAACGTTAGTGAAATCACACAAGATAAGCCAATTTACTTTTAAAAATATATATGATCATGCTTTAACATCTATTATAACTAAAGAGAATCTGATCACAAGACAATTATTGAACATAAGTATATATAACTAAAGATAATTAGTGGTTGAGTTTATAGCAACCAACATACTGACTAGAAGAGCAACATAAAGATACACGGTGTTCCAATCAACATTTAAACCGAAATATATATAAAGCTATAAGCTATTCCACATTCTTTGAACGAAACAACTGATAAGTGTATCAGCACAAGCCCACAGCATCATATATCAAAATATCAAAGCAAAATTTTATAAATTTCACTATTACGTTCATGTGAGGGTTGACAACTATTTGTCACAGCCTCCCTAATTGCTTTGTAAGCTACTTAATTTCATTGGGACTTTCCGATTCTAAAATAGTTGAAGAGTAAATCCGACTGAGAGAGGATAAATCCATAACCACTGTGACTCCATCCTTCTCAATGACATAGTCATCTATTCTCATATTAGGCTTGTGTATGGTGTCAATGGTCTTGAATCTTCAATTACTTCCACCGAAAATATAGGAATATTTTGGTTGAATAGATTACTGTAGCGGTGGTGTCTCTCCATGATAAATTTTTTAATGTACTATATTATAGAAAGAACTCACTTCTCTCCCTTTGTACTTCCAAACAAAATTATCGTCATGTGTTATAAGAAAATAGTCTATTTTTGTAGAAAATAGTCTATTTTTGTAGAAAAATTTTCATCAAACCCACCCCCTACTAGAATAGAACGAAAAGTCTAGACCTTGAACCCCTTTGTTCAGGCTTGCTTAATCCAAAATCTGCCAAACCCAACCCTTCAAACACCTCAAGGCTACAAGGTCCCAGCAAGTTTAAAACTCAAGACGTAACGGAAAAAATGACAAAGACTTAACTTCCTTTTGACAACTCACTAGTTTTACCTAGGGACTTTCCCTGAAATTATAAGTTGAAAGCATAGATACAGATATATAATGCAGTAATTTAATTTCATACATATTAAACATACCATGATAAGACGGTTCTTGTGATAAACATTCATGCCAAAAATGCCAAGCACAGGAGCCTCCTTCGCGAAGCCAATAGTTGTCCTCACCGACACCTAGATTATACGCTGTAAAGTATCAGTGTGCAAAGAGCAGAAAATTCTTCAAGTCATATTTAACTCTTAATTTGAACCAGGATGCAACAAAACAAAGAAAGAGCAGAAAATTCTTTAAGTCATCCTCTTAGGTTACATTAGAGATAAATAATATTTAAACGAACTGTTGCCTCAAGGTTACATAGGAATAATTTATATTTTGAAAAAAAGAAACAACTCAATTTAGTACCAATGTCAGAATTTGTGTGCAAATACATGTAAATCTCATATTTAAAAGACATGTTTTGGAGCTCTAATGTTACACAACAAGATGATTGAATCTCTTGGCAGAAGGAAAACGATAGTGGAGCTAAAGCATTTAAAGATGGAGAGCAAAGCATACCAAGAAAGCTTGAGGCCAGAATAAGAAATGGTCAAATTAATAAGATAACCCGTATTAAAGAAATAACAATTTTGGCAGTTTTAAGTGGGACGTATTCCACAGATGAAAAGTTTGTTAAACAATATATAACTTGCTGTCATTCCTCGGCTTTGATAATTTCTTGTCAACCTGTCACCATTATCATTTATTAAGCATTTCGCAGAGTCCATAGAAGACTTTGAGAAAATGTTGAGAAGCTACCAACTTTGACAAAATGTTTGTTTTTATTATTGCCACAACCCTGACTGAGGAATTATGAACAAGACAGAGACTGGCTGCTGTCCTGAAAGGCTAGTTCTTATTTTCAAAATTGCCAAAGAATTGAGGAAGAAGTTTGCAAGGGGAAAAAAACAGATTTTCTATGGGGAATTAAGCAAAAGCCAGATAACAGATTCCTAATATCTTTGAGAGTTGAGACTTTCCGTGTAACAATCTAAAATAAGTTGAGATATTTTGTTATCAGGTTTATTAATCATCTATAATTTACATCAAAAACAGAAAAATAGGCACATATTAAAGGGAAATATGCAAAACAAGAATCACAGGGGTTGGTACATGCAAAAGTTGCATATATACATTATAGTTCAAGACTTAGATAAACATGCCAAAGATTATTCTTTTGGGGAATGTTTTGGTCATACCATGATTTTTTTTGAAATTTTAAACACGACCATATTGTATTTAATATGTTGTAACTGAACTTTGACCTTTTATGTGAGAATATTCCACCCAATCACAGGTATAAAAGAAACCACTACAATGTAATAGGTAGTTAAGATAGAGACAGTTTTATACTTTTATATGTGAGCCGCACTAGAATGTAGTCATACCAGCAGCAATCAGACACATGATTGCATGATGAATCTATTAATTAGTGGCTACACCATCATCCATAACCTATTGGATCAGGAATTCTAAGCATAGTCTTTTATCTTCTTAAAGTATATTACACGAGATCAATTTTTGTATTGACAATTAAAAGGTAACTTAATCCTCATGTATTCTTTAATATAGATAGGGTACAGATAGAAATGGTAAGAAGAAAATATTATATAATGATCTTCATTTTTCGTGAGCAAAGTGAAAGTATTCATTGGTATACTTACATCTTCTGAACCCACACCCATCTGTGGTTTGTAAGTTACTTTCTTGGTGAATTTTAGCTCATCTGCAATTTTAAATTGCTGAACAGGTTTCCCTCTTAGAATAATCTGGAAGTTTGTGAATGGTCTAAGGTAAAGAATAGAAGTGTATGCCTGCAAAAAGAAAAAAAAAAGTGAAATGTTGATAACTCAGTTCTGCATACATTGTTGATTCGCCCACACATGAAAGGTTTATATAACTTACCCGTAGAGAGTACTTCAGCGTGTAAGAAATATGAGTCTGGACTATCTCTTTATGAGGTTTTGAAAAACCAGTGCTATTTGCTTGATCTCTCAATACTATATCCTGCAATTTGTTATTAAGACATGATACACAGTCCTGCTGAACTTTGACATGAGCATGGTTCTTCTAGAAAAATAAGTCTAGCATGAAACTAACCCTGCCACTGAACTAAAGACTCTAAAGTAGTTGTGAGGGTTGTGGGATTTATAATGTTTCTATGCAGGTTAACACTGTGGACTGAAACCTGGTAATGCACAGCAGTATATTTTCTTTTTAACTTTTTTTTTTTCAACAAAACAAAAAAACAGTTTGCTCGATATTGCCCATTGTAATTGAACCTGGGTTGCTACGATATTTAGCAAAACAAACCTGTGGGCTGTGGCTGCATTAAAACTCGTAAGTTCTGGTGAGGGTTGAGGGATTGAAGTTCTACTGAGGGTTGAGGGATTGGTGGTTATATTCTAACATCTGGATTGTCATGAGCAAAAAAGTTTAAATATTAAAAAACCTCTTCTGCTAGCAGGATGTAAATATTTAGAAGTATTTATATTTAACTTTTTTTTCTTTTTCAACAATAAAAACACAAAAACACAAACAAAAAACAAAAAAAAACACTTTGCTCAATATTGCCCATTGTAATTGAACCTGGGTTTGCTAGGGATATTTAGCAAAACAAACTTGCGGCTGCATTTAAACTCCTAAATTCTAGTGAGGGTTGAGGGATTGGCGGTTATATTCTAACATCCAGATTGTCATGAGTAAAAAAGTTTAAATATGAAGAAACCTCACCTGCCAGTAGGATGTAAATCGTACTAGTACAGCAAATTCATCACATTGCATGCATATTCCAAATGTGCAACACATGCTATGCGGAGGTGTATTATATAATGTAGTCTTACGAATTGAGCTAAGAGGAGTGGAGAATTTTAGCAAGAGAAATATCCTATATTTGCACACAGGTGGAACATGTATGTAAAAGATATTTGATAATTAGTCCATCAGTAAAGAAAAAGAGCATACCTCATCGTCGTCGTCGAAGTCTAATTCCAGAAGGCCATCATCATTCATCCATAAATTGTATATTAACACTTTAGTCCCATGAGGTCCAAGATCTCTAAACTGAGTTTAAAAAAATAAAATAAAATATGTAACTAAATCTCAGCCTTTACGCAGTAAAAAATCACCCGTCTTGTTTAAATTACTGCCTTTCGGAATAAAACAAATGTTAAATTAAAAAACCCAATTTGATCATTATCATGAAATTTTGATATTATAAGATAAATTTAATTGCAGTAATAAATTTTAAAGTTAAATTTAACTTACTGATACCAAAAAGTGATTACTCACTGGTTTTTCTTATTCCTGGCAGAATGATTTTCAAAAAAGGGTTACAGTGATGAAGATCTCCTTGACAGCTATTGTATTGTTCCATTAAAGATGGTAAGTAGTACTAACAATGGCCTGAAATTATATTGTGGGAGATTTTTCTGCATAAAATAACCTATTGGTGTGATACCATTATCTTCTGATTTGGTTCTTCTCTGAGCTATCTCAGGACTATACTAAAAGTATGGTCTCTCTCAATCTCAACAGCCTCTTGTTTAATCTTTATGTTCTTGCTTTCTACTTACTATAGTAAAATTACCACATGCTTGTTGCCTTTGAGGTACTGGTGACGTTCGATAGCTTCCGTAAACTCTGTTGGCAGATTTTGAGGGACAAAATTCCCACTTAGGATTAGTTGTTAGTTTCCATAAAATTCTTTAAATATGTATTTTATAAAATCTAATAAAAGTGTCTTGGAGCCAAACAACTCTTCCAAAATCAGGGATTTCTCCTTTTTCTCGCTACCCAGCCACACCTCATGAGGTGCTTTTAGTTTTCTAGACGGTACTTTTGCATCCTTCAAATCTTAATTTACAACACAATTTGCTTAATAGCACTTATTCTGAAACCTTTTACTCCAGAAACCTTTTCCTCCAATAACTTATTGTTCACAATCATATCAAAAGGAGCCTATACAAGAATGAAATATAACAAAAGGGTGAGCCAGTATAAAAGTGAATCAAAAATAAAAGGACCTGGCTCTTATATATTTGCTTTCCGGCAGGGGCCGAGCCAGTGATTAAGGAGGGGGGACAAATGGGCCCCTAAAAATTTATTAAAACTCCCTTTTGCATTATAAATTTTCATATATATCCCTATTTAATTTCAATATATTTTGGGACCCCCAAATCAGATAATATTAAAACTAAAGTCCCTAATCCTTTTCATTTTGGTCCCAAGCCATGAAATATCCTTCTTATTTTACTGATCTAACCTCTATTATTTTGAACATTACAATAAAAATTACTCTTAATTGGATTTTAAATTGGCAAAAAGTAACATCTTATACTTTACTCCTTACTCTTCGTTCTCTCAGTTAGACAATTACTTATTACTTATTCATCCACACTTAAGAATTTTTATGAAACCTCGTTATTCTTTTGTTTTGAAGGGATAGTTGATTGTAATTTTTTAAAAATATTTTTTGAATTTTTAAAAGACAAAAAATTCGTAATAATTTTTTGTGACGACTTTGTATTGTCAAAAAAAAGTGTGGGGCCCTCATTTTGAAATGTCTGGCTCCGCCACTGCTTTCAAGAGGCATTTTTCCCATTTCCAATGGAATTAATGAACATTCCCATTTCTTACTAATCACAATAATTTCAGTTCATAAGCTCGACTTTTAAAATAGAATAACATGGGAAATCAGATAAAGAGGATTCAAGCACCTAATGTTGAGAAAAATGATAATTAGGAAGTTACGTAATGTGTCTGATGAGGACATTTAGTTTAGTATTTTATTTCAGTACCATATTTGTTTTTGGCAATTATAGCCATATGTAATCTTTCTTTTATGCATTGGAATATTTTTGAGATTTTTAGAATATTTTGAGATTTGTATCAAGATTTGTTTTGAGCCTATTTATAGGCCTTGAGATTAATGAGAAGTTATGTCATTCTTGATTAAAAATTTGTTGTGTTGAGTTTTGCTCTTCATCTCTCCGTTGTGTGATACAATTGAGACCCAACTTATTAGGGTTTGTGATAAATCCTAATAAACTTTTAGAGTTTGTGATAAACTCTAAAATTACCCCCCAAATTAAAACCCCAAACCCTAATCCTCAAACTAATTCAATCTCAAAACCCTAATCCCCCAAATCAAATCCAAAATCAACCCTATCCCGACTCTCTCTTCCATCGCATCCCTCCTGCCTGCTCCCTTTCCCTTTCCGACGCAGCACCAGATCCCGACGACAGTCCCTGCTCCCGACGCCTCTTCAGCGCCGCCCAGCAGCAGCGACCTCTCACTCCTTGTCGCGACCACCTCGCGACACAGCCACGACAGCCCAGCGTCGCCCTGCATCCCGCCGTTGTTTCGCCGCCGCATGCACACCCCGTGCCCCGCCTGAAGTGTCGCGCCCCCTGCCGGCGATACCCTCCTACTTGCGACCCCCAGACCCCCTCCGCTGTGTGCAGCCTCCCGCCATCCCAACAGTAGCTACCTCCTCAATTGTCGCAATTGTTCTTCGAACTCTCCGTATACTCTTTCCACTTCTCAAATATTTGTGTTATACTGCTTTATCATTTCTACTATATTATTTAATTTAACTGTCAACTACAAATATCGAGATTGAGTGTTCCACTTGCCTAATTAGAGTACGAATCAATATTGAACTTTTTACTTGCTAAGAACGCTTAGGGATCTAATTATTGATTGTTAGAACAGAATTATTAATTGGGTTTGTTAAACTTAATTCAATTCTTGAAAATCCATCAAACCAATTAATTGTTTAAAATTCTAACTTTGATCTGCATTACATGTTGGTAAAATTAATCCTTCAAGATTCTTGGAAATTCTCTATTTAGGGTTAGTTTTACATCAGTGTCTTAGTTAAAATCAAAGTGTCATTTGGGTTACGTGGATTCATAGAACTATTCATACTCACTAGTCTGAAGTAAAGATACTCATCATCATATCTTGCAGTCAACAACTATATTCAAAGATGGAGGTAACAAGGTAGATTCAGGAGTAATGAGGTAGGAAAAAAGGGAAAAGAGCAGGAATAAACTAATTGGAGAAAAGAAAGAAATAATTTGTAGCTTACACAAATAAAAAGCTAAACCATGGTAACAACCAATTGTATACCTGTTGCATAAGTTCTTCCTCCGAAGAAAAAGGAGACCATTCAAGAACGAGTTTCATGCTATCATCCCAATCAGATTGTGAACCACTAATTACTGGTTTTGGTTCACCTCCAACAATTTCAAAATCTATCTACAGAAAGTGATAAAAGTTTTAAACTTGAGGACAGGCAAAGACTTCTAATAAGAGAGAAGTGGTGAAGTACCTCACCATTGGGACAATAATATCATCTTTCATTGTTCTCCTTAAGAATGTATACGATAAAAGACCAATGCTCTGAGTTTGAAGGCTACAAATAATGAAGATAATTGTAATCAGAATTAATGGCAGTCATAAAGTTAAAACATAATCAATTTAGAAGAAATACTACAAAAGGTTACAAAAATAGCCATAACCATTCAAGTATCAAGTATCAACATATACAGCTAGTTACTGAAGCTAGAAATAATAAAAAAGCTTGTGCAAGTTTAAGAGAAATGCTTCAGAGAATTTCCTAAGATGCTGTAAATATCTCAAAAGCAATAATCTCCAATAAGAACTAAAAAGACTTCGTGTACACTAGAAATTGATGGAAGCACCAGAAGTATATAGATACAGAATTGCAAGTGAAGGAGCAGCTTTGATTATAGGGGAGCAAAGAGCTGGATCAACACAGGAAAAATAATGTAGTTGCTAATCTAACAAAGAGAAAAGTCCCTCAGAATACTGGGAAAAGAAGATGTCTTGGAGGAGAGATTGTTTCTAGACACATAGCTCTCCTTGCTGCATCAAATTTCTTGTTGTCCAGCAACGTCTACCACCTTGAGTGATATACCTATATGTGGGGTTTACAGATTGAGTCAGGCGAAAGTCATACCCAACCTGATCGGTTGGTAAGTGGAAAGCATACAAGAGGCTGAGGCTGATTCAGGCTTTAGTGGGAAAAGGGCTATACATAGGCAATTCCCGGGGCTGTCTCTGCCCCCCTAACCCCCTTAACTCCTTTATCAGTTATCAGTGAGCAGTCACTTAGAGGATGGGTCATGATCTAGTAGTGAGACATTTAACAAGTGAAATAGGCTTATAATTCCCTGTTTTCAAATGCATGATTCACACAGTTCTCTTACACTTAGTTCACTTATTAGATTTATGAAATTTGTCTTACCATTCAAAACTTGGGATACTATCAATGAGATTGTTCCATAGTGAAAATGGCATGCCAATCATACTCAAAGAAAAGATATTACCTTCCGCGATTTGATCGACTGAACACAATTGCATCAGCACCTAATCTCATAGTACTTGTCTTGAATCCATTACCATCTACACAGCCAGAGACATGCAAAACAGTAAAATAGATGATAAATGCAAGACTAGAGGATGAGATGAAAATGAACTACTTCTGACAGTAGAAAATCAAAGCAACAACTGAAGCTCAACAAAAATTATAAACAAAAGAAAAGAGTAAGAAACTCAGCATTCAGCAACAACATAGAGAGTTTATGTATAAGTACTTCAAATAAACCATTAAAAAAAGGTCGTGTTCCATTTCTTTTCATCTCACAGAGCAAGCTCAGATCATATATAGCATATTAATAACATTAACCTACAGCGTTGGAAAAGAACATAAAACAAACAGGAGTGTAAAACTTCAATCGACACCATTCAACGAAAAAGTCTGCAATAGAACCTAACTTGCCATATTTTATATAGACAAAGGAGATTAAGTCTATTAATTTTGACATCTAATTTCGTATTCTTCTGTGCAATAACTGAACTACTTCCCCGCCTCCCTCCCCCTCATCATCACAAAGACCAACCCCTTGTGTGACGCCCCGAGCCTGGCTCATCTGCGCACGCGGCTACACGTGTGCACACGCGAAAGAACAGACACAAAACTCTAGCCACGCCCACCACAGGCACCATCAAAAGGTGGGTATACCCTATAGGTAACCTTTCTCCTTTTGTATCCTAATATACACACATTCATTCCTATTTACCCACGATATGGGACATTAAACCCAAGCCAAGCCACGTCCCTATCATCCCATGCATGCATACTCATTTTCATTTTCATTCATTTAATGCCTATGCACCATAATTCATCCTATAGGCCACTTTCATCAATCCTTGATCATAATCCCATAGGATCCCTCTACAGGACAACAACCAACCATCTCTCTCTTTCTTTGATTATTTTTATTTATTATATATATATATATATATATATATATATATATATATATATATATTATTATTATTATTATTATTATTATTATTATTATATATATTCCTATATATAATATTATATATATACCCGCTTAAGTACGGGGTGTTACATACACCCCCTCCTTAAGAACTCAGCATCCTCGCTGAGCCCGGGACCCGCAATTGTAACGCCCCGAGCCCGGCTCAGCTGCACATGCGAAAGAACGGACACAAAATTCTAGCCTCGCCCACCACAGGCACCATCCAAAGGTGGGTTAACCCGTTAGGTAATCCTTTATCATATGGTTCCTACTATATACTCACACCCTTCTTATCTTACCACCGATATGGGATTTAATGCCCCATGCAAGCCCACGTCACCATCCAAACCATGCATGCACACTTTCATTTCCCATCATTTAATGCCTATGCCCCATAGACTATCCTATAGGCTCCATCATCAATCCTCCCTTTGATCATAGTCCTATAGGATCTCTTTATGGGCCAACAACCAACCATTTCATCTCATCTCTTTATTATTTATTTATATATATATATAATATTATATATTTCTATATAATATTATTTATATACCCGCTTAAGTACGGGGTTTTACATGATAGTCATAGCCCCATATATCAATCCTATAGGCCACCCTTCATCAATCCCTTTCAATCAAGCCCATAGGATCCTTCTATAGGCCACAACCGACCAACCATCTCTTTTTATTGATTTTATATATATATATATATATACTAGATATGCCCGTGGGCACGTGCCTACGGCACGTCTTCGGAACGATACAGAAAGTATTGTAAACAGTAAAACAACAATTATGTAACTCAAGTTTGAATAGTAAAACAATAATTAGTTGTAAATAAAAGTCCATGTTTCCATTAGTACATGTTGAAAAATAATTATAAATGGGGGTGTAAAATCCAATTTCTTAGAACTTTGAGTGTGGAAAATGATGAAATTTAACTGTTGATGAGATATTTGTTATTTTCAATGTAACATGAGCAATAAAAAAATGCATAAAAAAACTGAAAATATAAATTTCTGAGTAAATAGAGAGAGAATGCGAGAGAGAGAGAAATAAACAAATAACGGAGTTTTTTTGGGGTATTTGAAGTTGAGTTTTGGGGGGGAACTTTTGGGCGGAAAAATATGTTTTGTGATGTTAGATCTGGACCATTGATTTCAATCCTATTGAATGAGAGCCACTTAATAGCTTTCTTTGTGTTTTATTATATATATATATATAATATTATATATATACCCGCTTAAGTACGGGGTGTTACACCTTGGCCAACCTATATTCCCTCCTTATTCATGCTTTTAAAGGTCAGCTTCTAATCCATATTGCCATCTTTTTTTTTGGAAGTGTCTTGTAATGAATTAATTCTGAGTAGAATAGATGAAGATTTGCTAAATGGATCCAGATCTCAAACCAAACTTGCAGTTTGTATTAAGATCACTTTCTTCTTGTTGTTATTAAATCTTAATTTGTTTCATCATTTTCCGTTTCCTTGACGATGATAACCTTTTATTGTCCACAATGTTGGTTGGTTGTTAAATTCTGATCATAATAGATTCAAATCTAGTTGAAAAAAGAGGTCATTAGAATTATCATCAATCTTAAACCCCACCCACACTTTGCCTAGACTCTCTCTTTGAGGAAACTACCAGGTATCCACTTGCGTAACTAATATTCTACACTCTCACTGTGAATCATTTCAAATATTGTTAACATTTTTTTAAAAGTAATTCCACTTCATTATTTCTAAAGCAAAGGTGAATGTCTGCTCCATATGTCCAATAAAACTGGACAGCCTGAAACTATAAACTACCTCCTAAATTTCAAACTGTTACGTTTAATAGTCTTGATAAGAGTTTAGATTTTTTCCATTGCTTTGACCAATCAATTATTTTGATCTTAATTGAAAGATCCAGTAGGGTAATCTCGACCAGCCAATTAAATATTAATACTTCAGAAGTCACTTAAAGCTTAAGCTATTGTTTTAAAGCAACAGAGAGGCAGATCAATCAAGTGTACTTCCTTTTGCAGCCATTTAACTAGTTATTTGTCTACTGAGCAATTGGTTTTCTTTGTGGAAACATAATAATATAATGCAGACTAACAGACGAGAAAACATTGTAGCTATCAAATATGTTATAAGCAGTCTCATTAATAACCTAGGGTAGCAAAGTAATCAAACTTAAATTCAAAAGGAGATGTATTCTAAGTATTCATAGGTTGCCAAAGTTCTCAAGGTGAATACCATGCACAATAACTCCATTCTTACAGAACGATGTGCTTCATCTAAAATAAAACTTCAAGTGTTTAAAGCATTAAAGCATTATTTTACTTGTATATTTTTTAGCTTTTCTTATCTTATTTATCACTTCTCTGATCTCATCATTTATACGATTGCAGCTTCCAATAAATTTAGCATTTAAACATCTTGTTAGATTTACTGAGAACATTTGGTTTATGGTTCTTTGGAATAGTCAATAGACAAATTTTAGTTTTTTAAAAACAAAAGGAAGCCCTTACAAAAAAATTTAAAAAATAACAAAAAAAATAACAAAACATAATTACAGTTGGATTGCATTTAATTTAAAAAAGTAACCTGCATGGATTCAAAAAGGGAGAGAGAACCATGTCGCATAGGCATAAGCAAGATCAGTATATTACTTACACTGTCCTATGGTTGTCTTTGACGTCTTATTTGAAAACCCTAAGCTCATGCATCGCCTTATACCTTCAGGATCCATTCCCCCACCATCATCTGCAACAATCACCGTCATCATTTATAAACTTTATTATGTACCTTTTACCAACAGACTTAGGCACCAGACTATTCCACACCTTGAAAAAGTAGCAAAGGTCCATTATCTTTTGGGTTGTTGAGTTTGTCAACCTTAATAAATGTGGCACCATTGCATATCTAATTCCAATCACAGACACATGAAACACATAATGATTGTTAAAAAACATAATTTAGTATGAGATGCAAGAAAAGAAAAGTATGTAATGCATGAAAACAGCAAAAAGGCGTATTAAGATTTTTTTAAAAAACAAATAATATAAACACAAAAGAAGAGCCAAGAATAACTTTCAAGAATAATTTTTTAACATCACATATATATGGCTTGTCCAAAAAAAATCATATATATATGCATAAATAAACAAATATATACATGTGTATATTTGAGAGTGCACAATTTTTTAATAAGGTCTTACTTTCATTAATAATTAAATAAAAAGACTCAAAAATAAATTTAAAAACAGACCTATATCTGTCAGAGGTTTTGTTGCTGTCAAGTCAGCTTTAAGGGACTTTTTTCCTTTTACTTATAGTCAGAGTTGTGAACCCAGTCCCAGGGGTGGTAACCTCAAATAACTATCAAACACAAAGCAACAGTTCTATTTTCTAAACAAACAAAATTTTGAACCCATCTTCTCTAGGTCTTTCTTTGTTGGGGCCATTCAGTCAGGAAACTAAGTATGCGAATAGCAAAAGACCTCCATTTTTTGGGTGGATATGATAGCGGTGTTCCTTTTCTTTTAATTTGATAAAGGAGGTGACCCACACTAGAGTTGAATAGAGGAGAAGGAATCTTGTATCCAACCCAAAAAAAATGGGATAAAGGTCCCAAATCCCTATTAATAGCTTCTACCCATGTTTGTTTCGATCTACCCCTGGTCCTTTTTCTCCCCTAACTTCAATCCTATCGATTTTCCTACTTGAGGAATTTATCAGTCTTCATTATATGTGTCCAAACCACCTCAAAATTTTTCTCCCACATTTTATCTTCAACTGGAGCAACCTTTCTTCCGTATACATTCATTTCATATTTTGTCTGTCTTTCCACTCATCCACCTTAACATCCTCAAAACAAGCTTCTGATGAAATAATGATAAATCATCATAAAATATAACTCAAGTATGGTGTTGATATTAAAAAAATAATTTTGTCTTGGCTATATGATTAACTCAATTCTGACCGTTCAGCAAAGCATGCAAGAATACTAAAGGAACAAAAATCCAATCCCATCACCCACTAGGTCTCTTGGCCCGTGTAATCCAATTTACATTGTACACGATCCCTCTAAAATTCAAACAGTATCATCTGGATAGTTCTAATAATAGCATAGACCTACTATCAAAAGCTTGATGAGATGTCCTGAGAGGTTGTGAACATTTACAGAATATTGTTTATAATTTAGTTCCCCCACCCTTTCAATGTGTAGCGCATTAAAACTAACCAGTTAGCTCCAAGGGCCTCCACTATTCCCATGTTATACTTATACATAAGTAGATTAATTGACATACGCAATGCACGTGAATTATTAACAAAATAACGACGAATTTTTTAAATATTAGATTTACTTTTCAAGGACAAATGTAGACTTACTAGAAAATAAATAATGATATGTCAATTCACTTTAATTTTATTTCCTGTAGAAATATCTTCAAAGAGGAAAATGAATTTGATTGTGGAAATATGCACTTTATGTTACGCACGATGATAAAACAGTGATCGATAAGTAGGAGGCATTTAATAGTTAGTGAAGAACACATGACAATGTTAATATAACAAGAAGCATCCAATAATATTCACAACTGTAAATACATATTTAAGAAAAACACCCATAATAGCACATGTAAGTTGCCGTCATGCATTTGGACGAGGCCGGCTTCATACCTTGTTAGATTACAACAACAACAACAACAAAGCCTTTTTCCCAACTAGTTGGGGTCGGCTACATGAATCCTGGTTTTCCATTCTACTCGGTTTAGTGCAAGATCTTCTATAAGGTCACAAGCTATCATATCTTTTTTCACCGTTTTTATCCAAGTTAGTTTCGGTCTTCCTCTACCTCTAACTCTACCCTCAATACTTATCAAATCACTCTTTCTAACGGGAGCACTACTAGGTCTACGTGTGACATGTCCAAACCACCTGAGGCGATTCTCTCTTAACTTATCTTGGATTGGAGCTACCTTTAGCATGTCTCGTATTCGTATATGCTCGTTTCTAATTCAATCCTTCCTTGTTTTACCACACATCTATCTTAGCATCGTCATCTCCGCTACACTCATTTTTTGGATATGTTGTTTCTTTGTTTCCCAATACTCTACTCCATACTCCATACATCATTGCTGGTCTAACAGCCAACCTATAAAATTTTTCCTTCAACTTCAAAGGAATACGTTTGTCACACAAAACAATACAAAGACCTATAAAATTTTCCCTTCATACCTCCTTAGATTATAATACTAAAAATGTGATAAATTTCTAAAGTTAAAACAAATAAAACCATATGCATGCATCCACCTGCTGAAAAACTAAATATAAAGGTATATTTGCAAATCACAGTGGCTAAAGTTAATACAAAGACCTATTACTTACCTCATCCACGGCATTGTCAAGAAGCTCAGCTATAGCTGCATAAAAATAGACCAAAATGTTTATTTACTTTAAATGGAAAAAACATAATACATAATATCTTTAACATTGAGGAAAACTTGTGTATAAAATAACTAATATGTACTACAAATAGAGAAGGAAATACTTAAGAGAGTAACAGCACAAAATTCAGGAATTACCTAATCCACTAATAAGAGAACTACACAATCTCACAATAAAATGGAGTTCTTTCAATAATATCCACCCAAAAATATTTTATCTAGACAATCACACCTAAATTTTCATATTTCTGTATTGCTAAATTACTGAGAATTCCACACAATTTCATGCATTTTACTATTAGACATGTCTATTTTACTGAAACCTTAATGTCCATTGGGCCGTTCCATTCCTACCAACAAATAGAAAAATGAAAATGGCCAAACTTCCCGCATCCCTCTTCTTCATTGTGATCCAAAAAGGAATTTTTTTTTATAAAAAACAGAAACGGATGGAAGAGCAAGGGGATGGTAATGTTGCTTTATAGAATTTGGATTTTATTGAGCGAATGGGAATTTGGATATCTGAATGAATTTTTCCACATGAAACCTATATCGGAATCGGGTTTTTTTTAATTAAAATAAAATAAAAACACCTACTACTAAAAACTGGAAACTTCTAAGGTAATCAAATTTAAATTTGAAAAACTTTAAAGTAAATCCCTTAAATCAGTCTTTCAACATTCACTCTTATTTTTGTATGTATGAACTTACTGACTCCTACATTTAGTTAATGTTACACTTTTATTTTATGGTCAGGGACAAAAAAGAACTTATGCCTGCATCTCCTTTCCCTTCTTTTCCATATCTCCTCCCTATTTATGCTCAATATCTACCTCTCTTATAAGTTACTAAAAACATTGCGCTCAGCATACATTCGACCAGTGAGCCCAAAATTAACACTCAAACTTGGTTTTAAATGTCGACGGAGTTAAACAATGGAGAGACGAGAGTCTCATAATAGATCAACACTACTCATCAAGCATACCTAACTAAACATAATAAACAAGAAACACTTAACAAGTCGAAACACAGTGTCTTCTTATGAAATCAACAAAACCCTAGAAATTCTACTCGAAGAGGAATTACCTCCAAAAGCCCATTTGTGGGAGGTGGCATTGGAGTGCAGAAACTTGGGGTGCACCCGAGCCCGGTCGAAATCCGACGATTCCAACGGCGCTGCACCAGAATCAACAAAGAAAAAAATTTCTAGTATAAACAAATAAGGTTAATTGATTGACTGAATTATTCGATTTGACTTTAGGGAATGAAAAAAAAAATTAAAAACTTTAAAAATTGACAAAGGAGGAAACCTCGAAGAGCATGAGACGGAGCGGCGACGGCGTCGAAGTTGCCGGCCCTCCAAAAGCTGCGGCAGTCCAGGGCACGGGCACCGCCATTAGAAGACATTTCAGAGCTAGCTCGCTCTCTCTCGTCTTCCAAAACTGGTAAATAAGATAAATGGTTTGGTTTCTACTCCGAGTACATAGAGTTTTTTTGCCTACATAGGCCAATTTTTGAAAATATTTGCCTTATCGGGCCAGTTGCCAAACTATATGCGTTTCTGGCTACTTTTAGCCACGCCAGCAGCGATCGCTATTCCCAACAGCGACCGCTTCATTTAGAGGTCGCTATTGGGAATAGCGACCTATGTTTTATTTTTATTTTAAATTTTTTGTTTGCCGTCGCTATTCCCACTAGCGAGATTGTGTTTTATTATAAGGTCGCTGGGGAGATTGTGTTTCCTACTGAGGTCCCTATTGGGAATAGCGACCTCAGTATACTAAGGTCGCTATTCCCAATAGGAGACATCTCTATTTTTTCCCCGGGGATCTTTATAATTACCACTGCTTAGCTTTCAATTCGCCTCTGACCATCAAATGAAATGTGAATAACCCGTCCTCCTCTCTTTGAAACAAGGGGCGCTTCCGGTTCTGTGCGTGCTTCAAACAATTTTGTCTTCTCCATATTACCATATCTCTAGAGTCAATAATTTTCTATGAGGAACTACTGAACTCAATCACTTGCTGCCGTTACTCAACAGTTTTCTGTTGAGGTCTATCCTATAGAGGTACTCAAATTGGATCAGTGATTGATTTCTAGGTTTCGTCGTAAACCTAATTGGTTACTTCCAATTACGTAAATCAATAGTTCAAACCGCACTCAAAGGTAGGGCATTTCCAATTGATATAGGAACTTCTGTACCAGAAACAACGGTATCTCCAATTATAGCCCCTCTGGGGTGTAAAATATATCTCTTCTCACCATCCCCATAGTGTATGAGACAAATGTATGCATTTCGATTAGGGTCGTATTCTATGTTTACGATTCTACCAGATATGTCTTTTTCATTTCGTCGAAAATCAATTTTACGGTATAGACGCTTATGACCTCCCCCTCTATGTCTTGCGGTAATGATTCCTCTGGCATTACGACCTTTACCACAACGATGCTGTCCATAGATCAAATTATTTCGTGGATTGGATTTCACTTGACTGTCTACGGCTCCATTGCGTGTGCTCGGGGTAGAAGTTTTGTATAAATGTATCGCTGTGTTATTAAGTATTTTGCTTTAAGTTCTTTTCTCTATAAGAGGTGGAATAGAATAATCCGGTTGAAGCGTAATGATCATACGTCTGTAATGCATTGTATGTCCCATACTAGGTCCCATTCTTCTACCCTTTCCCGGGAGTCGATGACTATTCATAGCTATTACCTTGACACCAAAGAAGAGTTCGACCCAATGCTTTATTTCTGTCCTAGTTGATCCTGATTCGACATTAGAAGTATATTGATTGTTCCCCAATAACCGAATACTTATACTAAGGTCGCTATTCCCAATAGCGACCTCAGTTTTAAATTTTTGGTGAAAGTTTTTTAAGAATCACTAAGTGTCTGAATACATTCATTCGAGCTCACTAACCTCGTTATACTAAGGTCGCTAGTGGGAATAGCGATGAAAAACAAAAAATTCAAAAAAAATTAAAACAAATGTCGCTATTCTCATTAACGACCTCTAAATGAAGAGGCCGCTATTGAAAATAGCGGTCGCTGCTGACGTGGTACAAAGTAGCCAAAAAGCGCTAATAGTTGGGGAACTGGCCCAAAAACGCAAATATTTTCCAAAAGTGACCTATGGCGGCAAAAAATTGGAGTATACATTGGGTTGTCTTTTATTAATTATTGGATCTTTTATCAATAATAATAGAGAAATACTACACCCACTACTACTTTCATTATCTTATGTGTCATACTCCAATAGGTGGGGGAAGAGAGAGTAGGTAGGGGAACTCTCCAATAGGAGTGTGGACCTAAGGTAGTGAAGAAAATGGTAGTGAAATTTGTAGTAGATGAAGCATTACTGTCACGCCCCGCTTCCACTATACGGAAATACAGGCACGCAACTGAGGCCCGGCGAATGATATACATCATCCATAAGCTGTACAATTATAAGCTCAACAAGATCTTTATAACACATTCACGCAGGCAAATATAATAATCACATGAGCTGAAAATAGAATAACCATCATTTGGATAATACATCAACATCGGGTCAAGATGCCCGGGAGTACAAGGTGCCAGAATTAAAATAATATGATAAGCAGTTCGCTATAACAACTAGATAAAATAGCGACTGAAAGAAAAACAACATGAAGTAGTAACGAAGCAGCAACGATCATCTAGAGAGTCTGCTCGTCAGGTCCATCAGTACCTGTATAATTATTAACTCAAAGAAAAATAGAAAAGTTCCCGTTAAAGCAAGTTTCGGGCAGCAAGTAGCAACAAGCAGAAAAAGGGGTAATATAACAAGATATAACATGGAAGAAACAAGAAGTAGAAGTACAAATACAATATGGAAGTAAGCAAGGAACTCAGACAATATGATCATGTAAGTAATAACTGTAACTAGTGTATTCTAGACTTCAAGGTATAAGCAATTGATAACCTAGGCTCAGTTAATCGATAATCATGTAATCAAGGATCGAGAGTCATGTAATCAAGAGTCATGTAATCAAGAATCATGTAATCAAGAATCAAGAGTCACGTAACGAAGAGTCATGTAATCAAGAATCATGCTTAGTGAAGATCTCAAGTTTATCTGTGTTATTAACTTATCTAATGCACGCAATCTTGTGTCCCATACCACAAGTTCAGTGCATATCAATCATGTGACGTTTAGACTTAAGTAGTGAATTCTATAGGATTATGTACTCAGGTCTTCCAGTGATAGTATCAAGACATGTAATCATGAATCATGTAATCGAGAATTATGTAATCAAGAATTGTGTAATCAAGAATCAAGAATCAAGAATCACTATTTCGGGAAACACGGGCCCCCTTCCGAGTATACTCCCCTATATTGTCCACTATTAAGCCGTACCCTTATAATCCCGGCTTGTTATTCTTTTATAATTAATTATGAACATGCAGTTGGTACGACTAGTGAAACGGTGTAATCAAATAGTTTAGTCAAGGAAAATATCAAGGGCAGTAATCATGAACATAAGACGTAAAACGAGTACATATATCGAGAGTAGTTATTATGGAATTATCAAGTGGTATAAAATGCATTCTATCAACCTATTATATTTGTGCAAGTTATTATTATAAGAACAATAATACACTCAGTTCATTAAATATGAAAAGTAGTGGGTTTATATGCAAAAACGTAGAGATGAATTTTTAGACAACTTGACATATCTGCGTTCAAATTCACTTTTCCGTTGTTACAGAAAAGCAAATCCAATTCCGTCAGAGATTCTTGAAAGTAGACTCTCTTCCGGTTCTAACGCATATTCACACAATACATCCTAGAGACAGTAGTTATGCGTACAAATTCATTCTTTGCTGGTTTCGATGTTTCGCGCGCATTCTGAAAATTCGGATTCACAATACTAAAACTGCGATATCTCACAATCTATACATCGGATTGAGAAACTGTAGGATGTTTCGGATATCTAGACTCGAAGGGCTACGATTTTCATGTAGAAAGTTTTTCGATCTAGTGTCAGGAACATGGTCAAATTCTCAGTACGAGAGACCGGTTAGTGATCCCGTGCAGGTTCAGAAATTCACAATATGACAGTACTAAAATCGCGATATCTCACAATCTATACATCCGATTGAGAAACCGTCAGATGTTCTGGATTCGGAACTCGATGGGCTACAATTTTCACGTAGAAAATCTTCAATCCAGTATCGGGAACATGATCAAATTCTCAGTGCAAGGTTTAGAGTCTTTCAAAATATCCAATTTCCCCCCAAATTTACAGTCAGAATATTTGTTTTTTTAAATTTTGCCTGTAAATTTGGGGAGGTTAACACCTTAATTAATAATTACAAACAAATATTCTGCTATTTCCCATTCTCTAGGAGATCATAAGAGCAGCTGTAGTGGTTGGCTACATATTCAAAAAAATGGATATTTTGAAAGAAAAAAAAAAACTCTGTAGTCATCGTCTATATATCTATTTTTTGAATTTCAGATAAACACGTCTATATTTGTTATTGGAAATGGCATTATGCATATTTAAAAAATCGGAAGATGATTTACCGTCTTAGTATCGGACGATATATGATATGCCGTCTGATATAAATTTTTTAATTGCAAAATGAGTGGACAGCAAATAATTTTTCCTTGAATTATTAAATAAAAAAATTAAAATTAAAATTGGAAGACATTATTCCGTCTGGGGAAGAGAGAAAAAAGGCATTTTGTGCCTAAGTGTTTGACAACACATCATGTGCCGTCCTTCACAATTTTTTGATTTTTTTTATAATAATTACGATACGACAGATCATCTTCCGTCCTTTACAGATGTTTTAAAAAAAATGCAAATCTTCAAACAGCTATGATCTTCTGTTTCATCCAAAAAAAACCATTTTTAAGTATAGACGACTGCAGCGTTTGAGCTATTTTCTATTTCCAAAATATCCATGTACCCATTTTTTAACTTCAACGACTACAGAAGGTAGACAATGTTTCGCCATTCAAAGAATACAAATTCACGAGCTGATAATATTTCACAAACCCAGCACCAAAGCCAGTCGGTAAAACTAAACAACAGAATATCCAACGAACCCATGTATTCCAATCCAAGCCTAATCCATCTATTTAATTACACCCCTTTTAAAAATCATATTAAAAATAAAACACCAACAGTATGTAATCTCAGATACAATTTTAGCTGCCATTTCCTTCTCCACTGCTCCCAGTCTTTCCGTCCACAGTGCGCCCAGTCCTTCGGGCGCTGCTGAATTGGTTAGTAACAGTTTTTCCCATGAACTTGCCGGCTCTGGTAAGACCACTGCCAACTGTACCAAATCCGGACCCCACAAGCCCAGCACCAGCCTCGATGCCAGTCCCCACCAGACCGACACCCGATCCAACAAGGTTGGCAGCCCCACCTATGGCATCTGCTGCACTACCGATCACGCCCGATTCCTTCAATCGCCTTTTCTCTTCCAGGATTCTCTTCTCTTCTTCTAGAGCTGCTAGTTGTTCGTCATTACTGAATGCATGGTACAGCACCTGAAGGGAAAAAGGGGGGGCTCGTCAGTTACATGTGAAGATGTTTAAGATCATCATGAGTTTCAATATCATACTTCTGTAAGGTAATGAGAATGAGCAATTACTAAGGTCCGTATATATTATATAAACAGGCAAACAGCAGCTGCAAAGGAAAAGCACAAGTGAACAATTCTCTAGAGAGAGAGAGAGAGAGCGCAATATCACAAAGCATTCTGTTTTACTAATTTTTTTTTTTTTTTTTTCAGGAGTAACCAGGTGATGTGGATTCTTTTATGGAACAATCGAGAATTTGACTTTTTGACTATTGTCAACGTTGACTATTGCAATCGCTTTCTCCTAACCTGCAAAACGCCTGAAACACCGGGATTGATCCCGGCGACAGGCCTTCCAACGCTCGCTCTAGTCAGTAATCAGGAAAAAAATGATAAAGCTTTTTGTGGAAAAATATTTGTTACCTTTTTATGATGGGGAGAGGGGGTATTTATAGTCGCCTTAGTGACCAGTTCCCAGATAAGAATTTTTCTCTACTTACCGATGTTTATGGATAAGAAACAGAGTTTTTAATCGTTTTAATCACAAATCTGGATTACTCTTTAGAATATCCTGGGCCCGTTCGTAATGGGCTGTCACCCTGATGACCCAGTAAGATAGACCCGTTTTTGGGTTATTTGGCTTAGAAAGGACCCAACTCCCATTTTCGGACCCGTTTATAGGTGAAAGTACCGTTTTACCCCTGAGGCTTTGAGATTCGTGTCCGAGTTGAACGGTCCCGATTTAGTTCTATTTTTACCCATATCACAAGCCCCCTACTCCTGAAGACTGAGTTCCAATGTCTTTGAGGAGTAGTTTGCTCGTTTCTAATGGTTTATATAATTTATCAGGGTTCTCGAGCACGTTTGAACCTCGCACTGGATGAAATAGTATTCTTCTGAGTTAATAAGTTACTCAGAATTATGTCGAAGTCTTTCTATAACTTTTCGTGATTTTTCCGATTTTCCCCCAATTTTTGATTATTTTACGAATTTTTATTCAATTCTCGAATTAAATGATTAACTCTCAAAAAAATTATAATTAATTATTCTAACTTAATAATTATTTTTTGGAATCTTAGAAAACATTTTCCGAATTTAATAATTTTTTAAGAATATTTAACTATTTTTTTATGATTTTAATCATTTTTTCGGGTTTTGAAAATAATTAATGTGGTTTAATAATTAAATAAAGAAAATAATTAAAAGAAATTTATCATGGCCATTGATCAAGAGAAGACTCGCATGTTGATGTGGTTGGACGGCTGTGATGAGGGGATCAGGCGGAGGAGCGACGTGGCACGATCCGAAGCACTGATCATGATTGAGCGCTCATCGGGAGGCGAGGCTGTTTTGCCATATATCACTCGGGGATAGGATTGAGCGCTGATCATGATTTTGGCTCCGAATGGGGTGGAGAGATCTGAGACGTCGATCATGATCAAGCTCGCATCGTGAAGCAGATCCGTTCAGATTTTGGATCCGAATGACGTGGTGAGATCTGAGCTATTGATCAAGATCAAGCGTGCATCGGGAGGCAGATCCGTTCGAATTTTGGACATGAATGGCGTGGCAAGATCTGAGTCGCTGATCATCATCAAGCTCGCATCGTGAAGCAGATCCGTTCTAATTTTGGATCTGAATGACATGGCGAGTTCTGAGCCGCTGATCAAGATCTCGTGCGCATCGGGAGGAAGATCCGTTCGGATTTTGGATCCGAATGACGTGGCGAGATTTTAGACGTTGATCATGATCAAGCTCGCATCGTGAAGCAGATACGTTCGAATTTTGGATCTGAATGACATGGCGAGATCTGAACCGTTGATCAAGATCACGCGCGCATCGGGAGGAAGATCCATTCGAATTTTGGATCCGAATGACGTGGCGAGATCGAGTTGATGATCAAGATCAAGCGCGCAGCGGGAGGCAGCTCAGTTCGAATTTTGGATCCAAATGACGTGGCGAGATCGGAGTCGTTGATCAAGATCAAGAGCGCATCGGGAGGCAGCTCCGTTCAGATTGTGGATCCGAATGATGTGGCGAGATCTAAGCCATTGATCAAGATCAAGCGCGCATCGGGAGGCAGTGTTGTTCTCTAATTTTTAGATCGAGGGCACGTTCGTTTGGTTTTTGGCACTGAACGACGTGGATGGGTCAGTGAAGCGACATGTGACATTGACCGTTGACTCTTGACCATTGACCGTTGACTAGTCAACGTTTTTCTCTGATTTTTTGATCGGGCACACATTTGGCTAGTGCTGGACGCCGAACGCTGCAGACGGTTCGGCTACACGACATGTGTCACCTGTTGACCGTTGACGATTGACCAGTCAACGATTGTCTCTGATTTTTCGATCGGGGACACGTTTGGTCGGCGCTGTAGATGGTTCGGCTGCACGACACGTGTCACTATTGACCGTTGACCAGTCAACGATTTTCTCTGATTTTTCGATCGGGAACATGTTTGGTCGGTGCTGGACGCCGAACGTTGTAGACGGTTCGGCTGCACGACACGTGTCACCCATTGATCGTTGACCGTTGACCAACCAAGGATTTTCTCTGAATTTTCGATTGGGGACACGTTTGGTCGGTGCTGGACGCCGAACGTTGTAGATGGTTCAGCAGCATGATGTCACCTATTGACCGTTGACCAGTTGACGATGTTTTGGCACTTTTTTCTTGTCGTTTAGCCTCCTTATCTCATGGGCTTTCTCTATCCTTGGGCTTTTTAGCTGCCTTAAAGCCCAAGAAATCCAAGAGTCGCCTTTCAATCTATAAATCTTCCAACCCCCCCCCCCCCCACATTTCTCACTTCTTCTCAGAATTTTCTTCTCATATCGGAGTTGTCAGAGCATTCCGGCGATCTTTCTTTTTTCGGCGAGATTTCCGACCGTAGTTGTCACATCCAAGGTTTTATATATATATATATATATATATATATATATACTCAAAGATGTCTAGGGTGTCATCCGGAGACGAGACCTCCCCCTCAGGCCGAGGCGAAGGTAGGTCGGTTGTAAGAACGGACAAAGGGAAGAAGGCGGTGGGATCAGTCATAGTCGAGGAGATTATTGAGAGGTGTCGAGACGTGGGTGAGTTGCGAAGGTTACTGAGCACCTTGCCGAGCCTCGGCCGAGTTAGGGGTTATTCCGCCGAGCTCTTATCTCGGGTCGAGCATGGGATTGCATCTTTATACGAGGAGAGCGAACCTCAGAAGCGCTCGGAGGTAGATGATATCCCAACGATGCTCAAGGAGAAGGACTTGCGCTGCATTCGAGGATGCTTCTTAATTCCGAAGGAGTATGAACTTGGGTTGCCGAGCCCAGATGTCAGAGCATGCACGCCGACGTCTCCCGACACTTGCTTCTTCTCCTTCGATGCCTTTCACGCAGGGCTTTGCCTCCCCCTTCCTCAGTTTACTGCCAACGTTCTTCGGTGGTTCGGCTTGAGGCCCATCCAGTTCATGCCGAACATGTGGAGACATGTGAACGGCTTCGTTCTGCATTGTTAAGCAGCAGGAATCGAGCCTCGACAGAGCGTGCTGAGAAAATTGTATAAGATTCACCAAAAGAATAGGTCATAGTACAGGTATTATCTTACTCCCCGTCGAGGTGTGAAGTTGATCGAGAACCCAGACTCGATCAAATTTTGGAAGAAGTTCTTCCTCGTTCGTAGTGGTCAACCTTGGGGGATCCCTACGAGGTGGAAGGAAGAAGTGCCGAAGAGGGCAAAATCCGAACCTGTCTTAAGCCCCGAAGAGGACGAGATGGTTAGGACACTATTAGATAAGCTGACCTTAGATTGGAGAGAAGTGACGAAAGAATATCTCTTTCGGGGTGGTCTTAGTCCGATCAACCCTAGTATGCATCTTTGATTTCACTTTTTTACATGCTCTTATCTTTGTTGTGCATCTCATCTTACTCTTTTTTTTTTGCAGAGGACCCCAACATGGACTTCAACTCGATGATCTCGGAGCGAACAAGGCTAAGTGGCAAGGCCCCCGAAGAAAGGAAGAGGAAGAGAACATCCTCCAAGCCCTCTACCTCCAAAGTTGCTCGGGGTCAGACTAGTGAGGCCCCCATGGTTGATCTCGAATCACCTCCTTCTACCTTGGTGGTCCCCCCGGTCGGGGGATTCACCCTGGGGGCCGCTCTCGCCCTTGAGGCGCCTCCCCTCACTGCAACTGCCGAGGCCATTTTAACAGAGCACAAGAAAAATTTTATGCCGGACAGGCATGTTATGAAGCACGACGGTTTTCTCGGCGACTCGGCCTCGTGTATGCAAGCGATCAACCACCTAGTGACCCCGAAGGATCGAGCCGCGATGGACGCGGGGTCAGTTGGTGACGACGCCTTTGAGATCGCTAGGGCCAACATGGTGGTAAGCTCTTATTTTATTTTTTTTAATCGGTTCTGGATGTTTTGTATTTGATGAATGTAGACTTAAAACACTTTATTTCACAGATCACTTGCCACTTTGGTCATTTGATGAAGCGAATGGCCGAGCAAGAGAAGGAACTGAAGGCGGCAAGCGACAAAGATAGGGCGGAGTGTGCCAAGTCTCAGAAGGCACTCGAGGAGCTGACTCGCGTGTCTGAGACGCAGTCGGCGCAAATTGTGCTCTTGGAATCTGCTTTTGCCAAGTCGAAGGAGGAGGTAGCTCAGTTAGAGCAGCAGTTGGTCCAAGAGAGGGAAAAAGCCACTGCGGAGAAGGATGAAGCGGTGAAGGCCGCTCAGGAAGAAGCAAAGGGCTTCCTCAGGGGGAACATGGAGAAGGCGTATGCCAGAGCCCTTCTTCACGTGAAGGTGCGGACTCCCGGATTCAAAACCTCGGGGTATACTCTTTATGCCCCCATCCCCGAAGGTGTCGAGGAGGATGAGGACGCGGACGACGAAGAGGTTGAGGAAGAGGAGCAAGAGGTCACACCGGACCCCCTGCCTGCCATAGTGGTGGCCCCCGAAGCAACTGAAGGGGTTGGTCACGAGCTTACTCCCCCCGGGGCCCAGTCGACCGAGGGCGATTCTTGACCCCCCTTCTTCTTCTTTTTGTAGTTGCCTTCGTCTTAATTTTGTTTTGTACTTGTAAGGATGCCTTATAGCGGACTGGCCACCGCTTTTGTATCTCTTACATTGCAATGGAATTAGATTTTGACACGTGTAGGGTTTTGCACGAAATTCTTCTTTGCATGTCTGTGAACTTGTCGTTTTTGGTAAAGTATCTATCAGTCTATTTTGTAAACAGGTTGTTGAGCATGGGGTCGGCGAAGTGGCTCGTCTTCGCTCCAAGCTTCAGGTGACGGAGCTAGGGCTCTCTTCCTCGCGAGAGAGACTTTCTAAAGCGGAGGTGGAGCTTGGTCACTTGAGAAGAGTCTTGGTCTGTCAGGACGTCGAGACGAGGCGTAATGACAAGATTCTTCAAGAGGTGCCCCTGCGGATGAGGAAGCATGTGCTTCAATGTCCGTTGACAAAGCTACGAGACTTAAATTCCTTCGCCGCCACTTATTCGACATGACAGCCGAAAGGGACGAGCTGAAGAATGTAGTGTTTGAGAAGAGTTTAGAAGCGACTCATCTCAGGAGGACTATCTTTGAGCTCTCGGAGGGGGGTAGTACAAGCAGGGTGCCTCATTTGAAGTTTAGGGTGACAGATGATTCCCTCAACGAGCAGCTCATCGAGTTAGAGGCAGAGAACCTTCGTTTAAAGTGACTCTCCGAGGGAGGCAATGTTAGGAGCGCCTCGTGTTCTCGTGAAGAGCGCGCTCATGGCAAGTCTTTCCACGAGCTGGTTTGGCGCTTGCAAGTGTTTTGTCCCACTGTCTTCTTGTAACGGTCTCGCTTGTGCAATAATGCTTGTCATCTTTTTTGTCAAGATTTTTGACCAAGTGTTAGTACTATCTTCTTGTAACGGCCTCGTTTGCCCAATAACACTTGTAACTTCTCTTATTTGTGAAACAAGCAGCATTTTTTGGTTCAGTGTTAGAGAGCAGTTTTTCTAACGTTCGATAACACTTGCATTCACTCTTGTTTGTGAAACAAGATTTCGATAACACTCGTATTCTCTCTTGTTTGTTAAACAATATTTTTTAGCTAAGTGTTAGAGAATTAGCGGTTATTCGACGAGTTTTGGGGGCATTTAAATGGCGAGTTGTTTCTTCGCCTACTTGCTCAGAAGCAGTGTGGCAAGGGCAGCTCCATGAACCACAAATGGGCTCTTCGCTCATCTGGTTTGTTTCAGGAGTATTCGAATGGCGAACCGAACTGTGCCTTCTTACTCGGAAGCAAGTAGCTAGGATGGTCCTTTGAACCGTGAATGGACTCCAAACAATGATGACGACGGGTTTTGGAAGCATTCGGGTGGCGAGTGGCCTCTTCGCCTACTTGCTCGGAAGCAAAGTGGCAGGAGCAACTCTGTGCACCACGAATTGACTCCTCACTCATCCGAGTTGTTTCAGGAGCACTCGAACGGCGAACCGAACCGTGCCTTCTTGTTCGGAAGCAAGTAGCTAGGATGGTCCTTTGAACCGTGAATGGGATCCGAACAATGATGACGACGAATTTTGGGAGCATTTGAATGGCGAGTTGCCTATTCGTCTACTTGCTCGGAAGCAAATAGGCAGGGCCAGCTCTGTGAACCACGAATGGACTCCTCACTCATCCGAGTTGTTTCAGGACCACTCGAACGGCGAACCGAACCGTGCCTTCATGCTCGGAAGCAAGTAGCTAGGATGGTCCTTTGAACCGTGAATGGACTCCAAACAATGATGACGACGGGTTTTGGGAGCATTCGAGTGGCGAGCTGCCTCTTCGCCTACTTGCTTGGAAGCAGTGTGGCAAGGGCAGCTCTATGAACCACGAATGGACTCCTCACTCGTCGGTGCTGCGGCACTTACGACGAGATACACCCCACACATGCTCAGGAGCAAGCATGCCCTTGCGATCCTTGAATCCTGGATGGACTCCGCAATCGTCCGTTAAAATGTTGTAGCGGGTGAGATAATATTGTACATAAGGTGTTGAATCTGTTAATCGCTCATAACTTTTTATCAAAAAAAAATAAAGGACAAACTTTATTGAATAAACTAGACGGCCACTTCAATGCTAGCCTTTATTACATGCCATGACCGCTATAAATTGTCGGTCTTTATTACATGTTTATAACTACTAGGCGAGAGTGTTTAAACGTTCTCTTGGTACTTCATGAGGTGCTCAGCATTCCAGGTCCTGGGTATTCTCTTTCCCCCCAAGTCTTCAAGATTGTAACCCCCTGGGCGAACTACTTGCGAGACTTTATACGGTCCTTCCCAATTTGGGGTGAGTTTCCCTTTCTTTCGGGGTTTTGAGATTTCTAGCTTCTGGAGGACCAAGTCACCCTCCTGGATATTGGCCTGCATACTCTCTTATTGTAGAATCTCTCCACCCTCTGTTTATATATGTTTCTCCGAATAAGGGACTTCTCCCGGATTTCTTCAAGGAGATCGAGATTGGCTCGGATTCCATTCGAGTTCTGCTCTTCATCAAATGAGATAAGGCGAGGAGAGGGTATTGCTACGTCGAGAGGAATGACTGCTTCGGTGCCGAACGTTAAATTGAACGGGAATTCACCCGTGAAGATTCTCTTTGTAGTCCTGTACGACCACAGTACGCTGAGAAATTCTTCAACCCATAGTCCCTTCGCGGCTTCATCAATCCTTTTTTTAAGGCCATCCAAGATTTGCCAATTGGCGTTCTCAGCTAGACCATTGGTTTGAGGATGTGATATCGAAGAGAATCGCTGCTCAATACTGAGGTCGGAGCAGAATTTGCAGAACCCACTGCCAGTGAATTGCGTTCCATTATCGGTCACTAGGACGCGAGGGATCCCGAATCGGCAGACCACATTCCTCCAGAAGAACTGTTGGACTCTATGTTCGGTAATCGTCACAAGTGGTTCAGCATCTATCCACTTTGTGAAGTAGTCAATAGCGACCACTAGGAAGGTCCGCTGTTCGGTTGCAGGAAGGAAAGGCCCCAGGAGATCCATTCCCCACATCGCAAAAGATATGAGGCTCGCGAGGGAACTAAGGTTGGCTTGAGGGGTGCATTTGATAGTAGAATTCCTTTATCAAGGAATGCATTGGCAGGCTTGAGCATCGCTTAGAAGAGTGGGCCAATAGTAACTGTGATTGAGTATCTTCCGCGCAAGGGACCTTGCTCCGAGGTGGCTGCCGCCTATCCCTTCGTGTACTTCCATCGGCCTCTTCGGAAGAAAGGCACCGAAGGTAAGGTCGACCATCAATCTGAGTGTAGGAGCACTTATAAAGGATCCCTTCGATGAGCCTAAACCTTTCGGCTCTTACCCGAATTTTTCTTGACTCTTTAACAACCGCAGAGAGGATCCCCTTGTCGAGGAAATCGACGAGGGGCTTCATCCAACAATCTCCAGGTATTCGGGGGGTTATGGGCACGAGCTCCAATGTTTATTCTTCTATACTTGGTTTGAGCAGTACTTCAATTAGCACGGTTCGGTCAAGCCCGTCGAGCGACGATGAGGCTAGTTTGGAAAGGGCGTCTGCTTGCCCGTTTTCTTCTCGCGAGATGCGAGTAACCTGGACCTCTTTGAAAGAGGCTATTATCTCCTTCACATATGCCAAGTACTTGGCCATGCGATCATCCCTCGCCTCGTATTCCCCTTGGATCTGATTAACCACAAACTAAGAGTCGATGAACACGCCAACTCTTTGCGCTCCTGCTCTTTTCGCCAGCAGGAGACCAGCAATTAGGACTTCATACTCGGCCTCATTGTTGGAAGCTGAAAATCTGAGGCGTAACAAGTACTGTAGGACGAATTCGTTAGGACCGATTAAGATCACCCCAGCCCCGCCCCCTTCGAGGCAGGAGGACCCGTCCACGTGTACTGACCAAAGTGGGGGGTTATCTCCTTCTTGGGGAGGATCGGGGATTGTACATTCAACGATGAACTTGGCTAAGGCTTGGCCCTTGATTGTGGTTCTTGGGCGGTATGTAATGTCATGTTGGCTTAGCTCAATCGACCACTTCATTAGTCTACCCGAGTTCTCAGGTTTGTGAAGGACCTGCTTGAGTGGCTGATCGGTGAGGACCCAGATGGAATGTGCTTGAAAGTATGGTCTAAGCTTTCGGACGGTGGTTACTAGGGCATAGGCCATCTTCTCCATCTTCGAATATTGAAGTTCGACGTCATGGAATACCTTGCTTACATAGTAAATCGGCTTCTGCACCCGCTCTTCTTCCCTTACCAATACAGCACTGACGGTCTGTTCAGAGGCGGCCAGATAAAGGTAGAGGGTTTCCCCGGGTATAGGCTTGCTTAGGATTGGAGGATGGGTGAGGTGCTCTTTGAGGCTTTCAACTGTCGCTTGCTGCTCTTCTCCCCACTTGAAATTTTTGCTCCTTGGAGAGTTTTAAAGAAGGGGAGGCACTTGTCCCCATACTTTGATAGGAAGCGCCCAATGGCAGCGAGGCGGCCAGTAAGCTTCTGAACCTCTTTTATTGTAGCTGGAGGGGTCATGTCGAGGATTGCTTGGATCTTCTCAGGATTAGCTTCGATTCCCCGCTGACTCATCATAAATCCTAAGAACTTTCCCGAGGCTACCCCAAAGGCACATTTCGAGGGGTTCAGCCTCATATTATTCATCCGGAACACATTGAACGCTTCTTGGAGGTCGGCGACATGGTCTTCTTTCCTAAGGCTCTTTACGAGCATGTCATCCACGTATACCTCCATGTTTCGGCCGATCTGTTTCCGGAAGACTTGGTTCACCAAGCATTGATATGTGGCCCCGACATTCTTCAGACCAAAAGGCATGACTCGGTAGCAATACAGCCCTTGATCGGTAATAAAGAAAGTCTTCAGGATGTCTGGCAGGAACATTCGAATCTGATTATATCCTGAAAAGGCATCCATAATTAGCAACTTGTGGCCTGAGGTGGCGTCAATCAAGACGTCTATGTTTGGAAGAGGGAAAGGGTCTTTTGGGCAGGCTTTATTGAGGTCGGTGAAGTCTATGCATAATCTCCAATTGCCATTAGCCTTCTTGACCTTCACCACGTTAGCTAGCCACTCTGGGTAGCTAACTTCTTGGATGAATCGGGCGGCTAAGAGTTTTTCAACCTCTTCTGACAGCCTGTCGCCTATCAGGCGCAAATTTGCGGTGCTTCTGCTGAACGGGCTTGATTTTTGGATCCACGCTCAAGCAATGCATGATCAGGTCTTCGGCAATGCCGGGCATGTCCTCGGCGATCCCAGCGAACAAGTCCTGATTATTCCTGATGCAAGTGACAAGTTGCTCTTCGAGCTGGTGGGGGAGTGCTTTACTTTGCTCACCCGGAAACACTTGGCTTCATCCCATATGGAGAGGGATTTCTGCCAGCTCGTCCACGGGTTCGGAGCTAGTTTGCCCCAGATCGAGGGGGAGTTCAAAAGCATTGACGGGTAAGACTGAGCCCCCCACTGTGGCTGTGACGCATGCCCGAGCAGCCTCTTGACTCCCTTTGGCTTTGCCTACTCCTGCGGCCGTAGGGAACTTCATCTTCAGATGATATGCTGATGCGACTGCTTGAAGGGCCGCTAGTCCCGGGCGGCCGAAAATAGCATTATAAGCAGACTTCACATCAACCACCATGAAGTCTAATGCCTCTGTACGAGTAGCGGGGGCTTTCCCTAGAGTCACGTCGAGGGTTACAATTCCCTTAATCATCACGGGGGCCCTAGAGAATCCATGGAGGGTATATCCAGCAGGCTTGAGGCGATTCCATTTGAATTTGAGGCCCTCAACACATTAAAAAAATAGAATGTTGACCAAACTTCCGTTATCAACCAGGACCCGACGAACTTCGTGGTTTTCCATGCACATGCTGATCACGAGTGCGTCACAATGAGGGGTTCGGACGCTCTCTAAGTTCCGGTCTGAGAAGGTAATGCTAACTCCTAAGCTTCTTGGAGGGGGAATGTTGTGTACGGAGTATACTTCCCGAACGAAGGCTTTCTTGGATGAGCTGGAGGTTCCTCCCATAGGGCCTCCATGGATCGCGTGGAATATCTCCATACGCCTTGATCCTTGGAATTCGGACGGTCTTTCTACCCGTTTGCTGGGTCCCCTTGGAGGAGGTTCAGTGTCATTGATTTGGGGGAATATGGAGAGGTATCCTTGTCGGATTAGCGCTTCGACCTCGTCTTCCAGAGCTCAGCACTCATCTGTGAGGTGGCCATGATCCTTGTGGAAGACGCACCATTTCGTTTTATCCCGTCTCTTGCTTGGGGTATTCATCTTTGGGGTGGCCGAAGGATCCCATCATTGTCAACTTCCATGAGGATGGCGGACACGCTCGCGTTTAGCGGAGTGTATTCTCAAAGCGCGACATGGGAGGTGGGTTTCATTTGTTCCCAGAAGGAGGCATCCTCTGTTCTTGAGGGCGGATTGCCTCTTCGACTTGGATGTACTTCTCCACCATCTAAAGGAGGTCAGAGAAATCCCGCTGAGGTCTTTTGATGAGGGAAGCCTTAAGGTTATCATGTTTGACATTATATCTGAAGGCGGCGGTTGCCACCGCGGAGTCGAGTGAGGAGATTGACCTGGATTCAGCTGTGAATCGTTGAACGCTAAGCAGTTAAAATTCCCGATTAATCGCTAATCGGAGGTTAAGCGGTTATTTTTTTAGCGATTTATAATATTTCAATAGTTAGCGATTTAATCGGGAATAATCGGCCGATTAGTGGTTAATTGGCCGATTTTAAGTTGCCGATTAACCGATTAAATCTCCTCTAATTTTCATGATCGTTTGCATTATTTGGGATCAATCCATCCTAAATTCAAAATTCAAACCCCTTCTGGTCCTCACGCAAACCCAAATCCGACATATCGCCGCTCTTTTTCCTCGTGCAAATCCAAACCCAAACGCAAACCCAAACTGATTCTCTTCTTCCTCAAGAAAACCTAAACCCGACCCGCCGTCGCTCTCCTGTACCATCGCATACTTGACCCAGCCCGCCTCTGCACCTCCTCCTCTTGTTGCTCGCACTGCTCTTCCTCCCCGATTGTTTTTGTTTGATGGAACCGATCAGTAAACCCAATCCAACCCACATCCAGAATCCAAACTCAGCTCAAACCAAGTACTCTTTTTTTTCTCTATAACTATATGTTCCTATTTGATAATCTCATAATAGTTTTATTTTAGAATTTAAGGTTGCTACATAATGAGGATATATGATGAGGACATCGGTTCAAGACGATTCGGGCATTTCTATCAGCGCAGGCATCGTCTAGGACAGCTGCTTATTTAGTTTAGGATTTTATTTCAGTACCATATTTGTTTTTGGTAATTATAGTCATATGTAATCTATTTTATATTTTTTAGATTTTGAGAATATTTTGAGATTTGTATTTTGATTTGTTTTGAGCCTATATATAGGCCCTGAGATTAATGAGAAACATGCCATTCTTGATTAAAAATTTATTGTGTTCAGTTTTGCTCTTCTTCTCTCCTTTGTGTGATATAATTGAGATTCAATTATTAGGATTTGTGATAAATCCTAATACAATTTTAGGGTTTGTGATAAACTCTAAAATCTACCCTAAATTAAAAATCCTCAAATAAAATTACTCAAACCCTAAATTCCCAACTCAAAACAATTTTCGAAACCCATTAACTTTTAGCCGCCTCCTTCAACCCTATCTCCCTACCTCTCCTGCACCCTACTCCCGATCAACCACCCCATCTCGCCAGCCCTTCTCCCTGGACCCTCTCCCTTCTCCACCCTGCCGGCGACCTCCCCTGTCGCACCTCCCCCTCTTCCTTCCGTCGCGACGCGCTAGCCGACCCTCTGCACCACAGCACAGTCGTCCCCGTCGTAATCGCAACCCCCGGTCGACTCCCCTCCGTTGCGCCGCCAGCGTCGACAGCAGCCCCAGCCACCCTGCGCTGTGCCCCTCCTTCCAAGAGACACCAGCACCCCGACGTCCCCCCTGCACCAACACCAGCCCAGATCCGCCAGCCCTTGCGTTGCTGCCGTTGCTCTTGAAGTTGTTGCTGCCATTGCTGTACTCTTCCGAGATCTACGTCGAGTTCTTTGAACCCTCGGTATACTCTTTCCAACTTTCAAATATTTGTGTTATACTGCTTTATCAATTATCATCTCTATTATATTATCTAAGCAGTTAAAATCGGTTTTTGGGCTAATCAGTTTAGGAGCGATTAGTGATTAATCGGTTAATCGGAAAATAATCGGGGATTAAATCGGAAAAATCGTTACGTATATAATTAAAAAAAGATATATCATTATTATGTAGCAATCCTAAATCCTAACATAAAACTATTATGAGATTATCTAATAGGAACATATAGTTATAGAAAGAAAAGAAAAAAAGTACTTGGTTTGAGCTGAGTTTGGATTTTGGATATGAATTGGGTCGGCTTTGCTGATCGGTTCCATCAAACAAAAACAATCGGGAAGGACGAGCAGTGCGAGCAACAAGAGGAGGAGGTGCATATGCGGGCCGGGTCAAGTATGTAATGGTACAAGGGAGCGACGGCGGGTCGGGTTTAGGTTTGATTGAGGAAGAATAAGATAATCAGTTTGGGTTTGGGTTTGAAGATGATCAATTTGGGTTTGGGTTTGCACGAGGAAGAAGAGAGCGGCAATATGTCGGATTTGAGTTTGCGCGAGGACCAAAAGGGGTTTGAATTTTGAATTTGGGACGGACTGAACCCAAACAATGCAAACGAGCATGAAAATTATAGGAGGATATTTTATCGGTTAATTGGCCACTTAAAATCGGCCAATTAACCACTAATCGGCCGATTATTTCTGATTAAATCGCTAACTATTGAATATTATAAATCGCTAGAAAAATAATCGCTTAGCTTCGGATTAGCGATTAATCGGGTATAATCGGGAATTTTAACTGCTTAGTATATTATCTGATTTGCCTATCGTCCACAAAAAAAACAATTGAGATTGAGTGTTCCACTTGCTTGATTAGAGTACGAATCAATATTGAATCTTTTACTTGCTAAGAACACTTAGGGATTTTAATTATTAATTGTTAGAACTGAATTATTAATTGGGCCTGTTAAACTTAATTCAATTCTTGAAAATCTATCAAAACCGATTAATTGTTTAAAATTCTAACTTTGATCCGCACTACGTGTTGGTAAAATTAATCCATTAAGAATCTTGAAAATTCTCTATTTTAGGATTAGTTTCACATCATTTTGGTATCAGAGCCAGGTTCTTAAAACCCTAGTTCTTACATCATTTAGGTATTATTTTTGCATTCAATTAGGATTATTTACAGTCTTTTATTTTATTTTACTTCGTTTTTTTTAGATCACGTCAGATTCATTTTTTTTTTAAATTAGGACACGTTTTCCCAAATTTTAGCACACACGAACCCTAGTTTCCCCTTTTGGTGAATGCGTCTTCGCAGCACCATCACAGATCCTGACAAGCCTTTCTTATCCCTTCCAAATCACCCATTTAGAAACCCTAGACCTTCCCGACCTGAAATGGACAACTCTGATATTTCCGCTACCCTAGCTGCCATTCAAGCAACTCTTGCCAATATCAATCAGAGGCTTGAGAAAGTGAAATTAAATCAAACTGTTGTCCCTGAGCTTCATCGTCAGATCCCTCAAGGGAATGTTCGTGACGATCGACGTAAAAAACGTAACCCTGACGAACAATACAAAAATAACGTTAAGGCTGACGTTCCTCATTTTGAAGGCCACATGGAACCCCAAGTTTATCTTGATTGGATCTGTGTCGTGGACCACTCCTTTGTGTGGTTTGACATGAGCGAAACCCTGAATGTTAAATTTGTCATTATAAAATTAACGGGTAAAGCTCAACAACACTGGACCAATCTTGAACATGCCCGCAGAGGCCGAGGTCTGGCACCCATATCCACTTGGGAAGCCATGAAAGAGAAGTTCACTGAGAGATATGTACCGTTATCGTTCCATACCCGATTGCTAGATTCGTGGAACCAACTTTTTCAAGGAAGTAAATCCACACAAGAATATGTTGATAAGTTTGATGACTTCCTTATTCAGTGCAATGCTTTAGGTAAAGAGAGTGAAGAACAAACCTCTCTAGGTTCAGAGCTGAACTACGAGCTGACTTTAGGAACGAGCTAATTCATAGAAATGTGGACTCACTAGCGGCAGCCTACACCCTAGTCCTCGATATGGATTCCCTTAAAGCTAGTTATCATTCTAGGTCCAGCGACTCGAGAGATCATTCCTCTAGAATGACCTCTACTGACCCATCTAGACCTAACCCTCCCTCTCAGCACCCCAACAAATCTTACCCCAGCAAATCTAATTCAAATTTCAATTCACATAGAGATAAACATAAGGGTAAGAACACCGAAAGAGATTACACTAAGATTGACCCTCTCACTAAGTGCTATAAATGTAAGGGATATGGTCATATTGCTAGCAACTGTCCCTGTCCCAGTAGGATCAATATATTAGAGGGTACCGCTGTCATTGCTGACGACTATGACAATGAGTTTTCCTAGGGGCCTATTGAAGGCTATGACTTCGGTGAAGAAGAGGATGACTAGTATCTCCAATGTATTCGGTCTATCCAATCACCTCACTTGAATGTAGTCAGATGTGCTCTGTCCCAACCAAAAGAAGAAAATGATTGGAAGCGCACTGTTATATTCCACATCTTTACGACTATGGGTGGCAAAAACTGCAAGATAACTGTTGACAGTGGGAGCTGCGTCAACATTGTCTCTTCTGCGGTCTCGCTAAGACCGGACTTATGGCTGAACCCCATCCACGCCCATACAAAGTATCTTGGATTGATGCAACAGCACTCCAAGTAACACATCGATGCTTGGTTCCTGTGGACTTCAAAGCTTACAAAGAGAAAATTTGGTGTAATGTGCTTAAAATGGATGTGGGTCAAGTCATTTTAGGGAGACCTTGGTTATACGATCACGATGTGACCATATATGGTTGATCCAACCAATGTGTGTTCCAGCACAATGGACTAAAAATAAAGCTCATATCCGTGAGACCACGAACTAGTCCAGCTAAAACAACACCAGCTCTCTCAAGAAAGGGCAAGGAGGTAACGTATATGGGTGAAAAGGAACTCACGAAAGAAATTGACAAAGGGGCTACCATTCTTTTACTCACAGCGATAGAAGTCCCTAAAGATCCTAAATCACTCATCCCGCCCCAAGTTACTCCTGTCCTACAGAAATTTGCAGATGTGTTTCCTGCTGACCTCCCCAACCAGTTGCCCCCATTGCATGACATCCAACACGCTATTTATCTGAAAGGAGTCGAATGCTTGGTGGATCATCATAATGGTCTTAAAGTTTTCGATGTGGTCCACAGGATCAGTTTCTCCATTGTACAGCTCAAAGTCGGGACCTTGAAGTTGGCGGGGACTGGCGCATCAATAAGAAAATAAGGGCCCGACAGGGCGGTACCTCCCTTCCCACTTTGTTTCATCCCTTCTGAGTGATGCCAGATGGTCTTCCATCTTTTGGAGGCGCCAAAAGACGGCATCCTCCCGCTGATCAGATCCGGTAGATCCGCGAGACTCTTCACGTCGCGGGGGAGAAGGGAGATGTTGTGAAACTATGATGAGGGCTTGGAGAATCTCATTCTTGAGCTCTCGAAGCTCTGCCCTGGTAGCTGGCATCTCTTCCTCGATTCCCACCCTAGGGGCTGTCCTGCTAATCGAAGTCGGGTCCCTCCTCTCCCGGGGAGGAGTCCTTCTGTGATCTCTCGGAGAGTGGCGACCCCTTCGCCCCCTGGGAGAGGGGATCTCCTTTGCCTTCGTGGAGAGAGACTTCTTTTGCGACCCCTGGGGGAGGGATTTCTCCTGCGACCCTGGGGGGAGGGGGTTCTCCTGGACCTCCTGGGAGAAGGGCTTCTCCTATTCCTCCTATGTACTGGATGAGAGGTTTCCCCACGAGCCCAGTTGAGATGGGTTCGAAGGTCCGACACTTGTTGGCGATCGATGATGATCTGACGAAGGTCTGGTTGAAACTGAGTGGGAGCGGAAGGAGTAGAGGTGTACACTGATCCCCTATTCTCAACAAATGGCCTTGTAGATGGTTCAGGGCAACTGCGGCGAGAGCCCCCTGGAGCAGCCGTGCCGGGTGGAGGTGGATCTAGTTGGAGGAGAGGTTCTGATTGTTGTGGTTGGATGGCTAGAGGGGGTTCCTCCAGAGGAAGCGATGGTTGAGGAGGGTTGGCTCATCGACTTGAGGCCGCCGCCTTCCCTTTACCTTAGTAGGGCACTTCTGGAGGATGTAACGGAAAAGGGTTGGCTCGTCGGCTTGAGGCTGCCGCCTTCCCTTTACCTTTGAGGCATGTTTGAAACTTGAGATTCTGGTGAAGGTTCAGTCGGATTTCTTTCTGGTCCCACAGATGGCGCCAACCTGTTACTGCTTTTTTTTTGCGGGAGCAACCAGGTGATGTTGATTCTTTTGTGGAACAGTCGAGAATCTGACTTTTTTATTTTCGTTGATGTTGACTATTGCAATCGCTTTCTCCTGACCTGCAAAACGCCTGAAATACCGGGATTGATCCCGGCAACAGGCCCTCCGGTGCTCTAGTCAGTAATCAAGAAGAAAATGATAGATCTTTTTGTGGAAAAATATTCGTTACCTTTTTATGGTGGGGGGGAGGGGTATTTATAGCCTTAGGGATCAGTTTCGATAAAAGGATTTATCTCTACTTCCCGATGTTTATGGATAAGAAACAGAGTTTTTAATCGTTTCATGATAAGAGAGCCTCTCAAAGTTAATCACGAATCTGGATTACTCTTTAGAATATCCTGGGCTCCTTTGTAATGGGCAGTCACCCTGACCGAGTAAGACATACCTGTTTTTGGGTTATTGGGCTTAGAAAGGACCCAGCTCCCATTTTCGGACCAGTTTATAGGTGAAAGTACCGTTTTACGCCTGAGAGCTTTGAGATTCGTGCCTGATTTGAATGGTCCCGATTTAGTTCTATTTTTACCCATATCACATTCATTACTGACAATGGCTATTTCCTTGTCTCAACGTACTCAAGGTTTAATAATTACTACGGACCCTAACTCCTTTCATGAGAGAGGCTCTTCAGTACAACCACTGCCACAATAATATAGTTATAAACTAGTATAATCCTGCACAGACCTTTTAAGATAAATGATATATTTTTTGAAATATATTAATTGGTATACTTTATTTTTCAGAAAATATATGCATGAAAGTTATCCTTAAAATAAAAATGGTAACCGAAAGTTGAAATGTAATAAAAAATTCTCCTAAAATTTCAGTAGAATCACCTATACATTTTTTTTCCATCTATATACCTCATGTAATACTCTAAGATTTCTAAATACCAAAAACATCAAACATTTCAATATTCAACAAATCCATTAATTGTTTATAGGCTAACTTTATAAAAAAAACAGTGAACTTTGGGCCATTTTAAAAAAAACCACACTAAGTTTTTGTTTATTAAAAAAAACCGCACAAAACTATAGTTTTAAAAAACTCACCTTAACGGAGTTAGGTTTCCGTTAGGCTAAATTTGAAAAACCACTTTCATCTTTCCTTTGTGTTTAAAAAAACATCACTTAACTAATCATATGTTTAAATAAACCCCCCTGAACTAACCCTAACCCTAACTCTGTGAGTGTGTTTTTTTAAATTATAGTTTTGTGTGGTTTTTTTAATATAAAAAAACCTAGTGCGTTTTTTTTTTAAATGGCCCAAAGTTGAGTGGGTTTTTTTTTAATTTAACTTTAAATTTAACCTTGTTTATATTATATAACTAAAACTAAACTATATATATTGTATAGATATCTACTGATATAGCTAAACTAAATTATCTAACTATAATATGACTAAAATAGATATAGAATTCTACATCTTCTTACTCAAATAATGAAAATATCTTTCTAATTAGGTTCCAATTTTCATCTGGATAGTCTAACAAACAGAGTTGACTATAAAATGTCGAAGGTAAATATAAAAATTACTAATATAAACAATTGAGCATGCATGTTCAATTTTGTTGCGTGTAATTTATCAAACAATAAGCATAATTGTTCTATTCAAATTTAACGAATAACAATTGTATCATTGTCACCTGAAAATTTTTATGACCTTAATAGCAATCAAAGCCACCACTCAATACCATATTGTTGCTCTGGTCTACATAGTCTGTCCGTCTCTTCACTTTGACAAATTCAACGAAACTCCAAGCATCGTCCATTAGCCCACCACGCCCAAAACTACAAACCCATCAAATCAAAACACCCAGGCAACCACATCAAACACTCCGCGAAATACAAATTTTATAGAGGAATATCATCAAATACCTTCCAGTCTCCCTCTCTTAGTCTCTCTCGACTTTCGTCAACTAATCATCAATTCTCCAATTTCGTCACCAATCTCAAAGAAACAACACTCCACAATCTCAATCCCAATCCCTAACCCTGCCCCACCCGCCGCCTCCCCTCCTGCTACCACAGCCACCTCGGCCGCTCCACCGCTGCCATTCCCTCTACCATTCCGCCTCCGTCAAAGCCGCTGCCTCCTCTGTCGTCATACTCCCTCCTTCCGCCACGTCATCTCGGCATCGCCGGTTCCTCCCACCTCTTGCCTTATCGCCGCCACTTCCTCCACCTCTAGTACCTCCCCTCCCAAATGCGGTCATAGCTCGAAAACTCCCTCAACTCCTCAAGTGAGATGGATCTGAGAGAGCGACGGTGTGGTGCAGCGTGCGTACGGAGGCGGTGTATAGTGACAGCGTGCAGTGTGGAGAGGAATGGAGGATTTGGATTTTGAAAGTGAAAGGAGAAGAAATTGTGGCTGGCTTGGAGCGGTTTGGGCCTTTTATTTTGTTATGTTTTTTTTTATGAAAATGTGCATACTGCACGTGTTAATATATGAGAATTCCTCATTTTGCTCTCCTTTCTCTATTTCTCTCTTATTAGTATAATATATAGATATAATATAATCAATAACATAGGGGGAGTCCCTAAAGGAGTATTGTGCTCAGAAAGGTGATGCTCCATTGAACGGCACCCTATATATACCCTATATATAGAGAGTACTCTCTCAGTCTTCATTAAAATTGGTTTTCACTAGAATACAAGAGGGCAGTTGATAACACCCAAGTAAGTCGACTGCCTCATCCCTGAGCAGTCTATTACTTCCTAGACCATTTGACTGCTTTTGATATCACTAGAATCCCAAAAATTCATATCATTCACTGCTCCTCATGAATCAGTTGATTGCCTCTTCTCCTTTTGATGCTTTCAGCTGTTGGCCCTCCTCATTTCTTCACCATTTAGTTCTCTCGAATCCCTCACTGTGCACATTGGATACACATCCAAGAGTTTGGACCAAACATCAACTAAGCCAAAACAATAAATCATGAATAAAAATATTATCCTTTTAATTTCCAATAAAAGGTTAGTGAATTCAATATTTCTACTTATTTAGTGATAAGTGTAAAGTGCATAAATGTGTTAAAGCAATGATGCTAATAATTTGAAGGGCCTAATGATACAAATGAAAAGAAAACAAAAGGAGAGAAAAATCTGACCTTAACTGTAAGAGTCCCTCTGTCCTTTTTATCCCTAATCTTCAACGTATCCAGTGATGGCAGCAACCTAAGCTCGTATTCTTTAGCAATTTCAGGTTCCAAGTCAATCAGCGGTAACTTGACTATCCCCAAACTTTTATCTTGTGCAAGGTTGTCTTCATCAAAAACCTGTGCAAATTTAATGCTCAGTTGTTATTTTATATATATTTAAAATGGAAAGGGTATGAATTATGATGCGCACAAGGCACAAACTTAAACTGGTTAGCCCAGGATGGTCAAAACTAATTCAAATTTTTTCGAAAGAACTTGCAATATTTTGACAATTTTATTTTAGTAATTTTAAAAATATTATCTGAAGTTGTTTAAATTATTTTTATTATACAAGGTGACAATATAATACCATGTCCTTTGGGATTTCACTGAACAAAAGAAATAAATATGTATTTACGTTAAAAGGTAAATGTCGATTAAGTCCGTATAACCACAAATTGGAACATTTAGCTGAATGGCAGTGCTGATATTTTTGGAATACCAAGTAATAATATTTGGAGAAATATATATTTTTTAAATCCATTACCCAAAGATCTAGTATATTTTACAAACAGTTGATATGATCTAAAAGCCTTTTATAAATATGTTGCGTGTGCATTGCGAGTGCAATCAAACCATTATATAAAATGGAAAATTTCTTACATGCCCTTATTTGAATCAAACTGGTATTTGTACCCTCTTAGTTTCAAAACTGCAGATACACACCCCTCAAAACTTCATTCATATGGTTTTGTACCCTCACGTGGAACTACAAAGACAAAACATCACAACCTTAAGCTAATAATAGCATTTAATAAGCTCCTGAAACTGTGATATACAACTTACTAATGATGCTTGTCTCAATTTTGCTATGTAATGGTATAAAACATAATATATGGGTTTAAACAGCAAGGGTGCATTCACAAAATTGCAACAAAGTGTATAGAGGAAGTTGGTTTGTATCAGCTTTATAGGCATGCATTGGCGGACACCAATACAGAACATGTATATCAGCGAATCTGACTTGTTTAAAAATATTGATCGAACAGGTCTCTAATAAGACTATTATGGCCAACCAGATATGTATCAGCCAATTTTTTAACTACCATCAGTCCTTGTACGCACTGTAGAATGCAAAAAACAGAAGAACAGCAAAATTCATGGATTTTCTTTTCACCCGTGAAATTAAGAAGGTAGTAGAATGAAGTAGGGTGTGTTGAACTTCAAATATTGTGACATGTACAAGAATGAATTCAGATCTTTTTGGTAACACTAATAACCCTGTTAGGTTAATTTGGTATTACAAATTCATCATACAAAATAAAGTCTTCTGCAGAAACATGAAAAGAGGTTATGCTTTATAATGTATAACAAAATAAGAAGGTCCTGAGCGAGTTATTTATTGAAGGCTTTAGCACTAGAACTTTACTAAAATTGTGACAATCTGTACAGCCATGAGAGACATTCAGAAATAAAAATAACATTTATAAAATGAAGAGTAGTGATAAAAATAAAATAAAAGAGAAGTGGAGTAGAATTAAGTAGATCATACCTCAAGAATAAGAGATTGTGTCTCCTTATCGTCAGCAATCAACTCAAACGTTTCATTCCATACAGGATTAAGATTGTTGTCTATCACTTTGGTTTTAACCTTTAAAATAGGGCGTATATGCAATGCTACATAGGGATCAGATTTGCCAATCATTTCCATATTTTTCAAGGAATTAGCTTTAACTACAGTTACTTTAAGCATTCCTTGTGGTTTAAGGTCAAGCTCACTGCAAAAACAAAAAAAACAAAAAAATATATATTATATCATCATTTATACACTACACTACACATAGATCAAGAAGTTCAATATCACATACCATTAACTCTTACTGAAATCAAGTAATCTGTAAACCTTACATGTTCATTCATGTGAAGGCATTATATATACATCTATTGCATGATATGATAATAATGCCTAGTACTATGCACACCCAACCTAAAAGACCATATGCAATTTGTTATTACAAACACCAAACAAGACACCCAAACAAAGTCCGGAAAAATACTTGCATTCTAGTGAATAATACAAAAAGAAATTAAGCAATACCAATAAATGTTTGTATAAGGCTTAAAAGATTTCTGGCAACTAAGAATTTGACAGTGAAAGACCCAATATGACTTTGATAAATCATTGGTTGCATGTTATCAGCTGTTCACACTAAAGGATAAGATAGAATGGGCACAAATGAAGAGTGGAATGGTACATGGAACAAAAACAGGTATTATGTAGATTGTTACCATCTCAAACACCAATAAATGTTAGTATAAAGCTTAAACTTTTCAGGCAACTAAGAACTTGACAGTGAAAGATCCAATATAACTTGGATAAAACATTGGTTGCATGTTATTAGACTGTGCACTCTAAAGGATCAGCTTAGTACGTGGAACAAAAATAGGTGCGGATTACTATGTAATACCCTTAAGGTGAAGGGCTTCATATCAATTAGTTAGTAGTGGGCTAAATAATTAGTGGACCTTATTCGATGGGCCTAGCTCGTGGTCTTCTAGCTCAGAGATTAGTGGGCTTAGGTGGTTATTATTATAATTACATGAGAAGATGTAGAAAGTTTAGTCCCATACCGGATAAATCAATAAGTTGAGTGGTCCTTGTATACTGAAGTCCATGATCTCAAAGTGCCTTCCAACTAGCTAGTATTTTGGGTGAGACTTTAGCCATGTGGTGGGGCCGTGGGAATACCAAGTCGTGACTACGGGAATGACTTAGGGTTCTTAGGCGAGTAGGTAAGCGGGGCTGAGGAGTTACATACTACCATCCCAATAGGTGGGGTACCGTAAAGCATATTAAAATCACTTAATCAGAAAACAGGATGATTTTCACTTACTAACAAAATATTAGTTCATAAAATGTAACTGATGTGCTTCATTTTTAATACCTAATAAACATAAGGCCATTCTACACTGATTTCATCATTGGCTAAACTATCTAAATAAATGCAAAATAAATGAAAGAATGTTCTTATGCATTACTTTCAAAGAGTCACAAAAAATTTTGGAACTCCACACTGATTTCATCATTGGTTAAACAATCTAAATAAATGCAAAATAAATGCAAAATAAATGAAAGAATGTTCTCATGCATTACTTTCAAAGAGTCACAAAAAATTTTGGAACGTCTATGTCATCATTCAAATTCACCGTTGTATCACGATATGAACCATAGATTCATTAATAACTCAACCATAATTTCCAATCACCATCTGTTTCAAAAGAACTTCACATAGATAAGAGAAGAATTATGTCTTTGAGAAATTAAGGTAACTTGTGGAACCATGGGGTTTACCCTCATGAGTTCTTGGCATGTAGATCCAATCAGAAACGAATAACTTGGATTTTGTATACCTTTAATAATTAATGGTATCTGAATTCGATTTTGAAAACTGGCATTTAAGTAATCTTGAAGTAAATTAGCCGCGGGGGGGAGTAATCTTGAAGTGGGTAAAATCAATTCTATAAAATTTTAGGTTTTTTCCTTTATGAATATGTCCTATTTTTATCAATACTTTGAATCTAGAAAGGTACGGTCGTGAAATACATATGTTTGTGACATTTCAGTTGCTTAATTCCAAGAAATGGACAGGCAGAGGATTGATACACAAAAATCATATATACAACCTAATACACCTAATTAAGACCCCCTTTGACAGAGTTGACCGAGTGCAAAACATCAACATCATTTAAGTAAGCGTATTTAATGAGAATAATTGTTTACCATTCAAGCATTTTTGTTATAGTTATATTTTTGTTATAGATATGTTTTGTTAAAGATATGTTTGGCAAATAAGAGTCAGATTAATTTTTTCATCATTTGAAAGGTAGATCGTTTGATATGTAAAGATTGTAAAGTTATACCAGGAGAGTGTTTAACCTCACAACATAGATTAATGGTATTGAATGTTAAGATTGGGAAACAGATTTGTGCAAGGAAGGAGACTAGAAACCTAAGAATTAGGTGGTGCAACTTAAAGGGAGATAAACTAGAAGTTTTTAGAGATAAAGCCCTTAAAGGAGCATCATAAAATTGGGAAGGGGAGACAAATATGATGTGGACTAAAATGACTATGTACATAAGAGAAATTTCAAAGGAGGTACTTGGGGGATCTAAAGGTAAAAGGTTGCTAAATAAAGAAACATGGTGGTGGCAAGAAGAACTCCAAAATATTGTGAGAAAAAAGATCAACCTTCAAAATATGGCAAAAGAATAGAAATGAAGAGGATTTGGAGAGATATACGACCGTTAGAAAAGAAGTTAAAAAAGCAGTAAGAGATGCAAAAGAAAAAGCTTAAGATGATTTATACACAAAATTAGAAACAAAAGAAGGAGAAAATAACATTTATAAGCTTGTTAAACAAAGGGATAGAAAAATAAAAGATCTGGATACAATTATGTGTATTAAAAGCAATGATTCAAGAGTCTTAGTAAAAGATGAAAAAATTAAGGAAAGATGGCGAAATTACTTTGAGAAGTTATTAAATGAAAAGATTGTGGACAAATTAAATATAGAGGACTCGAGGGAGAGTCGAGAGCTTATGTTTTTCCGTAGAATTAGGACCTCGGATGTTCGAAATGCTCTAGAAATGATGAAAATAGGAAAAGCTTTAGGACCAAATGATATACCCATTGAAGTGTAGCGCCCCGAGTTCCACACACTGGAAGCTCGTGACACTTACCCAAAATCTTTACTTCAATGAGTACACAACACAGATATCATAGAAAATTAGAAACTTACATTACAGAAGGAAACTATATATTCCACTTGGATGCTTTCCGCAGCTCGAGTCTCCTGCTCCACGATCAGCAATCCTGCAATGAGCAAACTGTGGGCACGTCAGTTGAATACAACTGACGCAAAATGGATGAAAACCATAATTTCCTAATCCTCAACAAACAATATTTGATGCAGAAGAAAAATATGAAAGTCAAACCACAAGTGTCGGTGTATGCCATTATCTAGATTCTAATGCACAACTCATATGCACACCATGCTTTTAATCTAATGCAAACTTGATTTGGAAACGTATGCATCCCATACTACATACTCCCCAAATCGAGTTTGTATTCTCCAGATGATAGGGTTCTATCCCTCGCTATGCATCCTACTCTTGTACTCCTTCCTATTTCTGACATTCATCTAGTGACTGATAGTAGAGTCTGCAACACATGCGATCCATTTCCGCTCCTGCAGTCGGATCGTGGTCCTTCTCCACTCCGAACGGCAGTGATCACTCTGTTCGTTCAGATCATGGTCCTTCTCCACTCCGATAGGATCGTGGTCCCTCTCCATTTCCGGTCAGGCCGGTGATCATCAGCTCTGCAGGAATCATGGTCCTTCTCCACTCCTACCCCTACCAAAGTTATCATGAACATAAGGAGAATTAATAGTGCCACCCCTACTCCGCCAAAAAACTTATACATCTTGCTCCTTGTTCGTATTGATAACCCAGAACATAGACGGAAACTTAAAAGTCCATCTCCTAAGTTCCGACAGGACTTGTGACTTACGTCTACATCCTGTTCTTATCACTAAATCTCAAAAATTAACAATCAAGACCACTCTGCACGTGTCCCAGACGAGATGACGTCGCATGTGTCCCCTTGACAGGTGAGTACACGCCCAACTAGTGTCTGTCCTTACCAATCATGAGTCACACTACTTAGGACTAACGCCTTTACTAATTTACAATTTAGGTCAAATCTCATCCGCTTAATTCCTTCATTAATCACCACTTACTTTCTAGGTGAAATTTAATAGTACTCAGGGTCTCATTGCTCCTAACATAAGCTATGTTTACTAACCATAAACAATTGGTTAGCAATTAGATTACTACGAGGTCAAGTCTACATTTCGAACTTCCTAACTTCTCACTAACATGGTGTTTTAGCATCTTTACTTTAATTATTTACTATCATACTAACCTATTTAGCTTACTAACTTGCTAACATGAATAATGCTAATATTGTTAACATGATTACACTTGCTAACAATGATCACTATTTACACAAGAAACCCTTATATGGTTCTCAACTTACACATTGGAGCTTTACTAACACACATTATACTTACTAATGTTACAACAAAGCTTACTAACATTATAACTAAGCTTACTAACTCATTAGTAGCTTACTATTACAATGTTAGTAGCTTACTATCAAAGTAAAAATTTAGTAATCAAGATACTAACTTGCTAATCATAAAGACTTTAAGCATTCAAACATGAAAATTTAATTAGACAATTCACTACACAACATCACAAAAACACCACTTATGTTTAATAGTTAACGACACAATCCTCATGCTCAAGACAAGGTTTGTATTCATAATCTTGCATAAAAGATTCATTTTTCACACTTTTACTACCATTCTTAACACAAAGATTGAATCTTTATTTATTCACTAGTATATTTATGTATACAAAATTCACATAATCACTTCATCTCATTATACATATATAAATAATTAGTTAATTTTCCTAAAGAGTAAAACATGGATTGTGAGTAAGCATGCATCATCTACTATTCTTCTATCTTGCTAAGCTTACTTCATATGAACTAAAGTATTCAATACTTTCAATTAACATCTTATCAATCATAGCTTCTAACAAGCATATTTTCTAACAAGCATAACTTCAATCAAGCATAACTTCCATACTTCACACAAGCATATCTTTTTATGTCAAAAGTCATATAAAAATAAACAAGAGGTAAAGGAAAATACCCATTTTTTTACTTAGAAAGTCTTCAATTGCCTTCTCCTTGCTTCCTTTGATTCTTCCTTGACATCTTGTTCCAATAATAGTAGTATAATAGTTGTAGTAGTATAGTAGTAGTAGTAGTAGTAAATAGCAGCAACAGTAGTAGTAAACCGCAGTGGTAGTAGTAGTAAACAGCAGTGGTAGTAGTAATAGTAAGCAGCTGTAGTAGTAGTAGTAGTAGTAGTTAGTAAGAGTAGGAGTAGTAGTAAACATATATATAGAGAAAAGGGGTGGAGAGGGCTGCCGGCTGTAAAGAGAGAAAAAGAGAGGTAGTGGAGTGTGGAAAGGTGTAGAAATGCTTAGGTGCCCCCCCCCCCCTTTTTGCATTAAACCCCCTAGGTTTTAACTAATTGCTTTTTAACCCCCAATTGAGAATTGTTCTGTTGGGCTGGGCTTCTTTTCTATTTTTATTTTTTATTTTGTAAACAATGTTGGGCTTTAAGGCTAAAAAAATCATAGCAATACTAATAGTATATATAGGTTAACAAATATAACAATAACTATGTATGATAAAGATAACAACAACAATGTATATGTATATTTTTGTTTAAAATAAAAGAAAATTGTTATTAACCATGTATACTAGGGTATTACATCACTCCCCCCTTAGAATAGTTCCGTCCTCGGAACTACACTAGTGGAGAGGATCAGACACCTAGAAAAATATTATAACATACCAATTTCAAAACACAGCATCATATTTAATTTAACAATCCAAGTACATAAGGAGTACATATAGAAACTTTCATACTTCTAGTCACAACCAAAACGTATCATTGTTTTAGCAGCACAACAAATTACATTACATCCTCCTGTACCCGTGATGACCCACATCTTCCTTCTCAGCCTACACCTCAGTTAGTGCGAAAACACGTCCCTGACGGAAGGGCTTCTTCCCTTGATCATTATTCTTCTGCCCTGGTCCACTGTTGTTCTTTTGCAGTTATGGGCATTTTGGCCTGACGTGCCCAACCTTTCCACAATTGAAACACGTTCGTTCACTATCCTGAACCATATTCCTTGGGCATTGGGATTTAACGTGTCCTCGCTCTCCACAGAGGAAACACTTCACTGGCTTGATGGCTTCTATACTGGTATTAGGCTTCTGGAACTTCTGGTTCGGGCCTTGCTCCATGAAATCTGTGGCTGGAACAGATCGCTTTCCTTCGTTTTGATTCTCGTTCTTCTCTTGCGAGATATAAATATAAAGGAGATAAACAAAGTTGCTTAAACTACCGAGAAATTAAACTAATGAGTCATACAATAAAAATTTGGGAGGGAGTGATCGAACATAGACTGAGACTAGAAACTACAGTGTCTGAGAATTAGTTTGGGCTTATGCTTGGGATGTCAACAATGGAAGCAATTTATGTACTGAGAAAACTAATAAAAAAATATAGGGAGAATAAAAAAGATCTACATATGGTTTTTATAGATCTAGAAAAAGCATATGATAAAGTCCCTAGAGACGTAGTATGGTGGGTGTTAAATTATAAGAGTAACTAATCGGTATATTGAGGTAATTAAGGATATGTATGAAGGGGCAACGACCACAATTAGAACAACCACAGGAGAGACCATCGATTTTTCTATTACAGTAGGTTTACACCAAGGTTTGGCTTTAAGCCCCTACCTCTTTACTTTGGTTATGGATGAAATGACGTGAGGAATACAAGTTGAGGTGCCTTGGTGTATGCTTTTTGCTGATGACATCGTCTTAGTGGACGAGATTAAAGCAGGAATCAATGCTAAATTAGAATTGTGGAGATAAACTTTGAAAGCTAGAGGCTTTAGGATAAACAGAACTAAAACAGAATATATGGAGTGTAATTTTAGTGATATTCGGAACACAACTGAAGAAGTAGTGAAGCTTGATGGCCAAGAGATACCTAAGAGAGACCGTTTAGGCTCGATTATACAATGAAATGGGGAGATTTGTAAAGATGTTATACATAGGATCCAAGCAGAGTGGCTTAAGCGGAGAAGTGTCAGTGGTGTTATGTGTAACAAACGTATACCTTTGAAGTTGAAGAAAAAACTTTATAGCACGACTGTTATACCAGCAATAATGTATGGAACAAAGTGTTGAGCAACAAAGAAACATGTCCAAAAAATGAGTGTAGCGGAGATGAGGATGCTAAGATGGATGTGTGGTAAAACAAGGATAGAATTAGAAATGAGCATATACGAGACATGCTAAAGATAGCTCCAATCCAAGATAAGTTAAGAGAGAATCGTCTCAAGTGGTTTGGACATGTCACACGTAGACCTAGTAGTGCCCCCCGTTAGAAAGAGTGATTTGATAAGTATTGAGGGTAGAGTTAGGGGTAGAGGAAGACCTAAACTAACTTGGGTGGAAACGGTGAAAAAAGATATAATAGCTTGTGACCTTACAGAAGATATTGCGCTAAACCGTGCAGAATGGAAAACCAGGATTCATGTAGCCAACCCCAACTAGTTGGGAAAAAGGCTTTGTTGTTGTTGTTGTTGTTGTTGTTGTTGTTGTGTTTTGCTAACTATATAATTTAGCATGTCTAATCTCTACTATTTAGACACATATAGTAGATTAGATGTAATTAAATGCGGATAATTATCTATATTGGTTGCAAACTTGCAATTGTATTATCCGCACTACAATTCTATGTATAATGTATGTATTTAAATCACATTTAGGATCTGTGTTTTCACCTGATCTGGTATCCAGATATTTCCTAAAAATTGCCAATATCCACATGATATTCGATATGAAAATTTATCATCTGTCATCCTGATATCCGATACTAGAATGGCATTCAAGAAGCGTATTAAAAGTCAGAACTGTCTATATGTCGAAATTTATGAACATATTATTAAATTTAGGATACATGTGCGATCAAGTGCCCAAAGAAAGTACTGAAGTGTTGCTGGTTTGGACATGGATACAAGACTTCATTATATAAGAATCCGTGCTACATAACCCACAACCATCGGCTTAATCTGTTGGGTAAAACTGATTATAATACTGGAATATGATGAGAAATTTACACGGCACCCAAAAAACACCTAGTACGCCTTAGATTTCATCTTCAAAAGAACATCAGCAAAGAAAGAATACAATGAATAATGATAAATACATAAATTAATAAATAAACAAATAATACATAAGCCTACCTTGTATCTACATGGACCCCAAGTGGAACAACAATTCTATGAGGCCATTGGAGCTGGTCGGAAACAATTGAAGTCACAGTATCCTAAGATATAGAAGAATAGTTGGACTTTAGATTACTAATCAATTGAATGGCTTCCAAATGAGATTAACATAAATACTTTGTAGCAAAGAAGTAAAATAATTTAAACTTACTTGTATCATGTCAGAAAGACCAGGAATAGCAGTTATGCTTCCTCCAACAGCTTTCAATGTGTAATCTATTCTCGGTTTTGGCTGAAATGAACACGCATAACGTTGCCATAATTAATATCCATCATATCATGTAAATATCAAAACTAAGTTACTTTCCAGAATTATAACAGCTGGAATTTGAGGACAAAGCATATTGCATGTAATCAATACAACAACAACAACAAAGCCTTTTTCCCAACTAGTTGGGGTCTGCTACATGAATCATTGTTTTCCATTCTGCTCGGTTTAGTGCAATATCTTCTATAAGGTCACAAGATATCATATATTTTCTCACCGTTTCCACCCAAGTTAGTTTAGGTCTTCCTCTACCCTAAATTACCCTCAATACTTATCAAATCACTCTTTCTAACGGGAGGCACTACTAGGTCTACGTGTGACATGTCCAAACCACCTGAAACGATTCTCTCATAACTTATCTTGGATTGGAACTACCTTTAGCATGTCTCGTATATGCTCGTTTCTAATTCTATCCTTCCTTGTTTTACCACATCCATATCTCAGCATTCTCATCTCCGCTACACTCATTTTTTGGACATTTTGTTTCTTTGTTGCCCAATACTCTGCTCCATACATCATTGTTGGTCTAATAGCCGTCCTATAAAATTTTTCCTTCAACTTCAAAGGTATACGTTTGTTACACAAAACATATTGCATGTAATCAATAGTCATATAAAACCATCCAAGCTCGTCTAAACCATCCAAGACCATTCAGATTAACTGATGCAGCTCTGGTAAAGTTGCAAATACAAGTAAGGGGCATCATTATCATACCTAAATCCTAATCTCAATAAAGGAACTGGGACTATGAACTATATTCATTCCTGTTCTGGGCCATAAATATAAAGAAATGCAGGTTATCTCTGCTTCACATTACTATTATATAAAAAAAAAATATTACATGCCATTCATATTGGTTTTTCAGTGATTCTAGAAACCGGTGGTACTGTATAACTTAACCCAATTCACACAGAAGCAGTGCTGCTCAGCTACTTAATTTCAGAATTTGAGATTATCAGAAAGTATACAGAATGGACACGGAGGTAAGAGAAAATGAAATATCTAGTTATATGATGTATTTCAAGAGAGTGCTTAATGTAAGAGTTTGAGTTTAACAGAATATGAGGAGCATGGACAGGAAGGTGAGAGAATTTTATATATACAACGACAACAACAAAGTCTTTTTCACAAGCAGTTGGGGTCGGCAAAAAAAAAAAAAAAAACACATGCCACTCCAAGTGTAACTCTATTTGCAACTCTCTCACATGATAGGTCCATGCATAATTCTAAAATGGAAAAATAAAAGTGAAGTTACTTGGGACCACTTAATTATTTTAAGTGCACAAATCATATGAGAGTTGCAATTAGAGTAGCATGCCATCATTTCTCTCTACATATATGGTGTATTTCAATTTCCTGTTATTCCCGTCTCTAATTAACCATTTTGACATTTTAATGTGTTAAACCCATTTCTATTTTACCTTTTCATATTTTAAAACATAAGGTTCCCGGTTCCAAGCCCAAAAATCAACACTGAGATTGGTCCCAAGGTAAAAATTAGAAGGCTGAACTCATTAACATCCGCACTTTTTAGATGATAAAATTAAAATATTACTTTATAAATTCAATGACAAAAATTAAGTGTTAAGTGTGAAGTTCTATTGCTTATCAGGAAAATCCTCAAATGAACTTGTTCTCAACTTGATAGATAAAAGGGAAATAATTTCTGCTTAGCAGTAGGAAGAAAATTCTACTATCGATCCACATGCCCACTATATCTTGTTCCTATTCATATTTCCTCTCCATCACTTCTTTTCCTTCTTCTATTGAGCGTTAATTACCCAAACTTCTTCGATTTTTTTCCCGAAATAGACGACTTTTTGAAACTAATTCCCAAAATAGATCACTTTCCAAACTAATTCCCAAAATAGATCACTCGTAGTACCGAACTGCGGCCTCTTCTGTAACATGGTCGCAGTTCTCTACTACGGCCTACATACATACCAAAAAGTCCAGATTCCAAAACTTTGTTTAAAAATTGTCAAGTCCAAAAAAGTCCAAGAGAGATATAACTGAGACCGCAGTTGGGTACGGCGGCCTCGATAATACGGAGGCCGCAGTTGACAACTGCGGCCTCCGTTATTTCAAATTTTATAAATGCTGGAAAATGAATACATTAATTCAATTGAAATTACAATAATGCATACATTACAAACTGATTACATATAGATTTGATTAGAGGCAACAATCACTTTAGTATACAAGTACATGCTGGGTTTCTTCTCAAACGGGTAGGAAGGACTACTAATTCTGCATTTTTTTCAATGCAGAAGTAGCAGTTGTACTCCCTGCATACACTTCCATGCAGCACCATTAGACAGAGACATCAATTATCGGGTTAGGAGGTTGAAGTAGTAGTGGGTGTAGAAGTATATTTATAGTACTTTACAACTTTTTGACAAGCACTCCTCCTATTCATACTATTTGGTGCATGAATAGAAGGTGTGCATGTTAAGAAGTTGTAAAGTCACATGAATACATTGTGATACCCTCTACTACTCCATCCTCCAAACCAGAGAATTTATGCACTCTGCCTAATGGTGGTGCATTGAAGTGTATGAAGGGAGAAGAAGCTGCTACTCATGCATTTATAAAAGAAAGAAAATAGACAGAATGAGAAGTCTTTCCTGCCCATTGAGGGAAACCCATCATGTACTAGTATACTAGTATGAACATGCATCTATCTCCCTCCTTAAACTCGCATAAACTCAACATGATCTCACATATTTGAATACATGATCCATTACTACTCACATATTTTTTTATTTTTTTTCATCCCCGAAATTTCTCTTTTTTTCATCTCCCCCCCCCTAGATCATTGATTTGACATGTGAATCATTGATACACATTCCAACAAAATACTGTTTTGGCAGTTTGCATTGATTTTTCATAAACAACATTGATACACATTCCTAAAAACTAATACTAGCACATAAAAAGTATCAGCAGAAGCCAATATCAGTGAGGCCACAGTTGCCCCGCAGTTGGCAACTGCGGCCTCAGTTATTTTAATTTTTTTATATATAATACGTTTGGCAATTTGCATTGATTTGACATAAACATCATTGATACACATTCCAGCAGGTCAGGTTTTGCAGTTTGCATTGATTTGGCATTGATACACATTCCAAAATAGACCACTTTTGGCTTTTGGCATTTTGCATTGATTTGGCATTGATACGCATTTCAACATAGACAACTTTCAGCACATTAAAAAAACATCAGCACAAATAACCAAAATAGGACCGAAATTTTACTGAGGCCGCAGTTGGCAACTACGACTGTGAAATTTTAAAGTTTCCAAACAGTAGACAACTCTCTGGACATTTGGAAGTTTCACAGTCGCAGTTGCCAACTGCGACCTAGTTTTTACTGAGGCCGCGATTGGTAATTGCGACTGTGGAAACTTCCAAATGTCCAGAAGTTGAATCTTTGATATGTAATGTGCAAGAAATCTAAAACTTCGAAAAAAAATTAAAATAACGTAGGCCGCAGTTGTCAACTACGGCCTACATATTATCGAGGCCGCAGTACCCAACTGCGGCCTAAATTATCTCTCTCTTGAACTTCTTTGGACTTGAGAAATTTTAAACCAAGTTTTGGAATCTGGATTTTTTTGGTATGTATGTAGGCCGCAGTAGGAAACTGCGACCATGTTACAGAAGAAGCCGCAGTTCGGTACTGCAAGTGGTCTATTTTGGGAATTAGTTTGGAAAGTGGCCTATTTTGGGAATTAGTTTCAAAAGGTGGTCTATTTCGGGGGGGAAATCAACTTCTTCCGAGCTGCATTCTAATTGAAGTGGCTTCAAATACATAACAAAGATAATAATGACGTTTTTAGCTACAAATAATGCTTCAATTTTTAGTTTTATTTTGTCATCAATAACTTGTCAAAGTAAAAAGTTTTAAGTTAGCATCTATAGGTGCTAACAGATAATCAGAATTAAGTACATTTATAAGAATAATAAGGTAATACGAATTAGAGAAAAAATGAGAGCTGATGTAGATTGTCGTGCATTTGCAGACTCACCAGTTAGGATGAGCAATAGGATAGGAATTCAGAGCAAGGAGAACCACAGGTATACATATTAAAAAAAACTTTGGTTGATATAGTTAAGATTTTTAAGAAGCACAAACGTATAAACTAGCTGCTATTGCTGCAATTTTGACACAGTTAAAGAATATCCTTAGAGACAGTTGAATGGCAAAGGGGTTCATGTAGCCAACTGCTACAGCCTACAGATACTCAGTTGTTGATAATGTGTCACGGCTGTCCTATAAAGTTTCAACGTGACAGTACAAATCGTGAGGAAGATATGTTTGTAACAAGTTAACAGCTAGTGTTATCTTCTACGATTATATCCATGCAATAGAATTGCAGAGAATTGGAACAAAAGGAAAATATGAAGCGATATTACAAAGTATATGCTTATTTTAGCAAAGCTAAAGGAGCTATCTGACATCCATAATTAGTCCATGAAGATGCTTCTCACTAAAACCTAAAAATGACAACTGTATCTCGCAAACATAAAATGGAAGAAACGGAAAGCACTATCAGCTGAAACGCTAATCCATATGCAATCCATATGACTTCTTGATTTGCAACTTGTCATTTGCAATCCATATGACATTATTAAGGACAAATTTTATATAACATCCTTTATCAATCAAAACATCATTTAGAAAAACTAGAAATAGACCCCTAAAGATAATATGTGGTAAGTTTTAAATTATTATTAAGAAAAGGGAAAATTATTTCAAGGCCATCTTGGTTTATTTTTGAAGCCAATGAGTTTTATAAATACTAAAAGACCCAACCCTCTAAAATTGATTATTTTTAAACCCAATTAACCTTATTAATTAGATTATTTATCAATTTAAATATTGTTCAGTTGTATTTTCTATATTACCTTTTCAAACAAGAAAGGAGTTATTTTTTCTTCTTCTTCATTTTTTTCTCACAAAATAAAGAGATTCAAATCCTCAATAGAATAGAAATATATTTAATTAGAGTTCCATCTGAGAATCAAAGTCTTAGATGAAAGATTGAGAGAAAAGTGGATGGTGGTAATGGAGGTACATGATCCATCCTCAAAATAATCTTCCTCTCTTTCTCCATTTTTTTTGTTTCTTTAAGGATGATAAATATCGGTGTTTGATGGAATACATGAAACCCTCATTATATACCTCGGCTCCCCCTCGACTCACTCTTCTAGTAAGACTTGATTACCATATGAAACCCTAATTAGATAACTCTTTGTTTTGTTAATGAAATTTGATCTCTTTATTTTGTGAGATTTTGGAATCAATATTGATTCCCATAAAAATGTTCCCGAGTATTCTTGATTCTTCGGTTTGACTGAATGAGAATTCTTCCACAACGCATGGAGTTTTTTTTTTTTAATTTGATTATTCTGTGAAGAAAACTTCTTATATTTTATAAGGGTAATATATAGGAAATGCAATAAAAAATATATTTAAGTCAGTAAAAGATTAATTAAAAAGGAGGTTTGGGTATAAAAATATTGTATTTTAGGGTGTTGGGGTTTTTAGTATTTATGAAACCCTTCGGGTTTAAAAATAAATCAACATCTAGTTTTGGTTCTTGAAATAATTTTCCCTTAAAAAAACAATGTCCTATATTAGGGAAATCGAAGTATGATGTGAAGAGATAGTTCTTAATAGGGTAATAAATAAAGAATAAAGGATTCACTTCTATTTCTATCACTACAGGCTTACATAAATGAATGATATTACGTCCATGCTTCTTCACATCGGTTACAAATGAATATGAAAATGTATATTCAGCTTCAGGTTTTGCATATATATTGTAGTCTTTTGTGAAATAAGAAATAGGATCACTTACAAGGTCGAAATGTGAAGAGATTTAAATCTAAAAAACTTTCGCGCAAATATAAGGAAGGTGTAATCACATTTTCATGAAGAAGAAATACTTGATGAGTGAATAGTTTTCTATATTTAGAATCAGCCAATCAATAGTAACAATGTTGAGATAAAGAATTTTGTTCCACTTAGAAAGCAAGAATTAAAGTTGAGGTCTGCTATTTGAGCATTTACTGCCCATGGCATAGAAAGTACGACTAACCTGGGCATATAGATCACAATGTTAGGAAATTAAGAAATGACTAGAAAATACTGGGTATAGCTAAAACAGAGATGTTGAGATGGATTGGCAGAAATACAATGAGAATAAATTGAAGTTACTTCAATCTAGGATATTGGACAATTCTTATAGATGAATTTTACATATTCTATGAAAATGCACCTAAGGTTTTATTTAAGCTATTCACATTGGACAAGATAGGAAACTTACTAGAGTAATTAAGAACTTTACAACAAATCTTAAAAGGCATGATCTTTAGGATTAATAGCACATCAGAGGTGTTACTCAGATGGAAGCACCTCTGATGAGAACAAACTTGGACTGACGGTGTTACCAAATAGATGAAAACAAAGGACAAAGGGTGCAAAAAAAGATACAAGAATCGTTAATTTACTGAGAGATGATCGATTCATGAGTGTCATTATAGTACATTGCAGAACCTGCAAAAAATTGGAATTCAAATCCTGCTGAAGGTAGAGTGCATCCCTTCGCTACCCCACCCTACTCCACATACATACCCATACACAACCCTTGTGAACCGGTGAGATGTTGTAGGCCAAGGCAAACTTTTTTATTAAGTTTATCATATAATGGCTATAAAATTATATCTCCCAGTAATCGCTTGGTCATCTAGTTCACATAATTATACTTTCAAGAAGACATTGTAAACATAAAAGGTTTAATTATTTCAGCTGCAACCCTGAGTTGCAAGATATATATTGGATACCTCTGCAAGGAGAGCAACTACAACAGCAGAAATGCAGGGTATTTCTTCAGAAAGCTGGAAGATAACCCGAATCACAGTGAAAACCTGAAGGTCCTTCAACTGCAAAGAGAGGGGAAATTTTGATAATTTCCTTTCTATCCAGAAAAAAAGTAATAAAAATTAAATCATACAGTTTTGATTTGACCATCAAGAAATGTCCAGCTAAATTCAAATCAAGCAACACCAGTTTAAAGAGGGGAGAAACATTAGTATTTGTATGCTAAGCTAATATCCGAAAATGATCTTTTAAGAGGCATAACTACCTGAATTGGCAATGAAGCAACAAGAGCTTCAACTGCAAGAATTATACTTGGATCTCCACCCCACCTCAAGTCAATATCCATTGTAATTTGACCTTTCTTTAAGCTCTGCACCCGGATACCTTAAGAAAAGAAAAATGCCATAACTGAATGTGACTATTTGAAATTTGAAATGTGAAAAATATGCAAATTTCGAAGAAATCAGGGACAACAGAATCTTAGGTAAAATAGTGTGTTTGCAGACCTGACACACTATCTGGATCATAAAGAAACCAAACATACATGTTTGACTAAAGTAAGAAAGAATAAGAGCATCTGTAGTCGTTGGCACCCAATTTTGGGTTTTTGGCAAATAGAAACAGGAAAAAAGGCGGCGCTCTGTAGTCGTTGTTAGCCAAAATTTGGCTTTTACGAAATCCAAATAGGACGGACGGATGATAATTTTCCGTCCGACATTAAAATTAAAATTTAAAAAAAAACCTAAAAAAAATATTTAAAAAATGGGAAATGATTAGGAAATGCTTGGGTGATAGTGACATTTGAACACAAAATTTTTCAAAAGTTGCCCTGATGTGTAGGACGAGGGATTAAGTTCCGTTTGTGATTTTTTGGCAATTTTCAAATGGAACGGACGGGAAATCATTTCCCGTCCGACCGTTTTTTTTTTATTTAAGGGACGGGGAATAATCCCTCGTCCGATGAGTACGCGTGAAAAAAATCTCTCGGACGAAAAATAATCTTTCGTCCGATCGAACGGACGAACGGACGAAAGATTATCTTCCGTGAGCTATATTTTGGCAATTGCCATTTCGTCTGCCAAATATAGCTCGCGACTGTAACAATGAAACCCAATTTTTGGGTATTTAGCCAACGCCTACAGCGACCGAAATTTTGGCAAAATGACCAATGACTACAGATGCTTTAAGATAACAAAAGGGGGACCATGGAAATGCAGACATTTATGACCAGCTAATTGGCTGGAGATGTGAGCATCAAAAGCAGACAGACAAACTGCAGACTAGAAATTTACAAACAAGATAACATAAGGGTAAATTTGAAAATGAGTACTATGGATTTTCCATGAATTGGCTAATCAAGTTAAAAATAGTAATAATCATGCCCTTAACACCTGTCACAATTAAAAGCAACTAATCAACTGTCAAATTTGATTAGCCTAACATCGACAAAATTACCTGTTGCGCCTAGCTGATATGGTATTAACTATATACTCTTCCTCTCTTAGTGGGAGGTCTTGGGTTCAAAATTTCATTCCTTCCTTCTTTTTCAAGAATAAGAGGAAAAGAAACTAAACCACACACACAATGCCTACAGGTCGACATAATTAAGCACAAATTCTGGTAATAGGGGTGGGTGTGTGTGTGTGTGGTGGTGATGGTGGGGGGGGAGGAGGGGGGAGAACATCATTTTTTTCAAAAACTTCCTTGCAATCTAAGTCATCCAGGATTGCATTTGGTGCTGCCATGGATAATGCCAAGTAAAAAGTGTTGCGAGCAAAGAGTGTTTGAAAATGAAGTGCTTTGGTTTAAGATTTCTCTTAGGAGGCAAAAGCACCTCTTTGAGCTATGGCATAAAAGGTGGGGAAATTCCAGTACTGGAGAAGTGCTTAGAGCTCGACATGCTTTTTCTCCTTTTGTGAACACTTGTTTTGAGCCTAAAAGCGCTTGGAGACAAAAATGCCTCTAAGATTTGAAAAGAAATGCAAAAAATTTAACCATGTGTAAAAAAACTAAAAACATGTAAAATAAACAGTCCACGTGCTAAAGTTAAACAGCAAAAGAAAATCATTGAGAGGAGCATACAAATTGGAAGTCCAAACAATAGATCTTCATCTAAACCTTTCTGAAACTTTTAGACACTACATTAGACTCAAAACAACAATCAACCACAATAACAGTTATAAATAACTGCATTATTAAACATCTTGGTTATATTTGCTTTGTAAGTAGCTACTTACAAGATGAACAAAATCTTTTTTGAGACAAATTATGTAGGAAATGTTTAATTGTATGGACTATGAACTTTTTCATATCAGGTGTGCATGCATTTTTCCACTGACGGGCATGAAACTCAACTCCTATCCATGGTTAGATACTCATTTACGAAGTTCCACAAAAACTAATCAAAAGTTTAATTTGTAACCTTCCACATGTTGACTGAGTTTTAGTAACAAGAAAATTGAACCTACATTGTGGTCCATTGTCCAATCCCTTCATGAAAAATTATAAAACAACATTTTAACCCTGATCTACCGTCAAACATTAATGAGCAGCAGTATGTCCTCACACAGCATATGGCAAATACAGTTCATAAGAAAATGTCAGTGCAATAAAATGAAACTGAATCATGAATACATGATAAAAATAATCAAATACTATGACTCAGTGTCAAACTGACAGCTTCGTAGATAACACCATCATGAAGCAGCGGACAGGTTATAAAAAAGGTAAAAGATAAAGAAACTTTCTTTGTTTTTGAGGAACCACATCGTTAAAAATTAAGTGGTAAACCTGTATATTTTAGAAGAAAGAAAACAAACCTTCAATCTTAGGAGACACAGTTCCAAGAAAGAGTTTGCTAAACTTAAGTGATGTTATTCCTGGTGGACGATAATCATCTAATAGCGGCTCCACAGATTCTCTAATAACCATTGATGCTGCCTGTAATGAGAAAGGAAGAAGAAATTAGTGAGGTAATATTTGACCAGCAGCCTCGCGAGGTTTACAACCAAACAGTCATGAATAAAAGTATAACTGTATAAGAAGCTCTGAAAGGAATGGAGCCAACTTCTACAAACCTGGTGTTGAATCACTTGATTGGAGTCAAATAAATTAATAGTAAAGGCACTATGAGCTAGAGAAGGTCTAGTTACATAACTTGACAACCAATAGGTTCTGGTAATGTAGTTTACGCTCATGCGACGAATGATCAAGCCTCTAAATTTCCATAGATTTAGAAAGAGCCCAAACAAAGAGGTCTACAGACCACATTGGTCTCCAAGGCACAACATAAGCTAAAGAGATAATGAATTCACATCCCTAAACAAGATACAAGTGATTTGTAAGCTGTAATCCCAAAAAAAACACTTAAGATGATAATGGAGGAAAGCATATTAAATTATCTATGTTCTTATCAGTTAACAGGATACAAACTTAACTGGGTCTTCATACATCGAATACCTAAAAGATTGTTAGATATTAGGTATACAGAGTGCAGGGGCTTTAATCTGAACATAACCTAATAATAACCGGCAGTCAGAAACTGAAAGGAACCAATGTCCACTGCCTGGCTAAGACTTAAAACGAATACAAAACTCGAAAAATAATGACTTTTAGAAACTGGAATAGTTGCTTGGACATTTAGTGAAGATCTTCAAGTAATCTCCCATGGACTGGCCATATTTATGTGTTCCAGCATAAAAAATAGATAGAAATAATGTGTAAACAAAAAATTGCTATGATTTATCAGAATCTGGTGCATGAAGTGCTTCCTACATTTAATGTCAGAATGTGGAAAGAACATTTTGCTTGGCTACCCACACACAAAATTACTGGACAAAAACAAATGTAAAACATAATTACTGCTGTTTCCAACATTCCTTTTAGGAATTATATTACCCAGACAGAAAAGAAATGTCACAGGCTCACAGCTATTACCATAATATTTAAGCCTGATAATTTTCAATAACCCTTGACACAAATAAATTGTGTACTTATTCAAGAAGGGATCGACATCTTCATCACACATTCTCTCTAACTTGGTCAAACTGACACATAATTCCTGGATTCAACAGAAATGTGTCTTTCATAACAATGTCCTCTAGCAAGTATGAGAAATTTATTTCCATAACATTTTCAATCATACAATATCACAGGTCCAACAGTAGTTGAATTTTTTGTCATAGTTACAAGTGTCAACATTTTCTCACCATGTGTCGCATGACTCTCTTCTTTGCATCATCCACATTTCTCTACGTTGATAAGAAAGCTTCACTGCAATCTCCAATAAGTGAATTTTGTATGGCAGGCTCTAAACGGAAAATTTGATAGAACAGTTACATCCATTCAACAAAATTCTGGGTGATGCCCATTTCATTTTGCTTCTCTTCTTCACTTAAAGTCGGGCTGAACTTGCACCAAACACATGCTATGTTTGATGTATCATTTTTCTAATCACTAAAATCATGTTGGGCAAACATTCAATGGTTACTGGACGCATGATAGCCTAATTTGAAAACTATTATGTGAAAATGGTATTCAAGCACAGGAATAAGCAAGTCACAAATTCAGCCATATGTATATAAGTCTATGCGTATGTAAAGGTATGCATCTTACTTCAGCAATGAAAGGCCATAATTTGCTCAGTTGCTTGTTCAGCCACTTCACCTGCAGAACAAAGGCATGACAAAAATGAAAACCAAAAATAGTATTGGAGTCAATACAATAAAACCTAACAATAGAATAAATAAACAAATACATAGCCATGAGATCAATTGATAGCCATAGTATAGCTTTTCCCCTTTTTTACTTTCCAAATTACATGCATTCAACAAATAACTAAAAAAAAATTCTAACTATTTCTCACAGAAGACGCAAAAGGAAAAAACATCATAAAAATTAATACATGTGATTTTAACGAGTGATTATGAATAGTTTATCAAGTGATACCTGCAACTATGTTTCTCTTAACTCTCAAAAAACTTCTTGTTTCCATGTTACTTGAGAAACCATTTGAAGCTTGATAATAATAATTTAATTAATGAGCGTCTCCAGTTTCCGCTTCACCAAGAAGATATTTTTATTTAGTCGTTATTGGCTAAAGGTGGAGACACCTCAACTAAGAATATTCATATACCTGAAGTAAATTTCAAGCTAATTATAAGACATCTTAGCTCGTTAGTCCCCTCCATCAACCTACTCATCCCCAGAACCCCGAAGATCCCTAATTCTATTCGAAGGAAATATCATATGAATGATCCGAACAGCGTCTTGTCGACATGTCTAAAATAGTCTAAGGATGTGATTTGAAATCATTTAAAATTTGTTTACCTATGCATTAAAGCTATACAAATTGTATAGTTGAAATATCTTTAATTTTGTAAAAATGTGATACATGGGCAAACAGATTGCAAATGACTTGATCTTGCATCCTTAAATTATTTTAGGCATGTAGGCCCACCATGGAGAGGTCTCCACCCTAATTTGGGGCCTTGGTATAGAGAGAGAGAGAGAGAGAATTGTATGTGAAGATACAAAAAAAAAGGATGAAACAGCTCCATTTGTGTAAACTGCATATTACAAAAAATAGGTCATATGGCACGTGTAATAGAGATGTAACTTCTTTGAAACACTTTGGTACTGCTCCCAGATCAGAAATATGAATCAGATGACATAAAGCCATCTTATTATCTTCCTGTAAAGAAAAATATGGCGGATTAACTGATCAGATCTTTACATGAATCAGTTGATGAAAAAGCCAAGGCAACAAAAACACGTTGGGTCTTACTCAAGCCTGGCTCTGATCTAGAATGAGGTATAAATAGTTCAAATCATTAAATGTTCTTAATTTATAGTATATATTAAGATGTACTTCACTTCAAAGTATTCACGCATGCTCATTTGTTGTCAATGCATGCATATTTACAGTCAAAGGCATGGGTTGTGAACCAGAATAACACCAAGTATGCACCCAGTATGTCACTATCAGGAACTAATCTGGATAGTGGACAATTAGAACTTTAAGCAATAATTTACCTGTTCAAATGCTGGAAAAGACACCCATTCAGGATAATTGTCACCACAAAGTTTCTTCAAATCTTCTCGGTTAAGTGACCCTAGAACCTTTATATCAACAGCCTGTAAAAGAAGATTTAATCAATATTACATTTAAACATAAATCATTAGTATAGAGAAAGAAAAGGGCTATAAAAAAATTTCTAATGCCCAAACGACAAAATCCGCCAATTGACTATTTCAATCAATTTTAACGCAAAATGAGAAATCACTGGGAGCGATGGCCATGCTCCTCAAAACTCTTACAGACGTATATATCATATTTGAGGTTTAAAATTAGCAGGTAATTAATACACAAATTTAAATATGATTAGTTTTTGTGATTCAATTCATCAATACCTTTATTCAATACCTATAAAGGTATGGATGGTTAAAAAAATAATCAAACGCTCTAAGAAACAGGATCGTAACGAATTTAATACCTGATTTTATGAGATAGATAAAATTATAAAATGAAAAGATTTGACCCATTTTTCTGAGATCAGCCTGTAAACCCTGCTATTCCAATATCCATTTTGAACTAAATTAGAAAAGGCTGAGGCTAACATGACATTAAAAGCATATATCAAAATTAAGTCAATAATCAGATAAACGAACTTGTTCTACTTGACCTTTGGCTTTACTCGTGCATTGGAGTTGCGTAATTTCACAGAGAAAACCAACCAATCACCTCTCTCAGGACAATTTATTAGTATGCAATACTTTTTGAAGGTTGCACCTTGATACATGCTTAAACAACATGTAATAACTAGATTTTCCTATGTGTCAGTTGGCCTTCTTAGGTTCATGCCATACCTGTCTAGTGCATAGTTTCTTGGCCAGTAATTAGTACAAACTATTAACTAGCAAAGTTGAGGTCAAGTGGAGAGATGGTCATAGAAAATCATGGATATATATTCACTATATCAGATGCCAATGAGATGACAAACCCATTCATAGTTATGATGACAAAAGTTAAACTACAAAATTTCAAATCCCAACTATTTGGAATCAAGTGGAACTAGATAGTGTAATTTGAAATTAGGACAGTCTGGTGTGTTCCTAGTATAGGCATAACCAAGAATTCAAAACACAGCTGATACCAACACATAAAAGTCACAGCTTGATACCAATATGAACCAGTTGTTTATAAGATTTGACATATATAATTGCACACAAGAGCCAACTAACTTGTTCAATGCTTTTTAAGTTTTACAATTATCTGGTTTAGTTGTGTTATGCTTTAATTTCTGCTGAAACACACTAGTACAAGCATGACTTCAACGGCGTTGAGAGGGATAACTCAAATGAAGCTAGAGACAAAATGAGAAGTAAAAAAGATCATTGTCACGCCTATTTCATTGTAAACTTCATTGAAACCAAATGTAACCACCAACATTTATTTAACATACCAAAATACAACCAAATATAAAAAATACTTCATAAAAGTTGAAGTCACCAATTAGAGTGTGATAGTACTCTTAGAGAGTTCAATACAAAAAAAGGTTTTTTGTGTCTGTTTAGTGTATCAGTCCCTAACAAATAGGTAGATTTTCTACAAATAAGCATTTTTGTATCAAAACCCCAGAACGTGAGGCACATGCATAAACAACACCTTTGCCGATTTTCATTGTTTAACCATTGTTAGACCTGATAGGAAAATGACCAAATTACCCTTTCATTTGGCTCACCACACCCACCATTGAAATAAAAAATAGAGTGAGCCCCACGTATGAGAAGATGACGATAGGAAATGAGAAAAAAAACCAGGGAAGGAGAGTGATGTGGGTAAATAATTCAGCTCCACCAGAGCCGTCAGATCCAGTATCCGCAAATCCCCTTAAATCAGACTCATATGCTCTATGGGTCGCCTGCTGATCCAGCACACCAATCAGACCCACAGAAGAGGGTCAACCCGGCCAACTAGGGTTCCCTCTCTCTGCCTACAAATAACAAGTCTCCACCACTGTTAGAAGGTAATGCATTTTTTGCCACTCAAACCCTAATCCACTTTTATCATTGACTAACTAGATCGTCGAAGGGTCAGTCGGAGGGATCTCTCTTGGTGTTTCTAGCAATTTTGCAGGCATTCAACGGCCATCAAACACCACCAGATCCACCACACCAGCCACTTGCTCAGCCACGAATCTAGACCAGATCTGTGCCCTAGTCTATTTTTCCCTTTCCAAATAACCAGAACACACATGTTGCTCCCACTCCAAAACTGCAGCATCAGATTGGCGTCGTCTATGAGAATCTAGGCAGATCCAGGACTAGACTCCGGTCCCGTTCCACTACTGTTCCCTTCCATGCACCCAAAGCCAAAAGAGTGGCCATTGCAGGACGTCATGCCGACCCTCCTCCTCATCCGTCTCGCAGTCATGTGAACACGCAAGGGTTTCGAAGGCAGCGAGCCAACGTCCGTCAGGACTGGGTCCAAGCGCTTCACGCTCGGTTGCGAGGCAACCGAGCGCCCGGCAGCCGATGACCTTCGGAACGTCATCAATAATCGGCAAACTATGGATGACCTCCGACACCAGCTCAACCGATCGAGGGACAGAGCTGCCCGATCCAACCAGACTCTAACCCAAAGCATTCACTCATCCCAGGGTCGGAAGCAGCGGCGCAGCCACTCCCCGAGAAATCGTCCACCCCCGAACAGTCAAGCCGAAGAGGTTCGGGTCACGAGAGCCAAGTTCCATGAGTTCAGAAATCGGTTGCGAGGCAACCCGAGCGCCCGGCAGCCGATGACCTTCGGAACGTCATCAATAATCGGCAAACTATGGATGACCTCCGACACCAGCTCAACCGATCGAGGGGCAGAGCTGCCCGATCCAACCAGACTTTAACCCAAAGCATTCACTCATCCCAGGGTTGGGAGCAGCGGCGCAGCCACTTCTTGAGAAATCGTCCACCCCCGAACAGTCAAGCAGAAGAGGTTCCGGTCACGAGAGCCAAGTTCCAAGAGTTCAGAAACAAGGTCCTCCAAGTCCTCCGAGGCGGTTCCAGAACCGAGCGTCAAAACGACAACCCTCGCCAGGAGAAGACTAGGATAGTGAGTCTCACGGCTCGACCCGGTCGGCGAGAGGGGATAATGTCGTCCTCAAGCGCCTCCAAGAGATGGAAGATTGCCTTGCCCGGATCGGCGAGGGCAGAAGACAATCCAATCGGGGGTATCAGCCTACACGACCCTCGTTCTCTACTCGAATCCTCGACGCTCTGATTCTGAAGAATTTCAAATTGCCTCAGTTCGAGACGTACAAAGGAGTCTAATCCTATTGATCACATGGAAGAATTCAAAACCTTAATGATGATTCACATCGCTTCAAATTATCCCCTCTGTCAGGCATTCCCAGCCACTCAACGTGGCCCGACACGGGAATAGTTCTCAAAGCTTGTCCCCAACTCAATTTTCTCATTCGACCAGCTCGAGGTGAGCTTCTTTCCTCACTTTGTGACCAGTCGCAAGGTCGAGAAGACGAGCGAGTCCCTTCTGGACCTCAGACATAAAGAAGGAGAGTCACTTTGGGACTTTGTGCGGAGGTTCACCGCCGAGACTAGAGCGGTCTCTTCTCTTGATGCTGAAGACACATCTGCGACCTTCCGGCACAATGTTCGCCACAGCCAGCTGAAGGCCTCCTTGGCGAAGAAGTTGGCCACTGATTTTCCCGACCTCCTCAACATGGTCGAAAAGTACATCTGAGCCGAGGAGGCTCTGCACCCTGAAGGTCTGAAAGAAACATCAGCCAAGGGGAAGGGAAAGGTCGATGATTCCGAGCCTACGAAGAAGGCTCAGAAAGATGCATTCGGACAGAGACGACCACCTCTTCGGGATTCCAATCCCACTTCGAGAAATTCACTCCGCTGACTCAGAGTGTGTCGACTATCCTCATGGAACTTGAGATCGTCCATCATCCTCCCCGATCCAACAACAACAAGAAGAGGGATCGAAGATTATACTCTCGATTCCATCGAGACCACAGGCACGAGATTGATAATTGTCGGACCCTCAAGGACGAGATTGGGGCATTCATCCAAAGGGGGTACCTAAGGGAGTTCACTCGAACTAACCTGAGGGTTTCACCTCCTTCCCGAACAGCCAAAAAACATCCAGAGGCAGAACCCAAGCCTGAAGGAGCCGCTGGGCCGGCCATTCTTCACTGTGTCCACGGAGGACCTATGCAGCAGAGTCGAACACCTCCCGTAAAGCCTTCGTATGGGAGGTTAACTCAGTCCATAACTATCCACCCCCTAAGGTCAAGGACTAGCGATCTCATTCTCCAACGAAGACCTAGAAGGCATCTGACTGTCTCATTGTGACTCCAAACGCTAACGAAAGAATTCTCGATCTCTCACGTCCTCGCCGCTCGGCATCAACCCCAAACACTAACGTGAGAATTCTCAATCTCTCAGGTCCTCGCCGCTCGGCATCGACCCTAAACGCTAACGAGAGATTCTCAATCTCTCAGGTCCTCGCCGTTCGACATCGACCTCAAACTCTAACAAGACTCCCAACCTTAACAAGAGGTTTCCAACGATCTCTTAAGTACCACGGAGCAGCCAAATTTTATTGATAAGATTCCTATAAGTTTACAAGATTACAAGATTGCAAGAAGTGTAAACGTTACAACAAGTGGCGAAGGTCGTTCAACCGACTTACCCCTCTGCCTGGGGGGCCTAGGACTGATGCAGGCTAGTTCGAGTCCTGCCGAGCGTATTCGATCGCCAACAGGCCTATCGACCTCAACCCTAGGGATGGCCAGAGTAGATGTCTCAGCCACCGAGCTTTGGGCATCTCCCTGCTTCGGCGCCTCCAATCTGAAAGTCGGAGATAGGCTGCCCATGGATGGCCAGCCATTTTCTGGAGAAGCAGTTCGGGAACGACCTACCACGAGCTTTGGGGTACCTGGAACCGAGAGGGCTCTCTACTTTTTGGACTTTGGATCAGAAGCCCCTTCGGAGCCGCCCTGAAGGGACCTCTTCTGCAACTTCGACTGATCAACAGCTTTCTACTTGGCCAATTGCGTCCCCCTTGCGTCGATAGCAGTGTCGTCCATTGCTGCGAAAGAAAATTAAAGTTATAAGGACGGGGGAAAAGAAATGGTCAAAAAAAAGAAAACAAAAAACATATAGGGGTCGACAGGGCTCAGTCCAATCCGGGCTAAATGCCTATCGCTCACGTTCAGCCAGCGGATACTCCAGCCCTCGGCGACCCGTTGCACATCGTCCCACTCCTTTGTCGTCAATTCCTTCCCTTTCAGGGGTTTGTGGTTCATTCGGTAAGAATGTCCCAAGGAGTGACTTCGGAGGATGAAGTACTTGCTCTTCCATTCCTTAATGGAATCCGGATGCCCATGAACTACCTGTTATGCTACCGAGGGAAAATGTAATATATCCCCTCGTAAAATCCCAAATGAGCTGAGGCCAAGAGCGGCTCGAAAATATTTCAACTTTAGCAGCACCCCCTTCTCCTCGCTGAGCAGTATAAAACACACCAGCTGCTTCCAAAAATTCGGACCATACTACATCGGACTCAAACCGGTCCAGTTCAATACTTCCTTCATAAATGGATGTAAGGGCAATCTCAACCCTGAGCTAAATGCGTCGACCGGAAACATGCAATACCATTTGGCTAAATTAACCATGGGCTGGAGACCAAGGTTCGACAACATAATCTCGTACTCCAGCGAGGTGAAGTAAGTCTCCCGTATGATCGGGAGGTCACTGCCTGTCAACACGCTCTGCTCGCCATCTATCTTAAGTTTAGGACGGCTCGGAGAAAAGGGTTGTACCCTAAATCGAACTAAGTCTTCGAGGTCGTCCGAGTACATCCTAATTGAGCCCGATTGTTGAAGATAAGGGACTTCAAGACTTTGTTCGGGAAGAATTCGAGCGGTTCCTCAAGACTGTCTGGAAGAGTCCACCTCAATCTCGTCCCATGGATTCGAGGAGCCTTCGCAACGTATGGCTTAATCAGGGGACCCAATAGAGTAGTCTCGCTTGAAGGATTAACCTCGAGGTCCTCACCTTCATCCACATCACCTACACCCTCGTCCTCCACCTATCCTCCGTCATCTCCAACTTCCTCTACCTCCACCTCGCCTTTGCCATCTGGTCCACCCTCGTCGACTACCTCCACCTCTTCAGCCTGTTCATCTGAGTCGCTCGACTCCACCACGAAGGGATTATGAGTCCAAAGTGGCTTCATATTGTATACCTTCTTGCTCTGCTCGAATTCTTCCCAGTCTAAAGAGTCAGAAAGACGATCATCGCCGCCCCAGCCAGACGTAGAAGCTGAGGAGCTGGACCGAGCCCTTGACATAATATAAAAATACTAACCTGTTATCGGTGCCGGAAAGTTTGTCGGAAAACTGATTGCTGGTTACTAAACAGTGCCTAGAGAGAAAAGCTCTAAGAATTAGATATAGAAAGCAAAATGAAAAAATGAGAGGGGGGGTAGGGGATATATAGACAGCTCCATGGTGCCTCAATATCCACAAACGATCTCAACCACGCAATCTAGATCCAACGGTGGACAAGATTTCGACGCCCCGATTTCCACAACCGTGAAGTCAGCAATCCACGTGCAATACACATGCCCACTATAGCCACAATAAGCGTAAACCGATCCATCAAAATCTCACAAAGTATACTTCGCTCAACACTCGACATGTTCCTCGAGCTAGCTATAAGCTTATTCACCAAGTATGTCTTGCTCAATGCTCGGCATGCCCTTCGAACTAGCTACAAGCTTTCTCACCAAGTACACTTCGCTCGATGCTCGGCATGCTCCTCAAGCTGGCTACAAGCTTTCTCACCAAGTGCGCTTCGCTCGGCGCTCGACATGCTCCTCAAGCTAACTGCAAGCTTTCTCACCAAGTACACTTTGCTCATTGCTCGGCATGCTCCTCGAGCTAGCTACAAACTTATTCACCAAGTATACTTTGCTCGCCGTTCGGCATGCTCCTCGAGCTAGCTACAAGCTTATTCATCAAGTACGCTCTGCTCGATGCTCGGCATGCTCCTTGAACTAGCTACAAACTTATTCGCCAGGTATGCCTCGTCTGATGCTCGGCATGCCCCTCGAACTAGCTACAAGCTTTCTCATCAAGTATGCTTCGCTCGACGCTCGGCATGCTCCTCAAGCTAACTACAAGCTTTCTCACCAAGTGTGTTTCGCTCGATGCTCGGCATGCTCCTCGAGCTAGCAGCAAGCTTTCTCACCAAGTATGCTTCGCTCAACGCTCAGCATGCTCATCGAGCCAGCTACAAGCTTATTCATCAAGTATGCCCGCTCGATGCTCGGCATGCTCCTCGAGCTAGCTGTAAGCTTTCTCACTAAGCACGCTTCGTTAGACGCTCGGCACTTATTTCGACCAATCCGCTAGCTTCTGCCCTCCATCGTCGTGGTACAAAGCTCGGAGGTCAGAGCTCGGTCTTGACCCCATGTCACTCTTTGTGGAGATCTTCCGTTCTACCCTTATGCACAATGTCAACTGATCTTCTCACCCACGAGATTGGACTATTCCTTGACGGTTGGTACACCCAACCCTCAAACAATAGAAGGCCTATGATGTGGGTAAATAATTCAGCTCCACCTAAGCTGTCAGAACCCCTCAGGATCTGCAAATTCCCTTAAATCAGGCTCATATGCTCTATGGGCCGCCTGCTAATCCAGCACACCAATCAGGCCCGCAAAAGATGGTCAACCCGGCACACTAGGATTTTCTCTCCCTGCCTATAAATACCAGGCATCCATCACTGTTAGAAGGTAATGCATTTTTTGTCACTCAAACCATAATTCACTTTTATCATTGACTGACTAAATTGTCGGAGAGCCTGTTGCCGAAATTTCTCCCGGTGTTTCTAGGCGTTTTGCAGGTATCTGGTAGCCGTCAAACACCACCAGATCCACCTCACTAGTCACTCACTCAGCCACGAATCTAGACTATATCTGTGCCCTAAATCTGCTTTTCCCTCTCCAAATACCAAAAACTCACATCTGTTGCTCCCACTCCAAAACTGCAGCATCAGAAAGAAAGAAAGACATGTGAAGACAAGGATGAAAGGATGGGTTGGTATTTTGGATAGCCATCGGTGAGTTGTGAAGAATTCAATGGCATTTAATTCAAAGATTTACAGTCGTCTACGTTAACATAATATTCCTTGATATTTGAATGAAGGTTAACAAGATGGAGTACTTATGCATGAGCCCCACATATTGGAATAGATACCCTCATATGCAAATACCGATTTATGGGGAATGGATATGCAGATACGCTATTTGCTAATATGCATCAACAAACCAAAAAATATACCCTCATAAATATGGGCCCATGAAGAATTTCAAATATTGGGCATAAACTTATACTGAAATAACCTCACTGTAGAGAGTCTTCAAATCATTCTCCCATTTCATAAATGTACTCAAAATAACTGATAAAACCTATATAACTACCTCAACTCTTAAGAGTCACCTGTGTGCCCTTGGCCCCTAAGTCATCAATAATTAATTAAATAATCAAGGCTATCAAATCATAGGAAGACAACTCTTCTATGGTTCTATGTAAATATGATTGCCCTGTGAATTATGATAACCACTGCAATTTTAATTCTTACTCTGATCCATGCTTCATCAACCAGTCCACCTAAACAACAATCCAAATCAAACCCCATCATTTTCTATCTTTTAAAAATTATCTTCAATTAGTGGAACCTAGTGATCTGTTGACTCGTGATTTCACATTTCTATCTTATCCAACTCAACCTTCATTGATTGATACTTTCAGTTGCCTTATACAGTTGGACCTTCTATTGGAGAGATTTCTAAATTACGAGGAAAATAACTTCGAACGTCCGTATTTTTCTTTTTTTCCCTGAACCCTTACTTGCTCACGCTACTTTGAAGATAGTAAACATCTTAGACTTATAGTGGTAACTGGTAAGAGCATATGTTACACACACACAGAGAGAGAGAGAGAGAGAAGCACGGCTATCCTATCCATTCATCTCAACTCCCTCAGCATAATTACAAACAAAACCTTTACAGTTTCTTGATCGAAACCTCTCAGGAAAACTTGTAAAGGATTGTTAATTCTCCATCAACCATCATTTGCAAATCTTGATTAGAAACGTCAAACACCGCACTCAGCAATTCTAGTTTCTACTTTCTCGATCCGAAAAGTTTACACAAAACAAAGTATTGCTGATTGAGGTTTTTGACGGTAAATGTCACATTTTCTTGAGTACATTCCACAGTTACACACTGAACCTTTCAATTGCAGTTTTTTACTCTGCGCGACTTCTCTTTTTTCTGGACTTTATCAACCCCAAATTCACTGTAAAAAAATACAAAATGCAGTCTTTCCGTATAATCTCGACCAATCATTTCCACTCTCAGTTCAGAAATCAGAACCCTAATAGATACAACTACATCATTCATATAACTGAGAATCTTATCACGGCAATTTTATGAATGCGACGGGCGAATTATAACAGAAAATAAAATTTGAAAAAATCGGACCTTGGAGATGCGCTTGGTGCTGCGACGTTTCATCATCCGACTCCAACCAGCGACGAGGGCAATCCCGACCAAAGCCCCCATTATCAGCCCTGAGGTCAGCCCCATCTTTTTCTCCAAATTGCGTTTCACCCCCTCAGAATGAGAGATCTGCAAATTTTATTTCAGCAGTTTCGAATCTAACCTAATTTTGTTGGTTTGATCGAAAATCACGATGGGTTGAAAATGGACTTGATTGAGGGAATAGCGAGGAGTTTGGAACGGGACACCGATACTACCGACAACAGCATCGCCAGGCAATTAATGTGTGAGCTGTTTTCCGACGTTTGATATTTTTATTTAATTAATTAATTAATTTAAGATGAATAAAATATTTGTTTAATTTCTGGTTAACTTTTTATTGTTTAATATTTGACTCTTGAAGGTTTGCTTTGTTGGACATTTTGTAATTGAGCGTGTATTTGTGATAAACAAAAGGGACAAAATTGAGACATTTTGCTTAAGCTGGAGAAGTAATTTATACATACGATGTGATTATTTTTGTCTATTATCTATATAATAAAACACAAAGAAAGCTATCAAGTGGCTCTCATTCAATATGGTTGAAATCAATAGTCCAGATCTAATCTCACAAAACATATTTTTCCGTCCAAAAGTCCAAATCCCAAAACAACTCCTTTATTTATTTATTTATCTCTCTCTCTCATTCTCTCTCTCATTCTCTTTCTATTTACTCAGAAATTTATATTTTCAAATTTCAAGTTTGTAATTTTCAGATTTTTATACTTTTTTTTATTGCTCATGTTACGTTGAAAATAGCAAATATCTCATCAACAGTTAAATTTCATCATTTTTCATACTCAAAGTTCTAAGAAGTTGGATTTTACACCTCCCATTTATAATTATTTTTCAACATATACTAATGGAAAAATGGATTTTTATTTACAACTAATTATTGTTTCACTATTCAAACTTGACCTACATAATTGTTGTTTTACTGTTTACAAGACTTTCATAAGATGTATCATTCCGAAGACGTGCCGTAGGCACGTGCCCACTGGAAAATCTAGTTATAAATCAAATTGTAACAATATAAAATTTACTTAAATATTATGCCAACTTTTTTTCATGTGAATAAATTATGCAGTGTTTTTTTATTAAAAAAATGACCATATCATCGCTTCATCAAAAAAGACAAATAAAATACTAAAACTTTAGTATTAGAAAAATCAAAGATAAAACAATCTCTACTATTTTAATGGGAGAGTTGGGGTTGTAAACAAACAAACTCTAATTTTGTAACTGAGCAAATCCGTGCAATATACGGTCAAACTAAATCCACCAAACATACCCGTGTGATGCACGTGCAGCCCCTAAAAATAGAATATTTTAGCAAATGCCCCCATTTAAAATGTGAAAACTAGCATATACCCCCACTATTTTTAAAAACTAAGAAATACCTCTATATAGATAACCAATATTATAATGAGAGAAGGCCTTAGTGTCGTTTGTCAATCTATCAACGAGTGCAACGGACGTGCATAACTATTATAAAGGAGATCTTGGTTCAAACCTAGACTACGTCTATACTTTAAAAAAACTATATTTATTAAGACATGCATCGTACGTGTAAATTACTAGTAAAGTGGGAAAAAGAAGTATCATGGTATATAAATACAAACATGACAAAACATTGGGGGTATTTGTCTACCGTTAATCCTTTTTTTTCCTTTGAAGAAGGAAAAATAATTTATCATTGCAGAAAATAAAAATAAATAGTACAAAAAAGATAGTAAATTATATATACCAGTAATTTACATGTGCGGTGCATGTTTTAAGAATTTTTATCAAATAAAAATAAAAATTCTGACATAAGGAGAATTCGAACCAAAACATCCTTCATATTAGTTATATACGCACATTGCACGTGTCGGTAGATTTACAAATGACACTAAGGCCTTCTTCCATTAGAATATTACTAGTAATTTACACGTGCGATGCACATTTTTAATAATCTAAAAAAATAAAAATAAAAACTCTGACGTAAGGAGAATTCGAACCGGAAACCTTCTTTATGGTAGAATGACAAAATGACAAATGACACTAAGGCCTTCTCCCATTATAATATTATATTATTACTAGTATTATACACGTGCGTTGCACGTGGGGGAAATGGGGAGGAGGAAATGAAAAGGACAAAAAAAAATCTAGTATTATACACGTGCGTTGCACGTGAGGAGAATGGGGAGGGGTAATGAAAAGGAAAAAAATCCACCAATACGTGCGCTGCACGTGTTGACAAAATAACAAATATTTATAAATGACACTCAGCCCTTCTCCCATTATAATATTAGAGATTATTAGGTATAATATTAGAAAATTAGAGGATATATATATACACACACGTTTATTGGCCCCACTTGATGAATAAGTACAAACAAAATGTGGCCTGAAATTTTGATATATCAAATGCAAAGTTTCCATTTTCCAAGATTCAGAATTAAGATCTCCCTCCCCTTTATTTCCCTCCCCCTTTATTTCCTCCGCACGTGTTCCCCTTCCCTTATCCCCCAACATATATATAGTTATACTTTATTGGGCCCACTTCATGAACAAGCCAAAAAAATTTGTGGCCTGAAATTTAATATATCACAGTTTTTTAAATATAATCTATATGTCACTTTTTAAAAATATTTGAACTTATAGGACAGTTGTCAAAGTATTTGTATTTATGGGCTCAACAACTAAACTCGCCATTCTCAATGACGAGTTTAGTTATTTCGTGCTCGCCGTTGGGACACAGCGAGTTTAGTGCTAATTTTTTTAGAAACTTGTCTTTCCCAATGACGAGTTCAGTTTTTTTAAAAAAAACAATGAAGACTCGCTATTCTCAACGGCGATGACATTTATACTAAACTCGTTGTTGGGAATTGTCACGCCCCGCTTCCCAAAAGGAATATGGATACGGTACGCAACTAAGCCCAACGGATAGTTTTCACAATCCATAAGCTGTACGGATCTGCTTGACTCATCATAACAGTAAATATAACAGTATACTCCAACCAGGCATGCAAAAACAATTATAGCTTAACAGTATTTATTGCATCAATAATAAATGTTCCAACAAATACTACATCCGAAACAAGACAATAAGCTCAAATACCAGTCTCAGTACAGTTCATGAAATAAAATAGTTCATCAAAACATTTAGGCAAATTATTCCAATTGCGCAGCTCAAAACTTTTGCTCGCCAACTCCAATAGACAATTGATCAGCAAAACCTGCTCATATGGCAATTATAATGAAAATAGGAAAATAGAAAAACATAACGCCCGTTAGATGCAAGTCCGAGCCACAAGCAATACAAGCAGGAAAATAGGGGGGAAACTAAACTAAACAAGTAATACTAACATGGAGAGGGTAGTAAATATAACAATTTACAGACGACAATAAGCAGTGTAGTGATAACAAGAGAAGCATAACAGTAACAGTAAGGATCAACGATAAGAGTGTGTCAACGGTAGCAGCAATCAACAGTAACAGTAAAGTCCACAGTAACTGTAACAAGATGTGACAGTGTAAACAGTTATTCTTATGTCTAGTGTTTATTACTGACTAGGCAGCACTTCATGCGTCCTAGATTTTTACCATATGGTTGCTACAAACAAACAGTTTCGTTTTAAGAATTTGTAATGGAACTTCTATAGGGCAATATATTCAGGTAAACAGTAACACTAACAGTAATAACAAACAGTGTCATGGATCATGCACTCATGCATCCAGAGATAAACAGCAGGGTACCACAGTAAACAGCGAGGAAACGAGACCCTTCTGAATATGCATTTCTATATTGTCCACTACTCGATCTTTTCCCTTAAAAATCCCAAATCCCGGGTTGATTTCTTTTATTATTAATAAACACATGTGAACGAATACAAACAGGGATAAAAGACATGGCATGAACAAATGACAAGTCTAAGATGAAATAGTGATTGCAACGGTTGATAAAAACAGCTCATAATAGTCAAAACGACAAAATTTTCCAGTTCTTCACAGCAAGACGTTATTGTACCAAAATTTAGATTCATGTTGTTACAGAATAGCAAATCCAGATCATTTAGAAAATCTAGAAACTATACTCTCTGTCGATTCCAGCACACACATATATATAAGCCACATATCAGCAACAGAAACAGGGTCAAAAGCAGCATTTAACACAAAAGTTATGTTCAACCAGAAAATGCAAAATCGTGTTTACAAGCATGAAAAGAGTTTAAAATCATCATAATTAAATTCGAGAAAAATCTGAAAGATTCCCTAACATATCTAGTTTCAAAATATAAAATATTGTGAATTTATATTACATATAGTGAAGTCAAAAAAACTGGGAAAACAGAGTAATGCAACAAAATATCGATTCCGAAAGTTCAGACACATCAGTACCAAAACAGAGAAAATTCATAAAATATGATTTGAAATCCAGATCCGTCAAAAAAGTGATAAAATAGACAAATCAGGCAACAGTTTATGTTCATAAAGTTTTCATAAAAAATGAATAGAATCAGGTTGAAAACATAATTCTTTACTGAACAACATGCAGTTTAGAATATTTCAATTGGTTTCAAAAGCATGAAATGAGATACAAAAATCATTAATTAATTCCACACAAATTTGAGATTGCTCCCAGTCATATATAGACATACTCAGCAAAATATAGAGTTCAGATTCTACTATTAATATCAGTTTGAAATTAAAATTTCTTACTGAATACATATAGTTCAGAATCTGTTATATACGATATGACTGTAGTAAAACGGCAATAACTCATGCATCAAAATTCAGAATTCAAATCCGTCGAAAGTTATGAAAACTATAAAACAAAGGCTACAATCCATGTTGACAAACTTATTTATTTTCCTGATGTTACCATGGTCGAAAATACTGTACAAAATAGCGCAACAACAAAACAAAAGTTTTTTCGGCATTTTAACAAACAACTTAACTACAGACGGTCCAATCTAGATGCCATACAAAATACTGTATATGTGGGTCACTCAAATCAGAACAGCATGTGAATCAAATAGTCCATAATGAGATAATACATCAAACAAATATCTATGCAACAGCCATCTACAATATACGGTGTGCCACAAACAACATATAGTCGAGATGTTCACTAATCTAATTGTTTTCATGCAACGGGGGCAATTTTTGTAACTACTCATGATCAAGAGATGATGCCAACGGTTAAACTAACAAAATAGGATCATCACGAGAGCACAAATATTTTCATACTAGATTACTTACGGTATTAACTTGTATGACAAAAAGAAGACATACAAGCTACATGCCTAAATGAAAACGACGGAAATGAAGAACAGAATAAGGGGAATGGATCCCGAACCGCGAACACAACAAACAAAGAGACGAGAATCCAAAACTGAAACATGTGTACGAGACGACATGCACACACACAAGAGACAGCAGGCAACAACAACAAGAGCGGCGGCAACACCAACAAAAGACGACGGCGATGGCGACCAGGAACGGCGACAATGAGGAGGCAGGGGAAAGATCGGGGTCGGGGGTAGGAGAGAGACGGCTGGAGAGAGAGAGATAGGATTGGGGTTTTGGTAATTAGGGTTAGGGTTTAATTAGGGTGTTTATATAAAGACAATATGGTTTTGGGTGAACTAGATAGTATCCAATAAGAGACAAATAGGCCACGAAATAGGTTTAAACAATAGACGAGATCAATAGCAAATTGTAGGACAAATAAACGAGAATAAGAAGCTAAATAAATGCAAAAATTCATAAGAGAGGGAAGAACAACACACTATAGAAAGGGAATGTAATTGAATACATAAAAAAATAAAAATAAATAATCAATCATTTTATTTAAAATACAAATGCGAGCAACAGTTCTTACATGAATAGCGAGTTTAGTTTAAGATTTTCAATGAAGACTCGATATTCCCAATGGCGAGGACATTTACACTATACTCGCTGTTGGGAACGACGAATTTAGTTTTTTTTAAAAAAAAACTATGGAGTTCTTTTCCGAAAATTCACCAAGTCCAATAGAATGTTTCATATTTTGTGAAAATTCCCACATCAACGTTTTTCTCAACAGCGAGTCTAATATAAATATCATCGCTATTGGGAACGACGAGTATTCTTTCAAAATTTCGAACTAAACTCGTTGTTCCTAACAACGAGTCTAGTATAAATGTCGTCGCCGTTGGGAACGACGGGTCTTCATTGGAAATTTTGAACTGAATCCGCCGATGAGAACGATGAGTTTTAAAAAAAATTAGCACAAAAATCGCCGTGCCCCAATGACGAGCATTAAACAACTAAACTTGCCGTTGGGAACAACAAGTTTAGTTGTTGAGCCAACGAGCACAAATACTTTAGCAACTATCATATTTTTGCAAATTTTTTCAAAAAGTGTCTTAAAAAAAATTATAAAAAAAAAAAAAAAAAAAATCTATATCACAGGCAGAATTTCCAAGATTTAGAATTAAGATCTCCCTCTGCTTTATTTCCTCCACACGTTGTTCCACGTCCCTTATCCCCCAACTCCAGTGAAGAAGACTGAAACCCCCCAAGATCAAAGATGGCCCCAATTTATCTACTTCGACCTCATACTCTTGTTCAATTAGCAGCAGCAGCAGCAGCAGCAGCAGCAGCAGAAGAAGAAGAAGAAGAAGATGGCATCCGAAGTTGCGCTTTCATCGCTTTCATCCCGTCCTCACCTCGCCCTCCGCCCTCTCAGACCCAAACCCTTATTCAGTCCGTCGCGATATCGTTCACGTGTGTTCCGCCCTCTCGCACACGCTCGCCTCCTCCTCGTCAAACAGCGCAGAGTTTTCAATTTGCCACTCAAAGCTGCTGATCAACAAGGTTGGGATGAACTAGGGTTGGATTGTCTACTTATCTAATTAGTACACTTGTTTACTTTCAAGAATTATAGTTTAAAATAATAGCAAACATCGTCTTGTATTGTTGCTGTTAGAGACCCTGCTGCTATACTGGAGCAAAGCTACCAAGTTACAGCTGAGGGTTGTTGAGGTTTTTACGTGCTCAGTGCAAGTTGCAAGCGAAACTTTAAGGTTTCAGTGCACAACGGTTTTGACTCAATTCGAGCGCTATTTTTGCTGTTTGAGATGTGTGCCGTGCACACAATCTTTATTTATTCAATTTTCACACTTTAATTGTAATTTAATATGGGAGCGTTGCTCTATACCATGTGAATGACCCATCACCAGACCAGAACTCTGAAGTGCTTTTGGACTCCCCAAAAGCAAGTCCAAACACATGCAATGTGCTTAGGAACATATTCTTCTCGTCGGAGTCAAGTAATATTTATTAGTAAAAATGCATCAAATTCACTTTTTATTTGAATCATGTGAATTTTTTTCCATGGGATTGATGGGATGAAAAAGCAGAATACTTATATCGTCTCATAGCTGCGTTGATTTTGTATGAATGTTTCAATGCATTAGTAACAATTGGTAGTGGCTAATTTCGGATTCGTCTTGTTGGATTCATCCTTCCTTTATCCTCTACATGGTTCTGAAATGAAACATAACTGGTGCTGTGTGGTGTACCTTCCTTTGCATCTATACATGATGGACATTGTTTATAATTAATTTTCATACCAATTCTTCAATAATATGAAAATATACAACGTAAAAGAGCCGAATATGATCTTTGCTAATCGTCGATCATAATGGTATATAGTCTAACTATCCTTGATAATGTTAAAAATGTATTTAGCAGGCCAGGTTCAGGAAGACGAAGTTATTGACAGCAATATTATGCCATATTGTAGCATTGACAAGAAACAAAAGAAGACGATAGGAGAACTTGAACAGGAATTTCTACAAGCATTGCAGGTTTAATTCTATATTTTCTTTTCAGCAACTTATGAATGCATTCCCTAATCCTAGACTCTAATTCTTAGTGATGCCCATTTTATATTTTTCATGCAGTCATTCTATTATGATAAGGAACCAATCATGTCAAATGAAGAATTTGACAATCTAAAGGAAGAACTAATGTGGGAAGGAAGCAGCGTGGTTATGCTAAGTATGCCCCACCTTCTTTCTAAGTGATATTAGAAGTCTTTGCAAGATTCTGAAGCTTATATTTTGTATGTTTATAATCAGGTCCTGATGAGCAGAAATTTTTGGAAGCATCAATGGCTTACGTCTCCGGAAAACAAATTATGACAGATGAAGAATTTGACCAGCTGAAGTTGAACCTGAGGGTACACTCTCTATTCAATTTATGCTTTTCTATGAAGAGGATATAGCACTAATTTTTAAATGATCTCTCTGGTGTTTGTTACTATTTTTTTACCAACATGTCAATTTCATCATATAACTCCATTGTTATAAGAGAACCCTTTCTTATGATAGACAGATAGTTGTACATTTATTTTAGGTGAAGCTCAGATTCATTAGCTTTGACATACTTTATTTGTTTTTGAAGATTGTTTCAATCGTAACATTATTTTTTGTTGATTTTTACACACTAGAAAGAAGGCAGTAGCATCGTGCAAGGAGGACCACGCTGCAGTCTTCGTACTAGAAAGGTACTCACTACTCCATTGAATCCATTTCCTAATAATATTCTTATAATCAGGGATCCTGTATACATTTTGGATTATAGTGCTTGATTGAAATTCATGAAGAATCTTTGTCTATGTATGCCATACCTGCTTTTATGATACCTTGATTGTCCGTTGAGTTCATTTCATTGAGTGAATCCTTCTGCTATAGATAGTTAAATAATATGATATGCCAGACAAATTATGCAACCAGGTCTATATTCATGGCTTCATAACTCTATTTTGATTTGATTTAATTTGTTCGTGAAATTCTTAAATGAAGTTAGATGCTGACATAATGTTTTTGTAATTAAGTACCTAGTATGGGAACATGATTATTGCATAGATAGTTAACGCGGTATGTTTAATATATAGAGAAAATCTTGAAACTCACAAAAGAATATTTTAAATATTTTTATTCTGGGATATTTACCTGGAAGCATTACTTATGTTAGTTTGTCTGATTTGTCTCACTTTACATATCCAATATCGAGAAGCCCTGTGTATCTGCATATTACCACAAACACTACTAGCAGAATGTCATTAGTAGTACATGCACTTGTCTATACAAGCTGTGGCCATTATTCGCGTAAGGCTAGTTGGTTGCCAATTGTGATTATCTGTTTAAAATTGGTTTTATGTCACCCTTGATTATGGCACTGTGGTTGAGAAAAGACTGACTTCCTCTCTAGTGTACCATCTCATGTCCTGAATCTAGTTGCAGTTAGTGGTTACTCAGCTAGCTCGAACAACATTATATCGCAAGAGCGAAAAATAACAAATCAATGACTGGACCACCCCATTTCCCCCCCTGCCTCACTGCGCTGCTCGTTCTTGTGAAGTTAACTCAAATCTTATAGCAATTAACATCTTGTTCAATATCAAATTTGAGTAATTAATGTCTTGACAACCCAAAAACTCTATTTTGATCAGCAATTTATCCTCGTAACTTATACAAGAAGGTGAGATTACAATCTAATAACATTGTCTAAAGGTTATAAGTATATAGACTTTGGTGCCTGCTTATTCTTTCGACTTGCTAACATATCTTCTTCAACAGTTAGCTTCAGGTTACTAATTTTAAATTTAAATTTGGAAAAAATGTACAGCTGAAGTGTCTAAGTAGCAGAAGATATATTTCACCAGGCGAAGCTTCCACAAGGTCATGAAAGAGTGGAACTGACAGAATTTAAAATATTATTGGTGGTTCACACTTCACAACTGAAATTACCCATTAAAATCAAGTTCTATAAAACTGTGCTTTTGTCTTATGTGTTTTACAAAATCCAAGTTTTATGGGTGCTAAACCACAGTGTTTAACAGGTGCATGTATGTCTTAGACAGTTTAACCTCAACCTGATTCAACTAGATTGTCTTTGGTTGCAGAACAAAATGAAGGAATAGATCCGATCATTCATTTGCAATGGTAGTTGTGGTTATCATCATCTAAGCCTTTCCCATGATAATGAGGCCTGGTGTTGGTACAAATTCCATGAAGATTTGGCAAAATTTTTCGACTAAGTGTCAACCTAACTCAACCCTCTCTTACTGGAATTACAATCGGACTTCAGTTATTTTTCCATTTTTTGTTTTGATTTTTATTGAGAGAACACTCAGCATTGACGTGTACGAATAATATAGTCAACAACATTACTGGATAAGTTCTACTTCAGATGTGGTTACAACTTATAAGGCAGTCATGAGATAAAGATATTATACTTAATTATACTGCCTTAGCTTTCTAATCAAATAGACATAAGATGTTATGTCTCCTTTACTATTCCCATTCTTGAGTAGGCAACTAGTGTTAAATAGGTGTGGTGATTGATGGCAGCTGAGCTGCCTGCCCAATGCTTGATCAATGTCATTTTCATGCTTGGGTTTGGAGGCACATGTGATGTTGCTCAGGAGACATATTTAAGCTCAGTAGAACACCTAACTGAAAATGCAGCTTCAACCAGTTAGAATCACTAATAGAGTGGCTAGAGTCTTCATTTTGGTGGTGATGAAAGAGTCATAGTGCCATCTTCTGTACAAGTAGACATACATGGCCAATACTGTACAAATTGATAATGCAGTCAAGGAATGGCCAGCAACATGATATGTTTGGATATAATATAAATTCCTCCAGTAAAACAATGATTTTCTATTATACTTTAATTGATTGACTATTATACTTTTGAGTTTCTGTCTCACCTTTTCAACTCAGAAAAGTAAAACAATGATTTATAATATGTCTAGACTACACCAGGATTTTGGCATATTTTAGATGATGTGATTTTTTTCTACTTTCCTTTGTTCAGTGAGTGATATGGTTAGCTAAGTTTTGATTAGATTGAAAATGAATAAGACCTAATTATGATAATTGACTCCTGGCAATGTTAAATGTTGCATATTTTGCCAAACCTGCCCACTACTTACTAGACGTACACTATATGTGATTATCTACTACTGCTCATGTGCCATTTTTCTTCCTTGCAGGTCTACAGTGACTTAAGTGTCGACTATTTCAAGATGTTCCTGTTGAATGTTCCAGCAGCTGTTATTGCTCTGACTTTGTAAGTGACAAAAGTACAATGTGTTTTTTTTTCTTTTTGGGTGGAGTGAAGGGGATGAGATTATCAGTTATGTTAGATTATTGAACCAAACTCCTTGATAAATAGGTCAAAGACTACTCAAGTAAGGTGAAAGTTTGAAATCCACTAGGTTCGGTCTGGTATTACAGGCATACGATCTTATTGCTTATGAATAAATAACAAAATAATAACAAGTAGAATAATCTTCTTAAAATAAACTAAGATCCTTTAAAACTTGGATCAAAGTCCCTTCTTATGCTAAAAATTATTGTCATACCTTGCACTAATACCAAAATCTTTTATCTTCTGTAATGAGAATCTATCTACAACACTGCACTGCAAAGTTCAAATACTAGAATCTGAAACACATTGATGTTCAAAGGGCTTGAAAAGGGAATGTTGACAGTGGGATCTGGTAATCCAGTCTATACGATCTTTAGATTGTCATTTAGTTCTGATTACAGGAGATTGCATGGCTATTTTATTTTTTGCTTGGTTCCGAATTTAATTTGCGATCCTGAGAGAGAAAAAACACTCCTAACTATACATATTATGCTAAGTCCTTTGAAAACCAGCTTCAATAACATTCTTAATCGCATGAGGTGAAGCTGGGAAGCTTTTTTCAAAACATTATTGCAGTAGGAGGTTCTGACAATGTTTATATAAGGATAGAAACCAAATAGAAATCACATTTCCCAGTCAAAAGTTAAAAAAAAACGTGACCCGTCAAAAGTTCTTATGATTGTCTTCAAAATGGCCAAAGTATCATCTCAGTTGTATCTTGAATTCTGATATTTAGCACTATTCTATCGAAGAATACCCTCACTTACACTATGCTTTCTGCTACCAGATTTTTCTTCCTAGATGATTTGACTGGCTTTGAAATCACATACCTCTTGGAGGTGAGTGTTATTCCTTTCCGTTAAAGGCGTCACTGTGAGTAATAAAGCTTTATCGTATTTTACTTTCCTGCAAGTAGTTTGCTTATAGTTAGCATTGTCAGAGAAGTAAGTACATTGTATATGAGCCCTTTTTTTGTTTTGTTTTGAAGAAAGTATGTGAGCCCCTTTTACTGAACTACTTGGGTCTTTGGGGATGGTTGACTGGTACTGAATCATTTTTTTTTCGTACCTTTAGTTAGGCCATTTTATTTGGCTCTAATCATCAGTAAACCTTTATCCTACCATTGTTCAATCCTACAGTCAAGTTTATCTAGGAATTTTTTTTTTTCTTCATTGGAGCCAAACTTAGTACATTGTCTGGGGCTTAATGGCAGTACAAAGTGTTTATATCATTTATAAGCAGTTTCAGTGATATAGGTTGTAATTTTGAAACTTTTGTGGCTCCATATACCTCTACATGTTGAATAATATCTGCAGTTATAATTCTGGGATCAGTTAGGCATCACCAACGATTCCAGTCTTTATCTTTGAGTAATTTGTGACAGTTAACGTGAATTAGTTTAACTTATCTCTGAGCAGACCAGCCTACTGTCACTCATTTAATTTTCTCGTAAATTTATTAGTCTTACAATTCTTCAAACGATGCAATGACCCAACTTTGGCTTCCAATGCTTCCTTCCAAATGTTGGCACATTCTATACCCATTTTTCTCGCATAATTTGAATTATCTCATTCATCATGTTCTCATCCTTCTGATTAAAAATTTGTACAATTTTTGAAGCTTTCTCTCTATCTTTCCACTTTGGGAATTGCCATCTAGCATCTTCAACTTATATGCTCTCATAAATCTAAAAACTAATATAGGCATATTTTTGTATGACCACTAATGGGCTTGGTCATCTGTTGCTTTATTTCTCTAGAGTGATTACATTTCATTTATTCCTCAAAAGCATCCCCTGTTCTTCTATTACAGAAATTCTTCCTGGTAGTTTCTTGTTATGTTCTCTCCTATTATATATGCATGTGGATTTCATTCAGATATCCTCTCTCTCTGTGTGTGTATTTTTTTTTTCCTTCTTTTGTCTGTGCATTTTTGTTAACTTGGGTATTTTCCACCCATCATTTATCTCTGTCACGTTCAGGTTTTGATATAGTTTCGTGCCTGATTATGATTTGTGCACTGGGATCTAAGTTCAGATATACTGAAATCTATTCTTAATTCCTGTTGCATAGATCTGATGGTGTCATTTTCCATACTTATTTCATATGTATAATGCAGTTGCCGGAGCCTTTCAGTTTCATCTTCACATGGTTTGCTGCATTGCCTCTCATATTTTGGTCATCACAGGCATTCACTAATACCATCCTTAAAGACTTTTTGATCTTAAAGGTGTGATCTCAATCAGGATTATAGATAATAATTTAGGTATCATAGTTAATAATTTAGGTATCTGTAGTAATGACAATCTGACGTTATATTTGATATCTAGGGTCCTTGCCCAAACTGTGGTACGGAAAATGTCTCCTTCTTTGGGACTATATTGACAGTGCCAAGTGGAGGTTCTCAGAATACTATTAAATGCTCTACGTAAGATCCTATGTGCTCATAATCACTGTAGTCAATTATACCTTGGTACCTGGATTTAGATTATATTGACCATGCAATTTATTTTGTAGTTGTGCAACTCCATTAGTATATGACTCAGGATCACGCTTAATTACACTCCCAGAAGCATGAGGAATGATAGATATATCAATTTTCAAGGTACATATATCAACTTGTAATCACTTAGCTATCTTTTTTCTTTCTTTCTTTAAAAATTCACAAGCCTTGCTGCTCTCCAACTGAAAATGGTAGCAGTAAGGTCAAGTGAAGCTACAAAATTTCTTGATTCAGTTGTCAGGCATGTTTGGACGGGTTGAGTGAACACCCTTTGCAAATTATTGGGGGTTGAATCTCTGCATCGTTCTTGTTTCCCTTGTCAAAAGGTGGTATAATACAAATTAAAATTGCCCCCCACCCCAAACCACCACCACCCTTTTCTCGTTTCAAATTGAAAAACAAATATTTGCATTGTCCGTATATCTACTTTAATGAGAAAGTGGCCATATCACATATTAGTATATTGGGTTGGATTTTAACCAGAACTTATCCAAATAAATATATCTTGAGGACTACTTTAGGTTTCTCATTCTATCCAAACTAACACTTGGTGAGGTACAATCATAAAATCCTTAAAGTTCATAAAGAAATTGACCTGGCTAGTGGTAGAACTCTGGACATATAATAAATTTCTTGTTACTTTAAACATTATCTTGTCTGGTAAGTACGAAAGTTCGTCTTCTTTTGTTTGTTCTCTATTGCTATCACGCTTTAATTATGTCATAAAATTCTGATCAAATTTTATGATTTTCATGAACATGATTGAAGTTTGATGAAGGATCTCGCTAAGTAGCGCTTATATTGCTTCCTCAATTGCACATATATTGATGATAATTTATTTGTCTTTGGTGGACTCGAATATGTTATAGAGGTGGGACAAAATTCTATTGTTGAAGAGTAAGCCATAATTTAACTTGAAACAGTATTCAATAGAAAAAGAAAAAAAAAATTTACATTTGAACAACCAAGGTCAGCAGTGTACAACATTATGTAATTGCCCCATTTCCTTGAAGAACTTGAAATGAGTAGTTTTGTGGTATTCTGTTTCTAGTTATTTTTGATGGGAACGGATAGAGTCTAACGACTCCAGCCACATCAGAAATAATATTAATCAAAATAATAATCAATATGTACAGAGAAGGAATTCACCAGGGGTGAATACCTACAATCGCGCTAAAAGAAATAGTATAAATCTAAATACAACAAAACAGCCACCCAGCTAGAATAGGGCAGAGAAGCGAAAAGAACTGCAAGGAGCCAACCCCCTGCGGATGCTCTCGGAAAGCTCGCTACTCAGGCGGAAGGTCGACGCTACGAGGGATGATGCCAGAAGAGTGTCACACCCTGGGCCGACCGACAGTTCAGATCTGAAGCGTCGGCACTAATCAAGGCCGCGAGGGATACCATTCCAACCTTAACAAACGCGCACCGAGCATGCCTCCAAAATAGACGTGCCCAGGAGAGCAGCGCGCCGACTAAGGTCCGACGGGATAAGGCGGAAAATGGCTACACGCTAGACGCTAAGGCCCAAGACAAAACAGCAGCGCACTGAATTCCACCCCGACCAACTCGAGCACAGTGGAGACAACAAACCATAAAAACGCTACACAGCAACAGAACAGACACTAACATAACCAGAGCAGAAAGAAAGCCTGAAAGATAGAAAAGAAAGAAAGAGCAACTAACAGCCAGCCAGAGCAAACCATCATGAAGTGAACAAACACAGAACAATACCATACCCAAGCTGTATATCACATACAGAGAACATCCATATAAACCAGCCTGAAGGTGGTCAGGCCACCCCAAGTAAAGCCCTCTACAACAGAATACACGAGGGAGAGAACCACAACCCCCAGAAGAGACAACCACAAACCAAAGAGCTCACAAAAGATGATAAGAGCTGAGCTAAAGTACAAAATAACAAAACATCAGGAAGACAGTCCTGAATCAGAAAAAGCCAAAAGAGAGCGGAGAAGAAGCCTGGTGGCAGTCTTAAGGAGCCGGGTCATGCCTGCAATAAAGACAGGGAAGTATGAGAGGAGCAGTAAAACAACATAAAAGAGAAAAGAGAGCCAAGAAAAGCGAATTAAGGCGTTAAAGCATTTAAATGATAAAGACAGCGGAGAGCTGTAACTAGAGTCTGCTGATCTAAAGGAGAACTGCCTTTATAAGCAGGCCCAGAACTCCAAAGGTTGAATAAGGCGACAAAATTGTCTATAAGTTTAGAGAGAGGAGCACTGCGATTTTCAAAAACCCTTTCATTCCTTTCTTTCCAAACTAACCATATAATAATTTGAATGGACAATAGCCAAGCGTGAATGTGGTGAGGATCACTAGGAGGGAACGCCCAAATTTGATCTAACGACAATGGAGTAGAAGCAGTAGACCACGCAAGAGTGCAAATCTTCCACAGAATGAGAGAAATAGGGCAGTGAACAAAAAGGTGATTAGCATTTTCAGGGTGGGAGGAGCAAAGCGGACATAATTGTCCCCAAGCAATGTTTCTTTTGTTAAGGACATCTACCGTCAGAAGCTTGCCGTGGAAAGCCAACCAACAGTTGATTTTGACCTTCAGAGGGGACGCCGCGTCCCAAATACGGTTCGCGATAGGGGAGCGAACTCCTCTGAAGTTGAGAAAGTCGTAGAAAGATTTAACCGAGAAGGAGCCTGAAGAGGTCCAGCGCCAACCAATGCCTTCCATAGGCGACCATCTGAAAACTTGGACAAGAGAGATGAGATCGGAAAGAGATTGTAACTCAGGCTGAGATAAAGGAGAAATGAAATTGATATGCCAATTGTACGTCCCGTTAACTAAGGCAAAAGATTCAGCTACCGTCGCATTAGGCTCAGAGGCTAACTGAAATAAGTGGGGAAAACTAGAAGATAGCTTGATATTGCCAATCCAAAGGTCCAGCCAAAATCTCACTTTCGTTCCATCCGCACATGAACGAAAGATACTACAGAGGAACGGGGCTGAGGCTTTCCAGATACCTTTCCAAAAAGGAGAGGATAAGCGAGGCGCAGAGCCCTCAAGGTCCCACCATTGTCGATTACGAGAGCTGTACTCTCTAACGCAATGAATCCAGGGGAGATGATCGCGGTGGTGAAAACTCCAAAGCCACTTACCCAAAAGAGCGATGTTGTGATCTCTTAAGTTAAGAACACCAAGGCCCCCTGAGACTTTGGAGGAACAGATCAGCTTCCAGTTACAAAGATGGGATCCGGGTTTGTAGGAAGACGAGCCTGACCAAAAGAAATTGCTTCTAATTTGGTCAATTCTTTTGATAACCCAGGCCGGAAGGTAGTAGAAGGACATGTAATACAGCGGCATGGCTGACAACACCGAATTAACAAGAATCAGCCTGCCACCCCTAGAAAGACGATTGCCAGACCAGACACTAAGTCTGGCTTCGACTTTATCAATTAAGGGAAACCAATCAGATCTATGTAATTTACCCCATCTAAGGGGGATACCCAGATAAGTGATCGGGAAAGCCGCGGAGGGGCAATTAAAGAAAGTAGCGATCTCTTCCTGGCGGTTGGGCGACCCACCCAACCAGAGAACAGACGATTTTTGAAAATTGATCGAGAGCCCTGAGGCTGATTCAAAACAGTAAAGGAGGAGTTTGAGATTCCTAAGCGAATGGGAGTTTGGCTTGACAAAGATGATGGTGTCATCCGCGTATTGCAGGTTAAGAACCCCTTCAAAATGGTGAGAGCGACCAAGACCCTCAATCATCTGCGCGCTTCTAGCATGATTGAGAAGCTTACTAAAAACGTCGGCCACAAGAGAAAAAAGCAGGGAAGAAAGGGGGTCTCCCTGCCGGAGCCCACATCTAATTTTGAATTTGTGGCCCTCCGAGCCATTAATAAACAAAGAGGACGTGCCTGAAAAGAGACTAGATTTAACCCAAGAAATCCATTTTGGGCCAAAACCACGGAAGGATAGAATGTCAAGAAGAAAATCCCAACTAACATTGTCGTAAGCTTTTTGAAAGTCTAGTTTAAGAAGGATGCCCTCAGAATGGGTTCTGTGGCACTTAGAGATGATCTCTTGAGCCGAGGCCACACTATCAAGAATGAAACGGTCTTTAATGAAGCCTGATTGAGCAGGGTCTATCAAAGGCGGGATGACCTCCCCCAACCTCGAGGAGAGCACTTTCATGGCAATCTTGAATGTGGTGTTAATAAGGCTTATGGGCCTGAATTGGGACGAAAGGTGCGCTCCCGCAATCTTGGGGATGAGCACAATATGCGCATAGTTTATGCGATCAAAAGAGAAGTTCCCAGCATGGAGGTCTTGAAACATGACGAAGAGGTCATCCTTAAGTAAATCCCAAAAAGTTTGAAAGAAAAAGGCTGGGAAGCCGTCTGGACCAGGAGCTGAATCACTTTTCAGTGCGAATACAGCGGATTTAATTTCGTCTAAGGTAAAGGGGAGCTCCAAAGGCGAAAGATCCTGAGAAGGGGGACCATAAAGGATGGGCCAATCCAGGGAGATGGATCGTTGCTTGGGGTGCCCCAGGAGATTCTTGTAAAAAGAGAGGAACTCCCGATGAATATCAACATCATGGGACAGTTCCCCTCGATCACTCGACAGCGAGGAGATGTGGTTGCTACGTTGTCTAAACGAAGCAAAGTTATGAAAAAAGGCCGTATTGGCGTCTCCCTCCTTCATCCATCTAATTCTGGCTCTTTGTGCCCATTTGATGTGATCAAGGAGGAGAATATCGTTATAGTCTTTCTTACAAGACATACGCTCTAACCTGAAAGAGCTGGGTAAAGGGCCCTGCTCCTCCAAATTATCAATGGATTCGATAGAATGAAGGAGGAAGGATTTGAGAAAATTGGTGTTGTGTTGGCGCTCGGAACGCCAAATTTTACACCCAAACTTGATGCCATGAAGTTTAAGAAGGATGTTACCCAAGCCAGAGGAGCCAGAGATGGAGGCAAGGCATTCTTTCACGAGGGCAACAAACTGTTGATCCTGCAGCCAGAATTTTTCAAAGCGAAATTTGTGAGACCGTTTGAAAGGGAAGTCGGAATGAAGAATGATAGGCACATGATCAGACGAAGGATTTGGAAGAGCCTGAGAAAAGGTGTTATGGAACTTAGCGATCCATGCTTGCGAAACCAAGAAACGGTCCAGCTTCGCAAGGATGGGGGGGTCACGTTGGTTGGACCAAGTGAAGGATCTACCTGCAATCGGAATGTCCGAGAGATGCAGAGCTCGAATACAGTCATTAAAGGCACAAGCCTGAGAGAACGAAGTGGAGAGGTTAGACCTTTCAGTCGCGAAACGGGTGACATTGAAGTCACCACAAAGAAAACAAAGATCAGTGCACCAATTATGTAAAGAAAGAAATTCATGCCAAAACAAGGGCCTCCTATCCGAGGAGGAGGGGCCATACACAGAGATGATCGTGAGAGGACAATTGAAAGTGAACCAATGTAATCGAACAATAAGAAAGAAGGTAAGACGATGGACAGAGATAAGCGAGAAGGTGGATAGTTTGTACCCAAAAAGGATACCACCCCTGGACCCAACAGAGTCAAGCGAAATCCACTTGGAAATCGCGGATCCGCCGAGGGAACGCAAGATAGCGGGGGAGGGGGAAACTAGTTTGGATTCTTGGATGGAGATGATGTCACAACGAGAAGAAGTGATTAGATCATAGACCGCCCTTTGCTTGGATGGGCAATGAAGGCCCCTGATGTTCCAAGACACACTAATCATGGGGGCAACGATGCTCCAGGACTCTACGACGTTCCTTCTTGCGAAGGGAGTGAAAACACGGGGAATTGGAGGGGTCTATAATGAAACCCAAACCGAGAGCTAAGGACGCCAATTCGGCGTTGGGAAGAGAGAGGAAAGAAGGATTATAAAGGGATCCTAACAGAGGGGTAGAAAGCTTGTAATCGGGCAACGACGGAGAGGAAGGACACTCACCTCTAATACGAGATTCGGGAGAGTCGGAAACTACAAAATTACGAATATTTTTAGCAAGCAATCTCGCACTAGATCTGATGATCCGAGGTGGGTCTGCAATTGGAGTAATCGGGGAGGCCGAGGGCGAAACATGCCGATGCGAAGGAAGCAGGGGGGAGACAGGGAGAATAACGGGGGAAAGAGAGGTGGGATCCACTTGGGAGGGCAGAGAATCCCGAGCAGGGGAGAAAGAGGGGTTGGGGAGACAAGAAAAGGTAGGGGGAAGCATATCCAAGAGAGCTCGGGTCCTCTCTAGAAGAGAAGGGGACATCCATCCCCGAAACAGAGATCCGAATGGATAACAAGAAATAAAATGCAATTTACTTAAAGAAGCAGACAGCACTATAGGAGAGCAATTTAAAAAACCAAGCAGAAAACACCAGCGAACTAAAAAATGACCACCACTATAAACAGCAAACAGCTCAGAGAAGGGAGATACCTGCTTGGTAGGGGATTTGTTGTCCAATTCAGCTTCCTCTTCCAAGAGAAGAGGATCTTGATCAGTCCAGTCTGCTTTATCAGCTGGATCCAACTGAGAAGCTTTGGAGGAGTACTTATGAACCGCCCACTTAGACCAATCTGCGGATAAAGCCTGACTCTTAGCAGGAGAGAAGGCGGGATCTGTTTTCCTGGGAGTGGGGAAGTGCGCCAGTTGCTGGAAGAGTTCCCAGTCAGAAGCAAAATTCTTGTTAACCTCCCATTTAGGCCAGTCAGAAGAAGAAGCCATGATCTTGGCAGGAGAAGAAAGCGATACAGTCGCCTTAGGAGCAGAGGAGGGAAGCTGCGGCACTACTGCAGAGGGAGTGGCTCTGGTAGCAGCGGCAGGGGGAGGGAGAGATATAGGAGCATCAGGAGGAGCTTGGAGATGGGGATTAATCCAAACCAAGTTAGGAGCCTTGGTCGGGGAAATCTTAGGCCGAGAAGAGATCACCTTCTGCTGGCGAGGAAAGGAGGATTTGGTGCGGGAAGAAGACAGCGAGCTGGGCTTCGGAACGGTAGATTTGGCTTTCGAAGATGAAGATTGCCCAGGGTGAAAAGCACCAGCAAGGTCAGTCCCAAAAGGCTTCTCCACATTCCCGGGGAGGGAGAGAGAGGGCACTTGAGAAGACGAAACAGGGGCATGGTAGTGGACGGAAACCGGGAAGGAGGATACACCATCAGTGAGACAGTAAGCTTCTACTCGCGAGGAGCTGGGAAAGCTACGAAATACAGCGTCCACTTGAAGGCATCCGGAGGCTAGTCTAGCCTTGGAGGATACACTGACAATGTTGCCAATGCATCTGGTCATCTCTCCAACCGCCCGGAGGGAATCACAAAAAGGGGGTAAACCCATCAAAGAAGCTTTAAACTCAGTCTCAGCTGAAGCCAGGGCGGAGGAGGGGAAGTGGACCCAACGCCTAACTTTCAGAGCAATACCACCAATAGAGAGAGACGAGTTAGAGATGAGGTCGTCCAACATATGGGAGGTCGGACAACGGATCACCATATCCCCATTCGAACAGTTGTATAACACCCAATCCCAGTCTTTGGAGTTACAAAAGTTGCAGAGATATGAGTTAAGGGTGTAGAAGGGTACTGCACCTCCCACAAAGGAGATAGCGCCATAGGTGCTAAAGGTCTTCAGACGATCTGTGAGCTCAGATTTGGGGATGAAGACCTGAGTCACAGCAAGCTTGGAGGATAGAGCGGGGGAAACGGGAAAGGGTGATGGGGGAGTAACTGGCTTATCGCTCAAACGGAGCTCCAGCGAGGGAGTGGGCAGCAGTGGAGAAGAGGACGTCGCTGAGGACTTCACGGTAAGAGAGGGCTTGGGGGTAGGAAGTTTGCTACGAAGAGATTCGAGATCAACAGCAGCGAAGACCTGGTCAGAGATGGGAGTACCTCTGGGGAGCCCAAGAACCTTTTGAAGCGAGAAGCAACGGTGCTTCGCATGCCCATCTTTGAGGCAGAAGATACACTTCATTAGGTTAGGGCAATCAATTTTAAGGTGACCAAATTGAAGGCAGCGGAAACAAGATGAGCTGCGACGAGAAGAAGAAGAGATGGAGGGAGATGAAGAGGATGAGATGGAAGTGACAGAAGAGCGGGAAGAGGCGGAAGAGAAAGAGGCACGAAGCTTCGTGCAATTGGGCCGATCTAGAGCTACACTCCGAAGCCCACGCGAGCCTGGAGGAATCTCAACACTGGAGAAAATTTTTTTCTATCCCTTTTTTTTTTTTACAACTTCGACCCAAGAGAGTTCCATGGCCCAATCTCAAACAAAGGCCCACTAGGAGAAAATCCCTAAAAAAACCAGTGTGAACGGAGGAAGAAGAAGAGGGGAGCATGCAGACGGCGAGCCACGACTACAAAGAAGTCGCACGAGGAAAGCGAAGAATGCTCAAGACAAAGAGAGCAGCTAACACTCACTATGAAGCTAGGGAGAGGAGAAAAAGGGCTAAACAGCCAATAGAAAGACAGAAGAAGGGGAGGCACATAGACTGAGAGCAAACGCTCAACAACACAACCCAACAGCAGAACGCTCTACACAACAGCGCAATCCAACCACCCAGTGGCCAAAATAAACAAAAACCCCGCAAAACACAGCGCAGGCTAACAGCTAAAAGCTAATAAAAATAACTCAATCGAGAGCAAAGAAAGGGAGAGAGACTTACAGTGAGGCTGCTGACCGGACTAATAGAGAGCTTGCAAAGAAGCGCTGACCTGGCGATCGAGGATCTGATAAGAAAGCGAACCGGCGCGCGGAGAGCACAGAAAGTTGAGAAATAGACCAACAGGCCCGAGGAGAAGAGACGGAAGCCTCGCAGGATCTGAGGGCTCTGGCGAGGAAACTAAGGGAGGAGAGCTCGAAGAAGAGAAGGGCGGAGCCAACTCTCAGTCCCGAGCGGAACAGCTGACCCAGTAGCAAAGAGGAAAAGGGCTTGAAGAGGAGAGGATTCTAAGCCTATTTAATGAAGTGGAGGGGACAAAAAAACGAAGAGATCGACCGGATCTGGGAGATTCAGGAGGAGGAAGAGAGAACAGTAAAATCGCCTTTAGTGTCGCCTTTAGTGTCGCCTTTCTAAGCCTACTAGTGATTTTGATGCCCTCCTAAACTAAAAATTTAGGTACAAACAAAATGGATTAAGAAAGTTAAAGTAAATCAACTCATTGTAGGATTATTACCTCCCTCTCATTTAATCTCAATCTAACATGGTGACTTGGTGAGTAAACAATGTGCAAAAGTGATGTTGCCCCTTTCCCCTTGTGCACGATCTTTATTTTCTGTTCATTTTAAATATACATCTCTACTACTATAATGGGAGAACCCCTTAGTCCTTAACCCAACCCATGCAGCGCACGTGTTGGGTTATGGACTAACTTTGGTAAGTATTTTCGGAAGCGGACCAGTTTGGTAAATATTTTCGAAAGTGGATCAGTTTGGAAATTATTTTCTTTTTGCCCTTTTCATTATCCTTCAATTTTTTCCACGTGCACGTGTGCACGTGTATGATACTAGTATATTTATTAAGGGTAAAAGTCATGAAATCCTCCAAAGTTTGCTCTAAAAATTAAGAAACCCCCTATTTTTTCATTTTGATCAAATGACCCCCCTGTCACGTCATTTTCTCTTTTTATAATTTTCTGATATATGAAATGACCAAAATACCCCTACACAATATTTTTTTATAAATAAACCACCTCATCACCTCCTCTCTCTCTCTCTCGCGGTTTTTTTTCTTTTTAATATAATGTAGGGGTGGTCATTTCATATATCTTTAAATTATAGTGTAGGGTGAAGATTCATATATATTTTTTGTTTTTAAAAAAAAGGAAAAACCCACTCATCCCCCTTCTCTCTCTCCTCCCCGACCAAACACCCCATCACCACCATATAGTGTAGGATTATTTGGTCATTTCATATATTAGAAAATTATAGTGTAGAGGTGAAGTCAGTCTTAGTTCGGATGAATCCGATCGAAGCCCCCTGCGAGACGTCATCTTCTCTTTTTATAATTTTCTGATATATGAAATGACCAAAATACCCCTACACAATATTTTTTATAAATAAACCACCTCATCACCTTCTCGCTCCCCTTTTTTTTGTTCTTTTTAATATAATGTAGGGGTGGTCATTTCATATATCATAAAATTATAGTGTAGGGGTGAAGATTCATATATATTTTTTGTTGTTAAACAAAAAGAAAAACCCACTCATCCCCTTCTCTCTCTCCTCCCCCGACCAAACACCCCATCACCACCATATAGTGTAGGATTATTTGGTCATTTCATATATCGGAAAATTATAATAAGAGAAGATGATGTCAGGTGGGGGGTGATTTGATCGATTAGGGTTTCTTAATTTTCGGAGCAAATGTGGGTTGGGTTCATGACTTTTACCCTTAGTTTAAATTCACATAACTTTTTACTAGTATTTTGCACATGCGATGCACGTTTTAATAATTGGCACGTGCGATGCACATCTGAATTAATATTTTTCAAGTATAGAGTATAATGGCAGAGTTGGAGTTGCCCGTGCAAGGCACGTAAGTTGATAGATATTTTTTAAAATAAAAGGGTATAATGAGAGAGTTGGTGTTGCACATGCGATGCACGTAAGTTGATAGATTTACAACACTACAACTCAAACTCTCCCATTATAATAGTTATTTTAGATATAAACCATGAAGGTAGTCTTCTTATGCCATCTGAAAATTCTGTTCATGCATTTCATAGAACATATTATCGTGTATGCATACATTTACTATATGTTTTCTGCCATCAAATATCCTAATGTATCTAGAACCTCTTTTGTATGACTGTATCCCTGCATAATATCAGTGAGCAATCAATGATTCTATCTAGCTAAGCAATCTAACTCGAATAAATAACTTCAATCAATATATATATATATATATATATATATATATATATATATATATATATGGAAAAAGGGGTATGAGCAACTTGCTCATTTAGTAAATAAGCAATTGATGATGGGGTTATATATAGGGAAAAAGGGGTATGAGCAACTTGCTCATTTAGTAAATAAGCAATTGATGATGGGGTATGAGCAACTTGCTCATTTAGTAAATAAGCAATTGATGATGTGTCATACACGTGATTGAAAAATTCTTAAAAGAGTTAGTTGTCCACTGTATCACTTGCATGGGACATAATCAATTGCTCATTTACTAAATGAGCAAGTTGCTCATATCCCTTTTATCCATATATATATATTCTCACGATTTAATTTTGTTTTAATTTTGCAGATGTGAGAGTGGGACTTCCCCAATAGCTTACTATAATAACTACTTAAAAGTGACAAATGGTTTTCTTGCTTTGCAGTCGAAGAAGGATATGCAACTCTGCAATTTAGCAACTGGAGGCAGCCGATACAAAGACATACAGCGAGGGTTTGTTGTGAGCTATCAGCTTGAACATGTCCAACAAATGCTTCTTTACTGGTTGTAGTGCATTCATGTAATTATATCTATATCTTATACTAATAGGAGAGGAGAGAGATCTCTTTTTTGAAAAGGAGAAAAAAGAGGAAAAGTAGGGAATCCTATTTACGCACAATTTTATTTTAAAAAATAAAATTAAAATCTGAATCCCTCAAACACAGCCTCTTTCCCTCACTTTTCCAATCTCACAAAATCTCATGGCTCTTTTCAAATCCACCCCAATCTCCTACCCTCCGGTGCCTCGTACCTGTTGCCCCCCCCCCCCCCCCCCCCCCCCCCAAACACATGCCACTCGTGGCGCTCGACGCCTCACCCTCTACACCGCTCCCGCCTCTAACTGTTGTAGTAATATTCAATTAAATGACATTATGGTTTGGCAGTGATTCTCTAAACTATTTGCTTATCTAAGGATGCTGATGAAGATTTTAATAATTATGGTAAGGGATGATATTCATAAGTTTCTCACGATTCTCTATTACTTTTTTGGGAGTTTTATAATTTTTGAATTCTTCAACTACTATTTTAGGTTGTGCAATTTGCACAGGATAACGCTGGTATGTATATATCTTTTCATTACCAATTTTAGTTCATTTCTTAAAAGAGAATTTGGATTGTCATCCATCTAGTTTTCAGTGTATAAATTTGATGGACATCTTCCATCGTAGAAGCCATTGTTGGAGCTTTAGGCCCTTTCTTGGCCATATCTGCAAGAGAATATAGGGAGGAAATGGAGAATTGGAGAAGATGAGAACAAGAATCAAGAACCAGGCAAGAGAGAGAGAGGAAGTGGAATCACAAACATGCACACAGCTCCAAAGGAGCTGCTGCCTTCTTATATACAGGAATATGCAATGTACAAGTAAAGAACTGGCCGTTAAGGCAGTTAAAGAGTGGGTCCCTTCTTACAATCAATCCCTACCCTTCCTCTGCTCTCACCTAATGGCTCAGATTAAATCCTCAACTGTTATTTACATTATGCAACCAACCCCTTATCACTTAGGACTGAAACGCAACATTCACAAAAGAATCAGATACAGAATCAGATACACCCATTGCTTCTGAGCTTAACTCTTCTCTTCCAACTTAAGCTTGATGGCTATTAGCAACTACTGGTGTGTAACAACTCCTCCCCCTGATCTTTAAGACCTTGCCTCAAGGTCGAATGCAGGAAAGCGCCTAACAAGATCCCAATACGACTCCCAAGTTGCTTCTTCTATTGGCTGGTGCTTCCATTTAATAAGAACCTCAGAGATTAATTTCTTCCCTTTCACAACTGATCTCCTGTCTATTATTTCCTCAGGCTCTAATAATGACTTCGAAACAATAGCAGGTATATTGTTCTGAATTTGAACTGCTGCACTGACACGTTTCTTCAGTTGAGATATGTGAAAAACTGGATGGATTTTGGCATCATTGGGCAGGTCCAATTTGTATGCAACTTTACCTACTCTTGCAATTACTGCATATGGGCCGTAGTATAAGGGAGATAGCTTCTGAATAGCTCTTGTAGCAACACTAGATTGACGATAAGGCTGAAGCTTCAGATAAACTAAATCACCAATTTCAAACTCTTGCTCAACTCTCTTCTTATCTGCTAGCCTCTTCATTCGTTCTTGAGCCATAATCAAATGGTCTTTAAGTAGCTGCAATTGAACATCCCTAGACAACAAAGCTTCTTCTACCTGCAGACTCTTTGCAGTATGAGGAATATAAGAAACCAAAGTGGGAGGTTTCTTTCCATACAATGCCTGATAAGGTGTTGTTTTAGTTGAATCATGCCAATTGGTATTGTACCAATATTCTGCCCATGGTAACCACTTACGCCATTCCTTTGGTTTTATGTTACAAAAACATCTGAGATAAGTCTCTAAACACCTATTCACTACCTCCGTTTGGCCATCGGACTGAGGATGATAAGCGGTTGAAAATTTTAACTTCGTACCCTGCATCTTAAGTGTCTCCTGCATCAAACTGCTAGTAAAAACAGATCCCCTGTCACATACAATGGAAATAGGCATTCCATACAGCTTAAAAACTCCCTCTGTTAATATTTGCAACACATCCTTTGCAGCAAATGGATGTCGAATGGGAAAGAAATGGGCATATTTTGTCAACCTATCCACTACCACCAAAATCACTGAGTAACTTGCACTGATTGGCAACCCTTCTATGAAATCCATAGTCGCATGTTCACCATACATTTTCAGGTATAGGTAAAGGTCGAAGTAATCCAGCTGGTGCATGGCATATGTACTTATTTGCTTGGCATATTGTACACTCTTTAACATAAAGTTGAACATCCTTCTTCATACCCTTCCACCAAAAAGCTCTTCTTAATCGCTGCAATGTCCTATCATATCCAGAATGACCCCCAATAGGAGAGTCATGATGTTCTTGGATCAACAACTGACGAAAAGAAGATGTGGGGCTGATCACTACCTTCCCTATTTTATACCATACCCCTTTGTCATAGACAAATTTACTTCCATGCTTGTTACTATGTTTGAGTGCCAATTCTTTGAAGTAGTTGTCTGTAGATGTCATGTGAATAACCTGCTTCCACCAATCAGTTACTAACATGGATAGTTGTTGTAGGAAGCAATCCATATCTCTTCTAGATAACCTATCAGCTGGTACATTATCTTTCCCCTTTTTGTATTCAACTACAAAGTTAAACCCATATAGTTTAACCAGCCAAGAATGTTGAGCATCAGTTGACAGCCTTTGATCCAATAGGTATTTGAGAGGTTGATGGTCTGTTCTTATTACAAACTCCCTTCCAAACAAAAACTGCTTCCATTTCTTCACCGCAAGCAAAATTGCCAACATCTCCTTTTCATAAGCAGAAAAGTTTAAACTTCTTCCTTTCAAGGCTTGGCTGATAAATGCAATCGGGTGTTTCTTCTGCAAAAGAACTGCACCCACGCCTTCTTTACAAGCATCGCATTCTACTATGAATGTTTCATTGAAATCTGGCAATTTAAGGACTGTGGCAGACATTAATGCTTGTTTGAGTTTCTCAAATGCCATTGATGCTTCCGCAGACCATTTGAACCCATCTTTTTTGGTTAACTCAGTCAATGGAGAAGCTATATTACCATAATTACGTATAAACTTCCTATAGTAACCAGTGAGTCCCAAAAAACCTCTCAAAGATTTCACACTATTTGGCAATGGCCAATCTTGGTATTAATTCATAATGCCCACTGTGTGTTCTAAAAGCAGTCTTGTGTATATCATTATTGTGCATACGGATTGGTGGTAGCCCGACCTTAGATCAAGCTTTGTAAAAAACTTAGACCCATGTAACTCATCTAGCAAATCATCAATTATAGGAATAGGGTACTTATCTTTGATTGTTTGCTGATTTAAAGTTCTATAATCCACACACATTCGCCACGATCCATCATGTTTCTTAACCAAAGCCACTGGAGAAGAATATGAACTTGTGCTTGGACGAATTGCTCCTTGTTGCAACATGTCAGTTATCAACTCTTCAATGGTATTTTTTTGTTCAAAAGAGTGTCGATACGGCCTGATACACACTGGTTTTGAGCCTTGAATCAATGGGATTTGATGATCAGCTGTTCTTCTTGGAGGCAACCCTTTAGGTTCATCAAACACATTTTGGAACTCATTTAACAACTCAACCATTTCCCTTGGTAAATCAGCCTTTACTTTCTGCTCAGTAGCTGAATTTATCAAGTACAAAATGAATCCTCTATGAGTTAACAAAGCCAACTTATTGACTTCTTTTTCACTCATGATTTGATTGGAGCTAGGTCTTAAACCTGCCAATTTCCATTCTCTTCCCTTATGAAAAAACTTTAATTGTTTATTGACCATATCAACAGTCACCTCCTTCACTTGTTTCATCCATTTTGCACCTAATACAACATCATGTCCTCCAATGGGAAAAACCAAAAAATCATCAGCAAACTTATATCCTTGGCAATCAATCTCTATCCCTGTGCAAAGCCCACTGCCTTCAACTTCACTGCCACCAGCCACACGCACAGTAAACTTTTGTGCAATGGATAGTTGTAACCCTGCCTTTTCAACAACATATGGATCAATATAGTTGTGAGTAGCTCCGCTATCTAACAAGATGTGCACCACCTGTCCATTGAGCTCAGCTTTAAAAATCAAGCACTCAGAATTTGTGCCTATGTTCAAGGCAACAAAGTTATCTTGGCTGCAGTCCACTTGGGAAGGTTCATCCATAGCAACTAGCTGATTCAAAACATCCTCTTCTTGAATGCTAAACAAATCCCAACTTCCCTCAATGCACATATATACTTTCGTTTTACAAATATGGCCTGGTGCAAATTTTTCATCGCAATGAAAGCACAAGTTCTTTTTCCTTCGCTCCCAAACTTCATTAGGAGTTAATTTCTTCAAGATAGGCCTCCCAGCTGCTTGACTCTTAGAAGTAGTTTGTTCATTTGTATGAGCATTAGGGTCTTGCTGAAAAGAATTTTTGAAATAAGGTTTAAAACCACCCTTATTCAACCCTTTCAAAGCTTCATTTTTCTTTTCGTATTTACTGGCAACTTTGAAAACCTCACTCAAAGACTGTGGTTCTGCCATTAGTACATCATGTTGGATGTCAATTTTGAGGCCACTAATGAATTGTTGAACCAAATAGGGTTCACTCACTCCTTCAACTAAACAATTAAGTTTTTCAAACTTCCTTTGATAATCCAGCACTGAAGTAGTTTGTTCTAATCGACAGAATGTACGGGCAGCATTTTCATACATTCCTAACCCAAATCGATTACAAATCCCATCCCTAAATTGCTTCCAAGTAACCAGACCATCATTAACTTTCAAAAACCACCTACACCACTGTATTGCTTCTTCTTTCAAGAAAAAATAAGCCACCCTAACTTTCTCATCGCCTGCAATATGATAAACTTCAAAATAATGTTCAACTTGGAACAACCAGTTGAGTACATCTCCCGTACCAGAAAATGGGATCACATCAAGCTTAGGAGGTTTCGGAAAAAATTTCTTCATCATGAATTGTTCTAAATTTCTTCCTTCCATTCTGTTACCCTCCATTCTTGAACCAAGATTTACATCCATAGAAAAGTGATCAAGATCATTGTTACCTGATGTATGAGGAGAAAATTTTGGTGACAAATTTAGCCCAACTGAGCCAGGTCTTCCCTTCTCTTCTCTGTTTGTTGCAGCTGAAGATTTCATTTGCTCCGTCATTTGTTGCATTTGAGTGAACATCAATGAAGACTGCATCGACATTTCCTTTGATAGCTCCTTGATTTGTTGCTCAACCCCACTCAACCTCAACTCCAAGAATCGATGGTGTTGCTGCCAATCCAATTCTGGACCTTCCCCTAACACCCCTCTAGGATCTGGAGGTACGGGTTCTTGACGGTTCTAATCTTCATCGATTGAATTCCCAAAGGGATCAGAAGGCTCTGATACCAATTGATGGACATCTTCCATCGTAGAAGCTATTGTTGGAGCTTTAGGCCCTTTCTTGGCCATATCTGCAAGAGAATATAGGGAGGAAATGGAGAATTGGAGAAGATGAGAACAAGAATCAAGAACCAGGCAAGAGAGAGAGAGGAAGTGGAATCACAAACATGCACACAGCTCCAAAGGAGCTGCTGCCTTCTTATATACAGGAATATGCAATGTACAAGTAAAGAACTGGCCGTTAAGGCAGTTAAAGAGTGAGTCCCTTCTTACAATCAATCCCTACCCTTCCTCTGCTCTCACCCAATGGCTCAGATTAAATCCTGAACCGTTATTTACATTATGCAACCAACCCCTTATCACTTAGGACTGAAACGCAACATTCACAAAAGAATCAGATACAGAATCAGATACACCCATTGCTTCTGAGCTTAATTCTTCTCTTCCAACTTAAGCTTGATGGCTATTAGCAACTACTGGTGTGTAACAAAATTCTGAACCTCAAAGCATTTCACTTGAGGTATGCAGTTTGAATGTGCCCTAACCTTTTCAACTTTATTTATTAAAGTGCATCATATATTGTATATTCAGAATCTACTAATAAAATGATGGATAATGACTAGAAATATTAGATGATTTCTGTTGGCCCAACCGCGAACCTGTATTAAAATATATTTTGGATTGAATATCACGGAAGTTTAAACAAGATTTCTAATAAAGGGAAGCTCCAGATTGCTCAAACGGTAATATTCACATTTTTGGAACAAAAAATTTATACCAATGTAGTAGAAATTTTAGAGATCTGTAAATACCAAATGAGTCATTCATGCTCTCTAATTTTGGAGAACATCACCCATTCTCTAGCTTTATTTGAAGAACATCTCCCGACATTTAGCATTATTTAAAGTAAGGATCAGATAAGTTGGATAACAACTTTATGAAACTGTTGGAACTGAGTATACATTCAAAACACTCATCTTGTTGACAATAATGTCTCATGGCCCAATAGTTAAAGTTTTGAGTTCACAAGAGGTTGGAGGTTCAATTCCTACATTCCACATGATTATATATATATATATATATATATATATATATATATATATATATATATATATATGTCTATGACCGGGCTGGGTCTTCGGGTCTATTGAAAAAAAAAAAGAACTTTTTTTCCCTTCTTTTTGAACTGTCAAATATTCAAATTCAAAAACGTTTTTTCTATTGAAAAAATATAACTGATTCAAATTTAAAGAGACTTTATGTTATAATAGTTTCACAAATTAAATGATATTCATTATATAGCCGTTTTTTGATTAATGCATACATATTAATAGCTTCCTGGTTACAAGCTATAAGAAGAGATCATCTTTGGGCAGAAAAACCACACAGAAACAGAAAAAAAAAATCATCATTCAATCTTTTCTCAAAAAAAAAATTCCTGCGGTTTTTGTTTTCTAATTGCTAGTGCAAGTTGGTACGTGCTGCGATTGGAGTCTTGGCAGCACTGTAAATCAGAAGCTCGTTGTATCCCGGGAGAAGTGTTTGGTGATCAACGATTCATCTTCAGAATCGGCCAAATAGTTTCTTAAAGAAAGTGCAACCCACGCCTCGAGCAACTTCTTACTTTCTTCGTGTTGTAGATCTGTTCAGAAGGTTCACTTGGTACACTCAGGTCCAATTTCTTTAACTATTTTAAGAAACTATTATAGTAATCTGTAATGGCTTTAGTTTCTGACCGCAAATATGAAACCAACAAACCAGAAAAATTTGTTGGCTTGAACTTCAAGCGATGGAAGAACAAAATATTTTCTATCTGTCGCTGAAGGAAGTTGCCCACGTTCTTACCTAAGACTGCCCTGTAATGCCTAACCCATAACCTGTTGATGCCAATGATAATGAACAAATCTTAGATGACATAGCAGAATGGAAGGATGCCGATTTTAAATGTAGGAACTTCATCTTGAATGGGCTATCCCGACGAACTGTATGACTATTACTTACAGTCCTATACGGCTAGGTCTGTTTGGGAAGCCCTACAGAAGAAATATGACACTGAAGAGGCTAGCTCGAAGAAATTCGCAATCAGTCGTTATCTCAAATACACTATGGTCGACGACAAGCTGGTAACTATTCAATCACACGAGTTACAACATATTGCTCATGAGATCATTTCAGAGGGAATACCCCTCGATGAGCAATTTCAAGTAGCTGTGATGATTGACAAGTTACCACCTGGTTGGAAAGACTACAAGAATATCCTGCGACACAAATCAAAGGAACTGACCATGGAGAATTTGATAACTAGGCTTAGAGTTGAGGAGGAATCCAGAAAGCAAGATCAGAAAGAAGAAGTCATGCTTGTTCAACAGAACAAAGCGAATGTCCATTTGAAACCAAAGAACAAACCGTTCAAGAAGAATGCTATTTGGAAGTTCAATTCGAACTTTCGTCAGAATGGTCAGAATGGACGTCAGAATCCGAATAAGACAAATAACCAGCAAGCCCAAACCAACAACAATGGAACAGATCCTATCGAGTGTTGGAAGTGTCATCGCTTTGGACATATCGCTAGGAACTGCCGATCGCGTACGCCTGCACCACAGGCAAATGCTATGGAAGGGCCGTTAGTGGCTATGATTACTGAGATCAACATGGTCGGTGTAACCGATGGGTGGTGGGCTGATACGGGCGCTACTAGGCATGTTTGCTATGAGCGCAGCTGGTTCAAAACTTATAAGGAGACTGAAGGTCAAAAAGTGCAACTTGGTGATTCACACTGTATCAATGTGATGGGCACTGGAGAGGTGGACTTGGAGTTCACCTCTGACAGGACTGTTACCCTCAAGGATGTCTTGCACACTCCTGATATGATGAAGAATTTGATTTCTGGATACCTGCTCAACAAGGCCGGCTTTCATCAGAGCATTGGATCCGACCAGTATGTTATAACTAAAAATGGGATTTTTATGGGAAAGGGATTTGCTTGTAATGAGATGTTTAAACTCAGTATTGAAATGAATAAGAATAATGCTTCTGTTTACTCTTTGTCTTCTTTTAATTTATGGCACTCTAGACTATGTCATGTTAATAAGAAATTAGTACATAATATGAGCAAACTTGGCATGATATCAAAAGTTAACTTAAATGAATTTGAAAAATGCACATCCTGTGGTCAAGTTAAGATAATTAAAACTTCACATAAAAGTGTAGCTAGAGAAACAAAAATTTTAGACTTGATACATTCTGATATATGTGAGATGGATGGAACTTTAACCAGAAATGGTAAAAGATATTTCATTACGTTTATTGATGATCATTCAAATTATACTCATGTTTATCTTATGGCACATACGAGTGAAGCAATTGACATGTTTAGAACATATGTAACTGAAGTGCATAATCAATTTGAAAGAAATATTAAGAGATTTCATAGTGATAGAGGTACAGAATATGATTCCAATGAATTTAAACAATTATATGCATCATTTGGAATTATTCATGAGACTACTGCACCTGATTCACCTGAATCTAATGGAAAAGCTGAAAGAAAGAATATGACTTTTACTGAATTGGTAGTTGCTTCGCTTATTAGTTCTGGAGCACCCAAATCTTTATGGGGTGAAGCTCTCTTATCTGTATGTCATGTTTTAAATAGAATTCCACATCTATCTTCTGATACTTCACCATACGAATTATGGAGAAGTAGAAAGCCTAATATTGATTATTTTAGAGTTTGGGGTTGTTTAGCATATGTCAGAAAACCTGACCCTAAAAGAATCAAACTTGCAAGTAGAGCATATGAATGTGTTTTTATTGGTTATGCAGATAACAGTAAGACTTCCAGATTTTTAGACTTAAATAATAATGTGATTATTGAATCCTTAGATGCTGAATTTTATGAGGATAAATTTCCTTACTTATTGAGGAACAGTGGGGGTAGTAGCGGGGGTTCACAACCCTCAACTTCCTCTGGCATTCCTCAAACTAGTACAAATGCTAATGTAAATTAAGATTCTGAGACACGTAGAAGCAAACGTGCTAGAACTACTAAAGATTTTGGTGATGACTATGTTGTATATACTTTAGAATCTGATCCTAGTTCGATCAATGAGGCTTTAACCTCACCTGATGCCGATTTGTGGCAAGAAGCCATAAATGATGAAATGGATTCACTAACCTCTAATGGTACTTGGGAGTTAGTGGACTTACCTCGCGGTAGTCGTACTATAGGATGCAAATGGATTCTTAAGAGAAAGCTAAAACCAGATGGTACAATTTTAAAATTTAAAGCTAGACTAGTAGCTAAAGGATATGTACAAAAGGAAAATATAGATTTCTTTGGCACTTACTCTCCTGTGATCCGTGTGACTACCATTAGAGTTTTATTAGCCATTTCTGCTGTGCATAACTTGTTGATCCACCAGATGGATGTTAAAACAGCTTTTCTTAATGGAGAACTTGAAGAGGAACTATATATGGATCAGCCTGAAGGTTTTGTGATTCCAGGGCAGGAACACAAAGTCTGCAAGCTGAATAAGACTTTATATGGTCTTAAGTAAGCTCCTAGACAGTGGCACGACAGAATTGATCAATTATTACTCTCAAATGATTTTTTTATTAATAATGTTGATAAATGCCTTTATTATAAATCATCCAGTGATAGTTGCATCATGCGTTGTCTATATGTAGATGATTTACTCATTTGTGGTTCTTCGCTTGAATTAATTTCAGAGACTAAAACTATGCTTAGTCAAAATTTTGATATGAAGGACCTAGGTGAGGCCAATGTTATTTTAGGCATGAAAATCATACGTTCTGAGACTGGTATTACTCTTGATCAATCTCATTATATTGAGAAGATCTTGAAGAAATATAATTACTTTGACCGTAGACCTGCATGTACACCTAGTGACCCTCATGTTAAACTTTTGAAAAATTCTGGTGCTGCAGTTAGACAAAAAGAATATGCTAGTATTATTGGTAGTCTTCGCTACGCTACTGACTGCACTAGACCTGACATTGCATATGCTGTAGGTGTATTATGTAGATTTACGAGTTGTCATAGTTCTGAGCATTGGAATGCTATTGACAGAGTCATGAGGTACTTGAAAAAGACCATTAACTTAGGACTACATTATGAGAGATTTCCCGCTGTCCTTGAGGGATTCAGTGATGCAGATTGGAATTCATTTTCGGATGATTCCAAGGCCACAAGTGGATACGTTTTTAGTATCGCTGGTGGTGCTGTTTCTTGGAGGTCCAAGAAACAGACTATTTTAACTTACTCTACTATGGAGTCTGAGTTAGTTGCTCTAGCTGCGGCTAGTGAGGAGGCAAGCTGGTTGAGGAACCTCTTGTCTTACATTCCTTCATGGAATAGGCCTATACCTCCGATCTTAATCCACTCAGATAGTACTGCTGCCATAGCTAAAGTACAAAATGCTTACTATAACGGTAAGAGATTAGCGATTCGTCGCAAGCACAGTACGGTGAGAGAGCTCCTTACGTCTGGTGCTGTTACTGTGGATTTTTTCAGATCAGAAAGTAATCTTGCAGATCCTTTGACGAAAGGATTGTCTCGAGACAAAGTTTGAAATACATCGATAAGGATGGGACTGAAGCCCATTTAGGATCACAATTGGTGGGAACCCAATCTATACGACTGGAGATCCCAAGACATAGGTTCACTGGGAAAAACAAGCCATACTGTGATTGAAATCATGCAACCTAGGAGTTTTACCACTCCCTAGTCCATCCTGATGTGTATGTGCATGATATATTGTAGCGTTAGTAAGGATGAGCTTGGCTCTTAATGAGCTCTATATCTCTGAATGAGAGGAGTGCCTAGCTACAAGAGCACTCTTGATAGACTCACCGGGGTGTTTGTGAAGTGTGGCCGCTTCTATGAGAATGAGGCTGATTCTCTAAAAACATTCACCTATACTGGGATAAGCACAAGGCCGAAATGTGCTGGCATTTAGAACTTGCACCTGGTAGAATCACGTGTGGTTTTCCTTCACTGTGCAAAAAAAAAAAAACGGGTAATGAGTTCAAGACTGAAGATCACTCATTATTCTTGTATTTTGGGGATTGTCCACTATGTAAGGTTCAAGTCTTCGGACACCTTACTTATGCATGGTTCTATACTTTTGAAAAACTGCTTCTTTTAAAATTAGTGTTTTAAATATATTAGTGGGGGATTGTTGGAATTGAGTATATATTCAAAACACTCATCTTGTTGACAATACTGTCTCATGGCCCAACGGTTAAAGTTTTGAGTTCACAAGAGGTTGGGGGTTCAATTCCTACATTCCACATGATATATATATATATTTATATATCTATAAGCGGGCTGGGCCTTAGGGCCTTGGGGCCTTTAGGGTCTATTGAAAAAAATAAAAAACAGAACTTTTTTTTTTCCTTCTTTTTGAACTGTCAAATATTCAAATTCAAAAACGTTTTTTCTATTAAATAAATATAACTGATTCAAATTTAAAGAGACTTTATGTTATAGCAGTTTCACAAATTAAATGATATTTATTATATAGCCGTTTTTTGATTAATGCATACATATTAATAGCTTCCTGGTTACAAGCTATAAGAAGAGATCATCTTTGGGCAGAAAAACCACACGAAAACAGAAAAAAAAAAAAAAATCATCATTCAATCTTTTCTCAAAAAAAAATTTCCTGTGGTTTTTGTTTTCTAATTGCTGGTGCAAGTTGGTACGTGCTGCGATTGGAGTCTTGGCAGCACTGTAAATCAGAAGCTCGTTGTATCCGGGGAGAAGTGTTTGGTGATCAACGATTCATCTTCAGAATCGGCCAAATAGTTTCTTAAAAAAAGTGCAACCCATGCCTCGAGCAACTTCTTACTTTCTTCGTGTTGTAGATCTGTTCCGAAGGTTCACTTAGTACACTCAGGTCCAATTTCTTTAACAAAAACTCTCATTGGTTTCAAAAAGAATTACCCCAAGTGAAGTGAGGATTGATTGCATTTGAAAATTTTTATTGGGAGAAGACCTCCGGCGAGTTACAAGCTCTCATAAATTCTGACAGGCTTCCAGTGTAACGGATCTTGCTAGCATGACCCTAAAAAAAATAACGAGCTAATGTACCACCGATTCATTCTATTTGGAACGATAGGATCTCTGTCTTCCTCTCTGTCTTCCTTCTGTCCCATATATAAGAGTCATGGTTTATTCCATAGTTTTGTTCAGGCACTCATTTTTTTGATGAATGTGCACAGTCGAATGAATCCGAATCCACCGATATCTCCAAAACTGGATTTGAGATGACGATTAGAAGATGATGATCATCCTAACACATACAACTCTCATAGAGTAAATGTCACAAACGAGTGCGAAGAGTTCTCATCATATCACCAACGAGAACATAAACCTTTTCTTCAGGCAATTCCATTTGTAGCGAGCTTTCTCCCCTGAAAGTTATATCAGTGAATCGTATTATAGTCAAAATGGCAATATCAATGAATCGTATTAGAGTCCAAACTGTAATTTCTCTGCATCATCGCATCGGCTCTCGTTGGTGGTTATGCTTCTCATCACTAATGTGTAATCCTAATCATAACTACAACTGTGGCCCATATCCGTCCTCCAGTCTACCGGCTCGGCCCGTAGACTCAAATTTGGGCTTTTAAGCCCATTTTCCTTCTTGACTCAAATTTGGGCTTTTAAGCCCATTTCAGCCCTTCTCATTTTCCTTCTTCATCATCCTATTTATTTATTCCCCGCTCCCGTCAAACAAACTCCTCCCCTCTCCAATCTCTCTCCTTCTAGATAACACCGGTCCTCTATATCCCTTCATCAATGGCAGTGGCTACACTCATCGCACCCCCCGTCGTTGCAGCACCTCCGTCAGTCTCCGCCATCGCCGTCCCTCTCGCCATCGCCGTCGCCGTCGCCGTCCCTTTCTTCTCCTTCCGTTCCCCCGAACCCGTCACCACCGGCACTCCCATCATCCTCAAACCCCCAACCCCAAACCCTAAACCTAAACCGCCCCGCGGAAACCCTGACCTCCTCATCAGTCGGCGCATCTCCCCCTGCTTCTCCACCTGCACCCCCATCATCCTCAAACTCCCAACCCCAAACCCTGTCCTCTCCCCCTCCACCCGCACCCTCACCTCCCTCGCCGTCATCGCCAAGCTCCTCTTCACCCACGTCCTCTCCGTCGCCTCCCCTCCGCCACTCTCCCACGTCCTCTCCCTCTCCCGCCCGCTCTTCTTCGCCTCCCTTCGCGATCGCCCAAGCGGATACCTGAACACGCCGCTGACTGTGGTTGCGTCTGGGATGGCCAAGTGGCTGGATATTTACAGTGGTGTGCTGATGGTTAGGGTTTTACTGAGTTGGTTTCCCAATATCCCGTGGGACCGACAGCCGTTGTCTGCGATCAGGGATTTGTGCGATCCTTATTTGAATCTGTTTAGGAATATCATTCCTCCGGTGTTTGATACGCTGGATGTTAGTCCGTTGCTGGCTTTTGCGGTGCTCGGGACTCTTGGGTCCATTTTGAATAGTAGCAGGGGGATGCGCTGACTGAGGCTAGCAGGTGAGTTCTTGAAATGAATATGTTGGCTCTTATTTGTTATTTAGTTTTAGAGTTTGTTGTCTGAAGTAATTTAGAAGTAACTTGATTGATGAAATGCCTAATGTTGATTGCGATCCAACTTTACTCCGCGATCTGATCTGGGACGATCTTTACCCAGCCATGTGTTTGTAGGAATCAATGGGGATTGTGTCACATCTGTTCCTATCAGTTCGTTTGAAGTAAGTGTATGAAAAACGTAGCGCAATTTTGTAGTTAGTGTGAAGTGGAGATGTCTGTTTAGGCCTTATTCATTGTGAATGGTAAAGATTTATGCCTTTTCAGTAGTCATTTTTGCTCCCATTTTAGGACAGTTTAAGATCTCAAAACTTGTTTAGGCCGTGTTTGGAATGGAGTTTCACAAAGTTATGTGGGGTTAGGAAATAAATATACTGAAAGTAGATTTATCTTGCACTCCACATAACTTTGCACAGCCGAAACATGCCCGTATATCATATAAGTAAGGTCAGCGCTTTTTAGGTGATGACTGACTTTGAGGTAAGCAATCAAACATTATTTACTGTGGACCTGGGAAATATTGGATACACTTTGTCGTTGCTCTAACCCAAATAGTGGGTGATAAATATCCATCCAAGTGGTCACTGTAGACAGTTCTGTAGTATACCAATCAGTTCATAATTTTACCGCTAGCTCTTCTCTTGGTATTTTCTTCATACATAATGATACCGGGCACACAACTTATTCCAATTGTAGAGAGGGAATTGGTTGGTTACCATAAAGTTTATTTCCCAAACTAAAGAGTAAAGATTACTTTTTGTTGCTGCTGATTTTGGTGTGGGAGCTATCAGATGAATTTGTGAATTTTTGAGAAAACGAATAAGGCAAACCGGTTGACCTTTACCAACGTGTTGACTTGGTTTCTTGCTGCTACTGCGAACCTGCAAAAAGTGCGATACACCGGGATGGATCCCGACGACGTTTCTGTCAGTAATCAGAAAGATTATGAAGAAGCTTTATGTAGAAAAAGTTTGATTACCTTCTTATGGTGGGGGGAGAGGGATTTTTATAGTCGCCCGTTTCGAGATAGGAACAAATCTCTATTTTCCGCTGTGAATGGATAGATGCGGTTAAAACCACCTCTTAAGGATAATTATCAATCTGGATTTTTCTTTATCCTTCTGAACTGGCTTATAACGGGTTGGGACCCGTACCCAGTGGGACAGATTCGTTTATGGGTTATTGGGCTTTGAAGAAAGACTCAGTTCCCATTTCAGACCCGTTTGTAGGTGAAATTACCGTTTTACTCCTTAGAGCTTTAGGATTCGTGCCCGATTTGAACGGTTCCGATTTAATCCCTTTTTTAGCCATATCACTTTTTAAAGTACGTTTGGTAGTGTGTCTTGCTGCAAAATTAGCAGGAAACTATGTTCTTTTTTTGGTTGTGGTAGAGCTGAAAATATGTTGATAGCTCAGTTTAAGCGCAATTCACTACGCTGTCGTCGACTCTTTAATGATGTTGAACTGTGCCTTTTAAAAATTAAGCTGCAATTTGCTACTGTAGATATAGTTAACTACGGCTGCATTGCAAACTTGGTTTACGCTTGCTCATCCTGACTCCGGTATATATTGGTCCAGGCCTCCAAGGCATAAGGCTGGAATTATTTAAGAACATAAGCTTATCAGCTTTAGTTTCACCATAAATTAATTTACAACATTTACATCAATCTGCACATTATTTGACTAAAATTTTATTCGGTCTCGAAGGTAGTTATGCAATATGTCATTATTGAGAAATTTGTTCCTTGTTAAGTATTCAATTAGTTATGCTTTAATTAAGATGATCCTCATTATATCTTTGTCAATGGTAAAGTTGGTCGACTATCAGGAATTCAAGATGTCTTAAATAACTAACTTGACTTCAAAATCTAAATGCAAATAAGGCGATTGAATCACTGATCAACTAGCACAATACGTGACTCTATAAGTATCTATATATCAGTAATAATATAGCCTTGGAAATGTGATGTAAAACCAACCCTAAAATAGAGAATTTCCAAGAATTTTAATGGGTTAATTTTATCAACATGAAAGTGCGAATCTAAGTTGGAAATTTTTAACAGTTAACAGGTTCGATGAGTTTTCAAGAATTGAATAAGTGTAACAGCTCCAATTAATAAATCAACCTTATAATCAATTAAATCCCTACGTGTTTTAGCAAGTAAGAAATTCAATACTGATTCGTACTCTATTCAAGCATGTGGAACACTCAATCTCAGTTATTTTTGTGGTTGACAGGCAAATTAGATAATATACTAGATAATAGAGCAGTAAAACACAAATATTAATAGTGGAAAGAGTATACCGAATGCGTAGACAATCAGCGTAGATCTCGGAGTTGGGCAGCAACTAAGATCGCAATCGGAGCGGAAACGACAGCAAGGGAGAGAAGCTCGGCAGCAACGATGAAGAGGGCCACAGATCTGGCCGAAGGCGTAGTGATGGTGGCTTGTTGGTGTAGGAGTCGACGTTGGGTGTCGATGGGTGCAGGGAGGTTGGGTTCGGGCGTCGATTGGATGCAAGGTCGAAGTCGACGTTGGAGTTGAGGAGTGAGGGGGATTATTGGGTCGGGAGACGAAGGAGAAGATGAAGGGGGCTGATGGAGTTGTGGTGAGGGTGGCCGAGTTGGAGTGTCGATGGGTTCTCGAGGGTGACGAACTGGGGAGGACGAGGAGAGGGCGCTGGCTGGTTGGCGACGGAGAGGAAGAAGGCGTGGGTGGTTGGCGACGGGATTGTGAGGTAGGAAATGGGGAATATGAAGGAGAGGGGTGACGGCGGCTGGTATAGGGGTTAGGGTTTGAGTTAGGGGATTTGTGAGATTGGGTTTGGGTAATTTGTAATTGGGGGATTGTTTTATTGGGATAGATTTTAGAATTAATCACTAACTCTAAAAATGTATTAGGATTTATCACAAACCCTAATAATGAAGATCTCAGTTGTATCACACAAAAGAGAAGGAGGAAGAGCAAAAACTCAACACAGATTTTTTTAATCAATAATGACATGCTTTCTCATTAATCTCAAGGCCTTTAAATAGGCTCAAATACATCTTGAAACACATCTCCAAAATATTCTCAAAATCTAAAAAAATACAAAAAAATTACATATGGCTATAATTGCCAGAAATAAAAAATGGTAATAAAATAAAAATCCTAAACCAAATAAAGCAGCTGATGACGACGACGTCTGCGCTGATAGAAACGCCCAAATCGTCTGGAACCGATGTCCTCATCATTCTCCCCGGGTGGGAGAGGGCTCGACCCATTCGAGTCAAAACCAGTGATCCTGTTATGGTGCTCCAAAAGATATGGATCCAGTTGCGGAAGCCCCTTACGATCACTGCAAGTATCATCCGACTTCGGCTTGTTTTTCCACCTCACCAAATACTTGTGCATATCACCATCTCTTGTGGAGATTATCTGATCATCTAAAATATTATCCAATTCTTCTGTCGGTGGGTGAATAGTATCAGGTAAAGGGGTAAATGTGAGAATCTCACCATTAGGCTGCAGGGTAGGCTCATTTATAAGAAAATTTCTAGGGTTGAATTTTGAGCCTTCATAAAGTACTAGATCCTCAATATTGAAAGTTTTACTTATGCGAAAACCTTCAGGAAGGTCAATGACATAGGTATTATCATTGATTGTATGTAGAATCTTAAATGGGCCTGCAGCACGTATGTTCAAGTTCTTAACGGGTCCAACAGGAAACCGTTCCGGATGAATCCGAACCATCACTTCGTCACCAATGTCAAAAGTTATAAATTTTCTTCTGGTGTCTGCTATTAACTTGTAGTTAAAATTATTCTCATTGAGTTTCTTGGAAATTTCTCTATGCAAGTCATGAATGTTATATGCAAATGTGGGTGTAGACTCTATGACTTTGTGATGTTCTAACACAGGGGTAAAATCTATGGGTTGCCAAGTGACTTGGGAAGGAATGGGTGACTCAGGTATACTCAATGGAGGTGACTGGACAGACTGAATACAATTGAGAGACTGGTCATCCTTTTTTTCATCAAAGTCATCACTTATATTAGGTTCATAGGTAAACTCATTGTCGGGCTCATCAGCGATGACTGCGGTACCCTCTACTATATTGATCCTACTTGGACTAGGACAGTTGCCAGCAACATGGCCGTATCCCTTACATTTATAGCACTTAGTGAGAGGATCAATCTTAGAATAGTCTCTTTCAGCGTTCTTACCCGTATTGGCATTTCTAAGTGGATAGGAACTTGAGGTATGTTTATTTGGATAAGATTTGTTAGGGTACTGAGGAGAGTAGTGCTCAGGTCTAGAGGGGTCAGGAGGATTCATTCTAGAGGAATGATCCATCGAATCGCTGGACTTGTAATGGGAACTAGCTTTAAGAGAATCCACATCGAGGACTAGGGCGTAGGCTGCCGCTATTGAGTCCACATTTCTATAGATTAGCTCGTTCCCAAGGTCAGCTCGTAGTCCAACTCTGAATCTAGAGAGAGTTTGTTCTTCACTATCTTTACCTAAAGCATTGCACCGAATAAGGAAGTCATCGAACTTATCAACATATTCTTGTGTGGATTTACTTTCTTGATAAAGTTGGTTCCATGAATCTAGCAATCGGGTATGGAACGATAACGGTACATATCTCTCAGTGAGCTTCTCTTTCATGGCCTCCCAAGTGGCTATGGGTGCCAGGCCTCGGTCTCTGCGGGCATGTTCAAGATTGGTCCAGTGTTGTTGAGCTTTCCTAGTTAATTTCATTGTGGCAAATTTAACTTTCAGGGCTTCGCTCATGTCAAACCACACAAAGTAGTGGTCCATGGCACGGATCCAATCGAGGTAAGCTTGGGGTTTCATGTGGCCTTCAAACTGGGGAACGTCAGCCTTAACGTTCTTTTTATATTGTTCATCAGGGTCACGTTCTTGACGTCGATCGTCACGAACATTCCCTTGAGGGATCTGACGATGGGCATGAAGCTCAGGGACAATGGTTTGATTTAACTCCACTTTCTCAAGCCTCTGATTGATATTGTTAAGAGTTGCTTGGATGGCAGCTAGGGTAGCGGAGATATCAGGGTTGTTCATTTCAGGTCTGGAAAGTCTAGGGTTCCTAATTGGGTGATTGGGAAGGGATAGGAAAGGCTCTTCAGGATCTGTGATGGTGATGCGAAGACGCATTCACCAAAAGTGTGAACTAGGGGGTGTGTGTCCTAATTTATTTTTTAAATTTTTTTTTGTTAAATGAATCTGAAATAAACTAAAATAAAAATAAATAAAAATAAAAGACTATGCAATCCTAAATAAATGCAAAATTGATGCCTACGATGCAAGAACTAGGGTTTTAAGAACCTTCGTTCTGATACCAAAATGATGTAAAACCAACCCTAAAACAGAGAATTTCCAAGAATTTTAATGGGTTAATTTTACCAACATGAAAGTGCGGATCTAAGTTGGAAATTTTTAACAGTTAACAGGTTCGATGGGTTTTCAAGAATTGAATAAGTGTAACAGCTCCAATTTATAAATCAACCTTACAATCAATTAAATCCCTACGTATTTTAGCAAGTAAGAAATTCAATACTGATTCGTACTCTATTCAAGTATGTGGAACACTCAATCTCAGTTATTTTTGTGGTCGACAGGCAAATTAGATAATATACTAGATAATAGAGCAGTAAAACACAAATATTAATAGTGGAAAGAGTATACCGAATGCGTAGACAATCAGCGTAGATCTCGGAGTTGGGCAGCAACTAAGATCGCAATCGGAGCGGAAACGATAGCAAGGGAGAGAAGCTCGGCAGCAACGATGAAGAGGGCCACAGATCTGGCCGAAGGCGTAGTGATGGTGGCTTGCTGGTGTAGGAGTCGACGTTGGGTGTCGATGGGTGCAGGGAGGTTGGGTTCGGGCGTCGATTGGATGCAAGGTCGAAGTCGACGTCGGAGTTAAGGAGTGAGGGGGATTATTGGGTCGGGAGACGAAGGAGAAGATGAAGGGGGCTGACGGAGTTGTGGTGAGGGTGGCCGAGTTGGAGTGTCGATGGGTTCTCGAGGGTGATGAACTGGGGAGGACGAGGAGAGGGCGCTGGCTGGTTGGCGACGGAGAGGAAGAAGGCGTGGGTGGTTGGCGACGGGATTGTGAGGTAGGAGATGGGGAATATGAAGGAGAGGGGTGACGGCGGCTGGTATAGGGGTTAGGGTTTGAGTTAGGGGATTTGTGAGATTGGGTTTGGGTAATTTGTAATTGGGGGATTGTTTTATTGGGATAGATTTTAGAATTAATCACTAACTCTAAAAATGTGTTAGGATTTATCACAAACCCTAATAATGGATATCTCAGTTGTATCACACAAAAGAGAAGGAGGAAGAGCAAAAACTCAACACAGAATTTTTTTTCTAATCAATAATGGCATGCTTTCTCATTAATCTCAAGGCCTTTAAATAGGCTCAAATACATCTTGAAACACATCTCCAAAATATTCTCAAAATCTAAAAAAAATACAAAAAAATTACATATGGCTATAATTGCCAGAAATAAAAAATGGTAATAAAATAAAAATCCTAAACCAAATAAAGCAGCCGATGACGACGACGTCTGCGCTGATAGAAACGCCCAAATCGTCTAGAACCGATGTCCTCATTAAAATGACAATGGAGCCACTAGTCTGGTGTATTCATTTGATGCAGGTGGATCATGCTCTAGTGAAAATATATGTAGAGCCCTCCATGCATTGTACTGTGTCGTTCTCTTAATAAAAGGATTATTGCTATTCCTGCCTAGCTATTATTTTGTTGCAATCAGCAGTCCTTATGTTGGGTGTACTGCAAGAATTAAGATGTCTCGATTTGGAGGATAATAACAAATGACTAATAGTATGTAATAATACTCATGTGGTGTTTTAATATTCTGCCATAAACAAAAGAAGCTTATTGTTAGAGGAGGAAGAAATTTTTTGAAAATAATTGATGTGAACATATTCTTTCTATAGCATAGATTATTGGGAATGGTAGGTTGCTAGTGACCAGATTGGTTAACAATTACTTTTCATGGTTTATGGGCTTTGTGCCTTTGAGTCGATCCCGATTTTGACTCTATCTCCCAGAAATATTCGTATAGAACTGTGCCGGAGCATTTGTAGTCGTTTGGAGTTAAAATTTGGGTATTTGGCTTTTAGAAATAGAAAATTTGGATTAGAGCTGTAGTCGTTTGAACCCAAAATATGGGTTTTGATTTGATTTTAAAAAAGTGACGGACGGGAGATGATTTTTCGTCCCATTTAAAATTAAAAAAAATTGAAAAAAATATCGAACGGGAGATCAAAGCCCGTCCGATTAAATATAAAAAAAAATCAAAAAAATCTCGGACGGGAGATCAAATCTCGTGACTCTTGTCTGAGATAAAATTATGAATCTTAATTTAATCTTAAATCTTAATATAATCCTAATCAAATCTTAATTAAATCTTAATATGTATGCATAATAATTCTAAAGGCTTAATTTCATAGAAATTTGTTCTCACAATTGGAAAGAAAAGTTCAGAGACGGGATATCATTTCCCGTCCGTTCTATTTTAAAAAAAAATTTGATTTGGACGGGAAATTATTTCTCGTCTGTTATATTTTGAATGAAAAAAATATTTTGGGACACAAGATCATCTTTCGTCCAATAACTTTTTGGGAGAAAAATTGGATGAGATGGGTTATGATCTTTCGATTTTCATATTTTGGCAATTGCTATATCTTCTCCCAAATATGACCGGGTGCTGTTCTCTCAAACCCAAAAAATGGGGCCAATGACTGCAGCACAAATTTTGCAAACTTTGAAAAAATAGCCAACGACTACAGATGCTCCAAGGGCCTAACAATTTAAAGCTAAATATAGTTTGAAATTGTTTTTTTTTTTTTTTTTTTTTTGGGGGGGGGGGGGGGGGGGGTTTCAGTTATAGCATTTGCCCAACCTGATTTAAGGTTGCTGGATCCATACCAGTTGTATGTTGCTTCTTAGTCTTTATGTTCAGTTTTCTACTTTTACAATATTGAACTTATTAGCATGCCTTAGCTAGTCAGTTGTTCAACTACAAACTAAACCAACTAGTCTGTAGTTGGAATTTTGTTTGATAACACTTGAACGTTCACTATTAAGAGCTTGCATGTTGTCAAAAGATGATAAATTTTGTCTCTAAGTCATTTCTTAGGAACATCATTTAGGCTTGCACAATCTATAGATTTTTTGTTGCTGAACTTGCACAGTCTAGATATTATTTAGTTTGAGTAGTGATTAGTGGCAGGTTAAAGTGATGTTGAATGGTTTGTCATATGTTGACTACAAGAGAGTGGGTTTTTAGCAATAAGATGAGATAGTTGAAGGTTTAGGGTAGTAAAAACTTAAAATGGTAGATTCTATGGAGATTTCACACCTCTGTCAATTCAAAGGTATTCGTCAAAATATGGCTAGCAGCATATCACTGATCATGCAATTGACGTGAATCATTAGGAAGCAATTTGGGGGGGGGGGGGGGGGGTTCAGTTATAGCATTTGCCCAACCTGATTTAAGGTTGCTGGATCCATACCAGTTGTATGTTGCTTCTTAGTCTTCATGTTCAGTTTTCTACTTATACAATATTGAACTTATTAGCATGCCTTAGCTAGTCAGTTGTTCAACTACAAACTAAACCAACTAGTCTGTAGTTGGAATTTTGTTTGATAACACTTGAACGTTAACTATTAAGAGCTTGCATGTTGTCAAAAGATGATAAATTTTGTCTCTAAGTCATTTCTTAGGAACATCATTTAGGCTTGCACAATCTATAGATTTTTTGTTGCTGAACTTACACAGTCTAGATATTATGTAGTTTGAGTAGTGATTAGTGGCAGGTTAAAGTGATGTTGAATGGTTTGTCATATGTTGACTACAAGAGAGTGGGTTTTTAGCAATAAGATGAGATAGTTGAAGGTTTAGGGTAGTAAAAACTTAAAATGGTAGATTCTATGGAGATTTCACACCTCTGTCAATTCAGAGGTATTCGTCAAAATATGGCTAGCAGCATATCACTGATCATGCAATTGACGTGAATCATTAGGAAGCAATCAATTAGTAATCACTGATTCTTTACTACTCTCTGTCTCTGTCTGTCTTTCTCTCTCCACCGTCACCACCCTTATCCATGTCTCCTACGCTTGTTGGATATCGTGAGAGACTAATGGACCGGTCTCTCGTTCGCTCTTCTCGAACTCATAGTCTCTCCCCTTACCTTTCCAATGTTTGCTTGTAGCCAAACTTTATGAAAGCCTAAACTTTATGTAGTTTGAACTATAATATAAAAAATGTTCAATTTGAACAATATCATTCTCTATACCAATAGATTTATGGTTTCCTTTTTAAAATATTTACTTATTTTCACGTACTTGCATAGTTGAATCGTTGCATATGCTTAAAAATCTAGTATTTATTTTATTCTTGTATATGTATGCATATATGCATGCAAACACACCCAACATTGATAAAATATACTGAAACCTACTTAACTTGAAGTGTTTCAAACCGTAACTGGAATTGAGTTATCTCAAACCTTGCAAGAAAGCATATGTCACATATGAAGTCCAGTTTGTGTCACTCTGGTCCTCATCATCAGTAATGGATTGTTCGTCTTAATTAGAGTCCTCTGGCATGGTTGTGATTTGGAATTGGACCAGGAGTTATGGGGGATTGCTCATTTTGCACGTTTAGATCCAGTCTTTTTGCATGTATTAACCGCAAGTAAAGTTAGCACTTTTTGCGATCCTGTGAAGAGGTCTAGTCTTTTTGCACTTGCTGTTCGAATTACGATAATTGTTAATATTACTGTTACTATTACGAGGATTTCAGATAAGTTTCTATGTGAAATGCTGAGCTAATAATATATGCTTGTATGTATTTTACAGAGCCTCCTCTTCATAGTTGCCCCTGTTTTTACATTTAATACAACTGGCATGTTTTCTTTTTTGACGAATTAAATATTATTCTCTATAGCTTGCTTTTGAACAGGAAATAGTCTAGTCTTTAATGTTGTTTGTCTCATCTATCAGAAAGGGATAGTGAATAGCTAGAACTGAATTATTATGCTATTTACACCATAACTGAATATAATGCTGTTTTGTGTTGCAATGGTGCTTTCACTCACATATATTATATATTCTTACTGTGAATCATATCCGAATTTGATGATACTTCTTTTCCATTGAAGGGAGACAGTGGAGTTCATCATAATGCATACATCTTGTTTGTATTTAGACATAATTCTGACAAGCATTTTTCTGCACCTATATTCCATTTCAAATAGAAAACATATCAATTTTCATTCTGAATGAAGTCTCTTAACTTTTATCTTTTCATGACAATAACTTTTATCTTTCCCGCCAATATTCATCGTTATTGTTCCCTCTTAACTCAACAATTTTGAACCTCTGTGCAGGTAGGCTTTTTGGGAGGAAGTCATTGGTGGGGGTGCAGGAATAAAATACGGCAATATATTAGAATTTATTAGTTATATATGTTAGTTTTTGGAAGAGCTTAGTTGTTAAAATAGACATAATTTGATAGTAAATGCAGTTTTGTTTCATCCTTGTTTCGGGAAGTGCAAATCTTCGGGTCTTGTTCTTGAAAGATATAGTAAGATGCCATTTACCACTGCGTACTTTACAAATTATCTGCTCATGATTTATCTTGTTGAATGCCTGATGAGTTGAATCTGTTTGATCACAAACTGATTCAAGTGTCCGCTTGATTAGTGAGTGCTGGAAAATTTTCAACTTGTTTTCCATGAACTTATGTGTTTGCTGTTTACTGTTGGTTGTTACTTGTTTTCTTAATGAATTAGAAGAACAGCTCAGGAGTCCATCTTTTGGTACGAGGAAACATCTGAAGATTCGATACTCCTGAAATTCAAAACTCCAGAAGAGTGGGTATTTCAGTACGGAGAGTTACTAATCGGTGTACGCATACCACTTTGTTATGCTATTTAATCGTGTGATTTGTTAGTAATCAATGTGTGCTCAGATATTGTTGTACTTTGGTCTTATCATGGGCGTATTAACATATTTGTAGAGCTTATGTTGTTGTTGCTGCTGCTGCTGCTGCTGCGAAAGACAACCCACTATGCACAATGGTACATACACAGCTTTAGTACATTAATATTGTGCGACATATCTCCCTTGACTAACTTGAACAGTCTACTACTACTCCGCATAGTTATATGCGTACATACAACTAGCTACTTGCACTATACTGCTATACACAAATGACAAGACTTGTATACACATTACAGTGTATGTACATTACTGTCTATGCTGACTCGATAGACCTAGCATTGCAGGTTCTACTCTCAACCTCCAGCTGCGGCTTAGTGGTGCCAACTGCTAAGCATACAGTGCTCGCCTCGTCTAGCTCCACCTTCATGTCTTCTTTCTTACATTTGTTACATCCATAATAAATACAGGCCAAACACTTATAGTACAAGTGACAAAGGCTTCTCATTTTAAAGTGAGATGTACAAATTTGATTCCGGCAATTTTTGTTTAAGCCTTTTTTTTGGGCACTTGATTCTGCATACACTTCAACCATTGTCTTCTAAACTAATCCGAAAACCTTGTGCTATTCTCCAGGTTAGGTCAGTCCCAATCTACTTTCAGAAATGTTGTAATGTGATCATGAAGGAGGGCATAGAGGAGAGACTCTAAATGAAGAGGAGTTCCATCAATCATCATTCCCTTTTCCCAATTCAATGAAACAGACCAAATTTGTCGCCTACGCCCCCGACAACATCAGTTTCATATCACTCTCATCTTCCACCCCCTAATCTCCATTTCCAGTGAATCATTCAGACCCTTTTTGTTTCGACCAACTTCACTTTGGTCTCAGAAATGGACAAAGTTTTTCTGAGTGTGAAGCCTCAAAGCGCACACCTACATACGGACATGACTCTTTACATTGCATTCTGCAACTCTTTTTCTTTCTCGTACTCATTCATCTTTTTGGCCTTTTCCGTTTCTTTCTCATACAGTCATGAATAAGTGACCTTTTCCACTTTTAAGTAAGTGCCTTTTTCTGTACATTTCATCTTCAAATTCTGGAGTGATATCCTACGGAAGCTTTTCGTTGTTGTAAACTTGTTCAAATTTCGGTATGATTTCAATCATTTTGAGGACCAAAATAAACACATTCCAAAATGCAAACAGGATATTTGCGCACTTTATAATGAAACCAAGGGGAATTAAGTATCTCACTAAAAGAAAACAGACCAAGACTAACTCTGCTAGTGTTCAACTTAAAGTCTCAATTTTTTTTTTTTTTAACTTCATGAAATAGTCGGAATAGTAACGGAAAAAAAATGGTATCCGAACATCAATTATAAATTTAGCCCCTCTTCCAATTTATTTTTTCTCGGATGTCCTAAGAGACCCAACACTTAATCCGTCGATCCACGCATCATAACCAGGGTACCAGATATCGAAGAACTTCTTAACTAACTCCCCAAATCTTGCATCTTTCTCTCCAAAATCTAAATCCAACCAAATCTCCAGAGTTCAGATGCCAAAATTCACAAAAAGATAAAAGAAAATAGAAATGCAAAAAGACTCTGCCGAAGTTTAGAAAACATTTTGTTTTGTCATCGACTCAATCATTGAACAAAAGGTAATTTTCTTGCATTGTTGTGCTTTTGTATTTTAATCTGTTTTTATCCATTGTGTTCAAATGTCTTTGGACTGTTTTCTTGGAATTCTCATTATTGTATACATGGAGTTAATTATTGATGTGTTTGATAATTTGATTGCATGAAACACGATCGATCCGTGGCATTCAAATAAGGTTATTATTATCATCATCATCATTATTATTATTATTATTTTGTTTTCTTTATATGAATGAAACCCAAAACATGTTCCATCCAGATTTCGTTAAACTTAGTTTTATAAAGTATTATGACTATTATCCATCATAAGATATTTTTTCTTATTTAGAAGTATTTTACAGTTTACTTTATTTTTTTTCTTATATAACTCTCAATTCTATACACATATCGTCCCAATTATAGATTCTTGGTTCCGTCCCTGGATCCAAACCTCATCTTTGCAATTGCAAATCTACTTATTTTCCCATTAGTACGTTCCAAAAGGTTGATATTTTTTTTATTTACGACATACTATGTTTTCGCACTTTGTCTTTCAATGATTTCTTCGTGTTCATTATTATCAATGATGTTTTGTTCTTTCTTCCATTTTTGAAGGTAAAAATCTCAGGCATGATATGCGCACGATCTCTCAATATACATATAAACTAATTATATGTGTGTAAAAGTACTCGAAATGTTAACCAATACAGAAATACTGTAGCATTACTACAACAGCAGAATTTTAGGTTGTAACCACATAGTATAAAATACTGTTTTCTTGAGAAACATAATGAACTTGTTTGTCACTTTTTACCTTGATTAATTACTATGGACTCACTATTTTGACATGGAAACTTTTCTTTTCCTTGGGGTAACTTGCTTGCCTATTTCTAGCTCATGTTTGTCATATGATATCTCATTGTAAGATTTACCTATATATGTTTCTGATATTGCAGACACAAACCATTTTTCCACTACAACCTGCGGTTTTTTTTTTTTTGTTGAGAAAAACTACAACCTGTTTTATTCATAAAATTATATGTTTTTTGAATAAAGAGCTACGCAGTAGTATGTCCGATCATCTGCAACTCAGTGGTCATAAAGTATATATTATGAAACATTTCACATCAAACTAGTTAGGTTAAGGACAAACTCTTAACAATAAAGATGTTTGTTTCATTCTCTTCTCCAACTAGTTATATCAACATATACAAAATTAACAGCTCAGGTTTTTGTCTATACACACACATAAATACACAACATAATAACGAAGGTACAACCAACATGAGTACCGAAAAGGATAATCAAATGCGAACAAAAGAGCATATCTATTCAGATCTATTTCGGGGATACCCCCCCTATATCTATCTATCTTCATTTTAGGCCAAAACTTTATCATCGCATACACATCTATAACTCATACATCTCTACTATTTTAATGGGAGAGTTGGGGTTTGTAACAAACAAATCCTAACTTTGTAACTGTATAAACATGTATAATACACGAACAAACTATATCCAACAAATATAAATGTGCGCCGCACGCGTAGCCCAAATCAAAACATTCAAATATAAACTATTTTTTTTCTTATTCAATATAGATTCATTTAATTTGATGACTTTACTTTTTAGACGTGCATCGCACGTACTAGTATGACTTAATTTTATTCCTCCATGTAAAATCACATGCACTTATAATATATATGGATTTTTTGCACAAACACTACCCACAAAATTTCATATTGTGAAAACACCACCCACGATGTAACTTCCACCTATAAACACCACCAGATTTAATTTTTAACCAGACATATAATATATTAATAGTTTTCTTTTCTTGTGACCAAAATACCCTTATTGTATCTTTCTTTCATCAACCTCTATACCCTAACGTCCAAAATCCTAACCCATCACCTTCGTTTTCATCTCTCTCTCACCCTAGTAACAAAGTTCGCGAAGAATTCATCGGCCGAATCAATTCACGATTTAATCGTCAATCCCCGTTTAAATCACGCACTTCATACATTATTAGCGAAAGCACGAATTATTCAAGAATCATTTGTGAATTAAACGAATTAATTGCTAAGTTTGTTACTGTTTTCCATATTTATAGATTTAAATATATATATTTACTTAGGTGATGGATACTGAGATGCATTAAAATTTGTATTTCTTTCTTCCCGGGTTTTTGCCGAGTTTTTCCATATTTACCGGATTTTTGCCGAATTCTGAATATTACATCATGTCTAATTATTCCCGAATTCCGAATTTGTGACTATGCTCACAACCTATTAGTGCCCTCGCTCTCCTTTTTCGAACCCTTTACTTTCTCATGAACACGTATAATTATTCCCGAATTCCGAATTTGTGACTATGAACACGTATATATTTTGGTTACCCCAGTGGGAGTGGTATTTTGGTCACCCCAGTGGGAGCGGTATTTTGGTCTTAAAACAATCATAGGTTAAAATTCACTATAGTTAAAATTAATAAAATATACTGATTTTAAATTGGGTGGTGTTTATATGTGGGTATTATATTTTTTTTTGAAAATAAAAGTGGCCTTATGCCACCGGTTCCATTAATGTGGGTATTATATTGTGGGTGGTGTTTTACAATATATGAAATTGTGGGTAGCGTTTGCACAAGATTAAATGTTGTGGGTGGTGTCTGCACAAAAAATTCAATATATGTTCATCCGCTATTGGCTTGTGTGTGTGTGTGATAAGAGACTCATGTCTTAGATGCGATCATGATGATATAACGGTTGAAAACTGAATGAACAGATGCGTCCACAACACAGAAAGCCCTAAGTTTCTAACATTCTACATCATCTCTCAACCTTAGCTTGTTTAATATTTTCATTAACAAAAAAAAAAATACAAATGAACTGTTTTTATGAGATAACATGTAGAGGATGGGAATATTTTTCCATGGGTGCGTTGTCCCTCTTTGTCACCTCCACCAGTCTTAATATATAGCTATTTTTTTGGAGGTCTAGGAAAGCCAGCCCTCACCCTAATCCTCCACCATAATCTTAGTAGCTAGTTTATGGAGGTCTAGGAAAACAATTTAGCCACCCTAAGCCTCCACCCAGTTTTTTTGGAGGTCTAGGAAAACAATTTACTCACCCCTAGTCTTAATAGCCCTCACACTTGTAGCCACTTGTTTACACACGCGCGCGCGCACACACACTTAAAATTTTTAACAAGAGTAATGCTACATCCACTATCAATTTCATTACTCTTCAGTACCTTAGGTGGCACACTCCAATAGATAGGAAAAGATAGAGTAGGTGGGGAAACTCTCCAATAAGAGTATGCCACATAAGGTAATGAAGAGAATGATAGTGAAATTGGTAGTGGCTGAAGCATTACTCTTTTAACAATGGCCAGTTGGTCTTTCACCTCTATATTTCTAATATTATAATAGAAGAGTTGGGTTGTCATTTGTTGACAATCTGTAATTTATAGACATTCAACTATCTGTTCTCAATCATTCATTTTAAAGTGGGAGTTATCTTAACCATTCATTAACTCAACTGCTGTTAGTTATCATAATATCCTCAAAGTTCAAATTTATTGATAACATAATTATTTACAAAGTATCACTCATATAAAATAAAAGTTTGTGCTACTAGGAGTAATTTGTAAAGAGTATGTATGAGTAAAGAGATGTCTCAGGTTCGAGACCAGAATACGTCTCATTAATTACTTTATAAAATAAATAAAAATTTAATAGAACGTGCATCACACGTGCAGGAAACTAGTAGATATATATATTAGTTGTTCGCTGGTGAAGAAAAACAACCAAGGAAAATTAAGAACAAGTCCTTAAACTCTCATCTATCTTCTCTCTATTATTCTCGCAATTTTACATATAAAGTTCAGCATTTGAAGGAATTAAATAGGGTCTATGTTGTCTTCCACTTGTTAGTGTCAAGAGGAGACTACAGTTTGATAGTTTGATTAAGGGTTGTACCATTATGAAGTGTCTTGCCACTAAAATCTCACACGTTGGGCGGCAATAATTTCTTACGACAGTGAATACATGCCTCACATCAAACAGGCCGGATTCTTAAACCCTTGATCTCATTTTTTATTATATGATAATCACTCAAATTGTTATTATTTATAAATTAGATCTAAGAAACCTTGTCATTCCAGACCAACCAAGATCACGAAGAAATGGTACACGACAATCCTGTATTTGATGCGGCCGTCCTTAGCTGGCAGTCTGACATTCCGGTCCAGTTTATGTGGCCCGAAGAAGACAAGCCAGGCACTGAAGCGAGCCAAGAACTCACCGTCCCTTATGTCGACTTGACGTCCTTTCTATCAGCGGAGGGCTCTGTTGAAGTCTCGCAACAGGTTGGCGAAGCGTGTGCTAAGCATGGGTTCTTCCAAGTTGTGAATCACGGCATAGACCCTCTTCTCATTTCTGAAGCTCACAGTTGCATTCAAGAATTCTTCTCGATGCCACTATGTGAGAAGCAGAGGGCTCAAAGGAAGCCTGGTCATAGTTGTGGCTATGCTAGTAGCTTTACTGGTCGGTTTTCGTCCAAACTCCCATGGAAAGAGACTCTCTCCTTTCGATACTCCCCGTCTTCCGACGTCGCTGACTACTTAGTTCAGAAACTTGGCAAAGAATTCAGTCATTTCGGGTAATTGTTGGAAATTATGATACTTAATTTTTATATAAAAAAAATAATATAATGTAGTAATATTTAATGTTACGAATAAGTATATATAGGTGAAGCAAAAGGTGTTAATGGTAGGATTTTATTCTCTAAATCAAAACTATCTAATGAAAGATAATACTCAACCATAAATTTAAGCTCTCATGATGTTTACTGAATATAGAGAGAGTTACTGTTATATTTCTATAGTTCGCTAGCTCTTTAATCTATCATATTCTGTTATTCTATTCATGATTCTGTCATTCATCGATCTTCTATGTCTCTATGATCAAAACATTGATATTGGGCTAGCCTAGCTGATCAAATTAAACACAGGGAGGTGTACCAAAAGTACTGTGAGGCGATGAGCAACCTCTCTTTGATAATAATGGAAGTGTTAGGAGACAGCCTAGGAGTTGGGAGGAAGCATTTCAGAGAATTTTTTGAAGGCAACGACTCAATAATGAGGCTAAATTATTATCCACCATGCCAAAAACCTGACCTGACTCTCGGCACCGGTCCCCACTGTGACCCCACTTCTCTCACCATCCTCCACCAAGATGACGTCGAAGGCCTGCAGGTTTTCTCTGACAGTAAATGGAGAACTATTCGCCCTAGAACCGATGCATTTGTAGTCAACATTGGAGATACTTTCATGGTAATGGTAAAAAAAAAATTTAAATTTCGTCGTTTAATTTTATGAAATTTGGATTCTGAGAGATTGAAAATTTTCTCATCAGGCATTGTCAAATGGAAGGTATAAGAGCTGCCTTCATAGAGCAGTGGTGAATAATAAGCAGGCGAGGAAGTCGCTGGCATTTTTTCTTTGTCCGGAAATGGAGAAGGTCGTGAGGCCACCGAGGGAGCTTGTCGATGGAGACCACCCCAGGGCTTACCCAGACTTCACTTGGTCTAGGTTACTTGAGTTCACACAAAAGCATTACAGAGCTGATATGAATACCCTGGATGCTTTCTCTGAATACATTAATGTTAAAGCTCAACAAGAGACAGTAGTAGTATACAAGTACTAACTATGTACGTACAAGCTCTTGATTTTTGTTTTGTTAGTTTATCAAATTTTCTGTTTCTGGTTCTGGTTGAGTAAATAGAAGCTTTGTTATGATGACAATGTTAATAAGAGTATGTTATTATTACCTAAAGACTGGAATGTAACATAGAGAAGTCCCATCATTTAGTTTTTGAAAAAAAAAAAAACGCAAATGAGATGCTTAATTCTCTCTTTTTTTTTCTTTTTCTCCCTTCTCTTATTGTAAAATGGATGAGTTTAACAACATCCTAACGTTTCATGCAAAGTTTAACGAAATTACAATCAGAATGATGCGCATTCGGCCACAATATACAGGGTGCAGTGCATATATGATGTCCGAAAACGACTTCTTAGTAGTTGTAGTATTTGTAATATTTCCCCCCACTCAGATTAGGGTTTTCTGTTATATTTGATTACTGAAAAAAGTAATAATGGAGGGAAAATGGCATCATATAATAGTAAGGTTGAGTGGCTTTATGTGCAAGTGTTGGTGTATAAAACAATATGGAGAATAAAGATGGGAGTGGTGAGATACGAATCATACAACGATACAAACATAGATAGATAAGGTGGATAGTGGACGCATCCAAATCTGATGAGCAGTGAGTTTGCTCGTCCTCATCTCTTTCTTGTCACGTACCATGTAGCACAAGATGACATTTGCAATTGGCCTCATATCTCAAAGGGGATTCTTGTTCACTCTTTCTACTGGCTAAGATATCGAGTATAAAATAAAATATTATAAAGCTTAGAAGGCTTAATGCCAAACATCTCTACTGTCATAATTTAGAGAAAGAGTCTATATCAGTTAATGCTAATGCCCTGTTTGATACAAAAGTTAGTAGAGTTAACTGAGTGTTCGGGGAGGTAGCTTTTTCACCTACCCTTATCTAAATTTTGATAGATCATATTCCAAAGTTATATTATCTCAATTTTTTCTTAGCTTAAAGATAAAATTATTCTAGGAGATGTTAGGGATTTCTACCGAAAACCCCTCTTAGGATCTTGTTGAGTTATTCGATGCAATTAAACACAAACTACCAAGCACATATGAGATCATACCAAACACACCAAAGCACACACAAATTTGTCTCGGTTGGGGTTTTCGCCTTAATCCGGGGGAGAAGAAACCCAAGATGTTATTCAACTAGAGAAGACACAAAAATATTACAATTCTCACCACGACCCTCTCTGAAGCCTCGCCAGCATGTACTAGTTGTTTACAATTAGAGAATCACTCAATCTCTCATTCAATGAAGTACTCTCTCTCTTGGCTCTTAATGGAGGCCAATAACAACAATATATAGAGATCTAGAGAAAACCTAGTTTGATATCTTGATACAATAGCCTTTGGATATTCCTGAAGAGATAACCCTACGATAAGAGCCGTCAGATCTGACTTGAAGAGCAAGTTGGGCTTCTCACGAATCACCAAGACCCGACCCAGTTTATCCATCAGCGCCGCGCGCAGTCGACCGCACCACAAGGTCGGTCGACCGTCCCCCTCTCGGGAACTTCTGCAGAGTTGAGCTGTCGACCGCACCCCATGTACGGTCGACTGCAACTCCACCTGCTGCTGCTGCTGATTGTTTCCCTTGCTTCCATTCCGTCTCCGATCGTCTCGATTCCTCCATCGTCTAATCGTCATCTTATCCAACATAGTATGCAAGACATAAACCCAACAATCTCCACCTTTGATTGCATACTCATGAATCCACACCTGTGTGATTTAAAACCTTCTAGACTCTTTTCCTTATCTTTTTGCAAACAACTCGTTTCAATGACTTCCTCTGCTAGTTGAATCTATCTCTACCTGTTTTTCTCCCGCTATATGCCCCCCTCAAGGGCACACTCCAGTAGATGTAATCATGGAGGTGTCACCCTCCACACGAACTCCACCAACCTCAAGGCTCTCTCAACCTTCCGACGATATTCGAACGGCGCAGTTTCGCTCGGATGATTCTGGTGACAGCATACTAGATGGTGTTTTAGGAACAATGGGCTTCAAACCACTTAGCCAAGGTTTTCTGTTCCTCCAAAGCTGGTAGAGGTTGTGCTGATCCTGCTCAATCCCCCTCTCATCCTTCATCACCTTGCGATAGCTTTCCCAAACTGAATGAACTCCACCTGGATCTATGTACCTGCAGTCCCGAGCTTCTAGAGTTCTCATGGAAATAAGACTTCGCTTCATCAATGGAATATGCATGCCCTACTCTAGTGTGTGTCCCGTTCCGTTTATCATCTTCGACTCATTAGTTTTCTCACCCCTTACTTCACAAGTCTTGTCAATATTCGTTCCCACACAACGACATGAGGCAAACTTGTAAGTAGAAATCATTACTTCACAAATCTTATCAACCTTCGTTCCCACACAATGATATGATGCAAATTTGCAAGTAGAAACCATCTCCCTCTCGGAGCAAACTTGAGAAGAACTAACCGAATCAAAAGAACAACCAGAATTCACATCTAAAGAACTTGAAACAAAAGCACTGTTTAAGCCATCACCTGATTCAGCGGTACTGAATTTGGCACCCCTCTGACTCAACCGCTTGTAACAATCTTTCATGTAATGCTCAATCTCTTTGCACTGGTGGCCACAGACTTTACTCCTACATACACTTGCCATTCCAATCAAAGTACAATCCACCTCCAAGTAACTCACAGAAGTTGACGCTAATTTCTGACTCTCCTTCCTAAGTGCATCCTCCTTCAACCCCTTGATCATACCTGCTATGAAAAACTTCTCCTTGGTAGATTCCTCATCTAGCACGGTTATCATGTTGGATAGATTTGGTGGTGAATATATCGAGTTGGAAACCCTTAGACCATCTGCGTTGAATGCCTTTAGTTTAGATAACTCCATATTGAACTCCACTTCATGATCTTGAAGAGCGGTACTTTCCTTCATTAAGAAATCCCACAACTTTCTTCGCTGGTACATCCGACCCTATGATGACGATCCCGAGTAGTCAGTTCTGAATCTTGCCCAAAGACTCGCCGTGCTTCTCTTATACCTGACTTCGTTCGTCGATATAACAATCAGATTAAACCTAAGGCTTCTGAACATATCTTCTTCCACTTCTCCTGCTTTGTGCTGATTGGTTTCACTTTATCTCATTCTAGGACTAGAACAAAGTCCTGTTGAACCGATGCTTCATGCATGTCCACCTTCAAGAGATCAAAGTTGATCTTGCCTTTGAACCGCTTGATCTTCGTGATCCGATCTGCCATCTTCTCCAAAGAACTCGAATAAACCCTTTGAACCCGAAGCTTTGATACCAATTGTTAGGAATTTCTACCGAAAACCCCTCTTAGAATCTTGTTGAGCTATTCGATGCAATCAACACAAACTACCAAGCACATATGAGATCATACCAAACACACCAAAGCACACACAAATTTGTCCCGACTGGGGCTTTCGCCTTAATCCAGGGGAGAAGAAACCCAAGATGTTATTCAACTAGAGAAGATACAAGAATATTACAATTCTCACCACGATACTCTCTCAAGCCTCATCAGCAAGTACTAGTTGTTTACAATTAGAGAATCACTCAATCTTTCCTTCAATGAAGTACTCTCTCTCTTGGCTCTCAATGGAGATCAATAACAATAATATATAGAGATCTAGAGAAAACCTAGTTTGATATCTTGATACAATAGCCTTTGGATATTCCTGAAGAGATAACCCTACGATAAGAGACGTCAGATCTGACTTGAAGAGCAAGTTGGGTTTCTCACGAATCACCAAGACCTGACCCAGTTTATCCATCAGCGCCGTGCGCGATCGACCGCACCACAAGGTCGGTCGACTGTCCCCCTCTCGAGAACTTCTGCAGAGTTGGGTGGTCGACCGCACCTCATGTACGGTCGACCGCAACTCCACCTGCTGCTGCTACTGCTGACTGTTTTCCTTACTTCCACTCTGTCTCTGATCGTCTCAATTCCTCCATCGTCTCATCGTCTTCTTATCCAACATAGTATGCAAGACATAAACCCAACAGGAGATACATGTATGCAACCTACAAAACGCATTCGCCTATCTTCACTTAAAAACCACGTTCAAATATCCTACATTTGTATCCAAACAAAACTATATCTTTATGAGTAATGGAAAGAAGAGAATCATCTAAGAATGTATAGATGGCTTGCCAAAGAGAATTAACAATGTGGCCCTCTACTTAGAAATTAAGTTATTACAACTATACTTAGCATTGTAAGTACATATAGAGGTATAATATATGTAGACTACATGTCTTCACACTAAAAGATTTTGTTTTTGTTTTGATAATTACTTAAAATTAATACTTGTGCTTAGAAAGTACCTCAAGTTTTCACAAAGTCGAAGTCCAGTAGGTATGTATCTCAATTCCCAGTAGTATGCTTTCTTCAAAAATGTTAGGAAGCATTCCTCGCTTTGGTTGACACATGATTTTGAAGTGAAAAGTTAAAAAAAAAAGGGGAAACTCAAATATCAAATATGGTCACTTTCCCCAGTTTATTTTACTTTTTACTTCAAACTTCACGTAGGGTCATAAAGGTATCTAAAAAGAGAAAAGGAGAGCTACCATCAATGTAAATACAGTGAATACATGAGTAATCCGAAAATATTAGCAAAACTTAAAACATGGAGGAAAAAATAAGTTCAAAAACCATGGAAAAGAAACAGCAGGCAGAGGCTGCCGCCAAGGGAAAGGACAAGGGTCGTCTTCCCGGACCCTAAACTCCAAATTCGAATGACGTCACTGTGGCAGGCAGGGTGCACGAGGTTATGAGGCAAACGACAAAACAGCCATGTTGGATTTTGTTCAATTCTCTCTCTCACTTTTATATAATAATTTCAGTGAAATATTTGCCATCTTGTGCTGATTTTTATTTTTATTTTTTATATGCCACAATTTGAAATTATTTACAGAAAGAGAACATTTGTCATAATATTTGTACTCGTAGGCTCAACAACTAAATTCACTGTTCTTAATGGCCAGTTTAATTGTTTCATTCACCGTTGTGACACGGCGAGTTTAGTGCTAATTTTTTGAGAACCTCACCGTTGGGAACATCGAGTTCAGTTCAAAAATTTCAAAAACGACCCGTTGTTCCCAACAACGAGGTTCTTTGTACTATACTTGCTGTTAGAAACAGCGAGTTTAGTTCAAAATTGTCAAATAAGACTCATCGTTCCCAACGGCGATGTGCTTTACACTAGATTCACTGTTGAGAACGGCGAAGATATAGAAAATTTCACAGAGGGTGAAACTCTTTGTTGGACTTACTAAATTTTCGAAAAAAAAATACATAGAATTAAAAAAAAAAACTAAACTCGCCGTTCCCAACTACGAGTCTAGTATAAATGTCCTCGTCGTTGGGAACGGCGAGTCTTCATTGAAAATTTTAAACTAAACTCGTCGTTTGGAACAATGAGTTTCTCAAAAAACAAAAACAAAAAAACTACACTCACCGTGTCCCAACGACGAGCATGAAACAACTAAACTTCGCCGTTGGGAACCGCAAGTTTAGTTGTTGAGTCCACGAGCGCAAATACTTTGGTCATTGTCCTTATTTTGCAAATAGTTTCAAAAAGTGGCATATAAAAAAAAATTCTCGTGCTTCTATGCGGGGGCTCCAGTCTAAGTCTCATCCCAAAGCCTTCCCCAGTTTTGTTTTTCATTCTAGCCGCATATATATCACTGGTTCAATGTCCTAAGATGATTGAACTTGTGGAGTGGACTCTATAAGGGAGTCTATCACCTTATTAAATGGGAAAAAGGCTTGCATGCAAAAAACCCCTAGGGGGGCGTTTGGTATGCGGTAATGTATAAGGGAATCTAGGATTATCCTCTTGATTACCTGGTTTGGTAAGACATAGATATAGTTTTGTAAATAATCTTAAATTTTCAGGGTTATCAAAATAATTAGTTTGGAAGGATAAACATTTCCATTAAAAAGGATGGGATTTATGGATTCCTCCACATAAAAAATGAGTGAGATTATTGCATACCCAAAACACCCTCCACATTTCTGAATCCCGCCCAAATCCTAAGACCCACTGTTCATCTGTCTTTCCCACCTTCCTCCGGCCATTTCCGGTGACCTCCCTGTTCGTCGATCTCCCGTCGTCAACCCCTCTTTTGCAAATCACAGCGGAGCACCCGACCCCACCCTCTTATTAACGTCTCCTAAATTTTTCCAATCTCAAAGCAATGACAATTATACCTTCACATCTTCTTCTTCTTCTTCTTCTTCTTCTTCACCATCATCATCTCTTAAACCCCTCATCTTTTCACCCACCTCACACTCTCTGTTGATGATGTCATCTTCTTCTACTTCTACTTCGCCGCATGTGCAGGACGTGCTCGACTTCCTCACCTCCCACGGCTTCGCACGAGCCGCCTCCGCACTCAGGGATGACGTCATCCAGAGAGGACTTGCTGACGCTGACCAAGGATCCGGTCCTCCACTCCCGCCTCTGGTGAGGATACCTCGGGGTCGGAGCTCGGCGTCGAGTTCCTCGTCGTCGCCGGTTGATTTTGTGAGCATGGGATCGTCTTCTGGTAACGGATCGAACTTTCTTGGTTTCTTTCTAGAATTGATTGGAATACATATACGCTAATTGTTCGGTTTTTTAACTGATTTTGAGTATAATTTTATTTTTGAACTGAGAATTTACTTAATCTTGCCGTTGCCCCTGTCCTCGACAAACGTCGGTCAAAACCCCAAATCCTAATTCTCCCTCCTCCCGGTCCCGTCGCACCTCCACCGCGATGTCGCCGTCGCCCAGCCCGTCGTCGACCCTGCCGTTGTGCCACCGTCGTAGATGCCAGCGTCGTCGCCCCCTCTGGCTGCTATTGCAGCTGCCTCTTTGTTTGGCTGCTGTCCCTGCTGTCTCTTTGTGTGCTCTGTTAAATTGGGCTCTTTTGCACGTATATTGCACGTGCTGTTTTTAGATCTTAGGTGTTGGGTTCCTTTATGAATCTATATTATTTATTTATTTGGCATGAGGGTGCAAATATCCAGCTGCCTAGCATATTCTGAGTTCAATTCTTTTATGTTATTTTTTATTTAAAACTTGTTGAAATATGTGGAGTTGAAATTTGCTTCTATGAACTTTATTGTTTCATTTGTATATATCAGCATTGCTTTTGCACATGCATGCATATACATCAATTACTAAATTAGATAACTTTTATATTTATTTATTTTTAAATAAAGCCAAAAGGGTATTTTCGGTAATGTCTACTATAGAGATGGATTGATGGGAATGAATTGTTCTATACCAAACACGGTAATAAAGTATTCCCAGGCATGTAATGTCGTATACCAAACACAGTATTGCAACATTCCCGGGAATCTTCATTCCCACCCTCATATTCCTGAAAATCCACTAATTCCTAGGAATTCTCCAATTCGCGTTCCAAACGCCCCCTAGAGGGTTAGACATCATTAATTTTAGATGTACTCCATGAATTTGTCTCTTATTAGAAAGTGGTGGTGGAAAACTTTCCACCCAAACAGGGAAGGTTCGCATGAATTTATTCAATTAAATCTACAAGGGAGAGGGACTCCCTCGCCTTTCGTGTGGGTTCGAGAGTCTCGTGGTTATGAAAATGTGTCTTTAAAGCATATGACTCATTTAATAGTTGCCTCATAACTTTCATTGGAAATGAGTTATCAACTAAATTCTGGTGGGACAAATGGTGCGGGCCACATTTCCTCAAAGAGCCTTTCCCAGATCTCTACAAACATTTGACACATCCACACTTCATGGTCGTGGAGACCACACTTCTCGTCTTAATCAGAAGCTGCAACGAAGATTGGAGGAACCTCAATTTCTAATTACACAGTTGGGAGTCAAATGTACCCATGGACATGACAGAAAAACATGGGAATTGGAAAGAAACAACACATTCACGGTTCGGTCATTCTGTGACCGTATTCACTTCACGGGTTGTTGACCAAGTTGGTCGTCAATTATTTGGAAAGCCAAAGGCCTCTTAAAGTGAGGGTGTTCTTGTGGCTGGTCCTCAACAATGTAATCTTAACTAAGTAAAACTTGGTGAACAAATAACATTGTGACTAATTGTGGTTTTTGCATGCCACTACGAAATCTAGGGAGATCCATAGTGTCACAAAAGCAAAGTGGTTTGGATCAAGGTCTTGCGGGCCCTCAGAACAAACGAATTTCCAGCGAATTATGAGGACTTGTGGATCGGTTCTAAATTCGCTAGAAATAGACAAGAGATAAAGGAAGCATGGTATATCGCCACCGCCTCAACGACCTGAGTTTTATGGCTTGGGAGAAATAACTATTACTTGTTAGAGATTATGAGAGATTATAATAATAGAAATTAGGGTTAATATCCTAGAGTAAGGTGCTTAAGATATTTACCCTAAGTATCAAAATTGGAATACCTAGACTACTATCACAAGCCAGTATTTATAGAATAAATACTGGTTCGGGTACTGGGTTCTTAACCCACTCAACCCGCATTCTGATATCCATACAATTAGTACGTGTAACACATGTGTTACCCATAGAATAATATTACACATAATATTATTCATATAGTGAGAATATACCTATATATCCAACAATCTCCTCCTATATTCTCAATATATAAATGTACTGATTATCTCATCAGTTCAACATGAAGCTGACTGGCTGATAGCAGTCTTTAAATAGAAGAAATGTATCACTCAATGTACAGTTCATAAGGACTAAATCAATTATAAATCCGAATAGTTCAAAAAGACTAAACCAAAATAATTAAATAGTTCCCAAACCATATCACAACAGAATAGTTCACAATGACTAAACCAACTGGAGTAATCTGTTATAGTTTCAAAATCAAACAAAGCAAAAAAATTTCAAGAACAAAATAAGAGTTTTAAGCTCAATGAATACAAGAGTCTTAAACTCAACAGAAGTTTTACCAAGCAAGTGACTAATTTATTCTCAAAAGAAATAAACTAAAACTCTATCCTTGCACACTGCTTTATATTTACTCCTCCATTTTGAGCAAATTGTTATTTTGAAATCTATGTTGACAGATTCAACTCCTCCATCTTTGCTAGCTTATTGAAAACAAGAATATCAAGAGACACATCTCTAAGAATTCCATCAAATTTTACAAAATATCTAGTTTCACAAAAGAACTTAGTACAATTCATAATTAGCTTAGTAAAAATGGAACGCAAGCATCACAATCAAGTTTTTAAAACTAAATAAAGAACAAGAACTATTATAGTTTCTACACAAGAACTATACTATGTTTCATATTGAAATGATAGAACAGTCAAATCAATTATGGTTAATTCTGAATCATCAAAATCGGAATGAAACAAGAATCCATAAAAGAGATATATCATTAAAATTGGAATGATATAATGACATTCTAAACATTAGAAACACATCGACTAGTTTTCATGTTTCGTATTGGAATAATATGATTATTCTAAGTAAATTCCCTCTATATATAATACCATCAAAGTTGAAATGACATTATATATTTGTGGAATTTATGTGGAATCATCAAAATTATTTAAAACATGTCAACTGCCTAAAATTGATGCTTAAGTTTGAACTTCTCTATGGTTCCAATTGGATTCTAAATTTCAAAATAATTAGGATGTTAAAGCTTTGACTCAGTAGTATTTAACTCAATTTCCCCCACAGTTTTGATAATTATATTATTTTTAAGTCTCTTAGCAAGAGCATTAGCCATACTTATCGCAATTACACTTTATCTATCAGAAAGTTCAACTAGGCTTCTTTCGGCCTTAATATACTACTCTTACTATTATAGACTGAGTTATGAGCTACAGTGCATTGTAGCTTGATAGTCGCATGACAGAATTAGATAGTTACTTAAACTTCTTAATGGATGACTAGCAACAAATTCTTCAATCCACTCAGTCTTTTCCCCTGCAGAGGATAACACATAGAGGTCTGATTTCATGGAAGATAGCATAGTGTCTGTTTGCCTTTTAATTTCTATAACATTTCTATTCCTCCTAGTGTAAACACATATCTACTAGTTATCGACTTTTACTAAATTCTGAGCATCATAATGCATCAGATCAGCCATTCATTCGGAAAATGACTAGAGTAGCACAAAGCAAACTCTTGAGTACCACTCAGGTATCACATTAGCCTCTTAGGGCACTCAAATGTGTATGAGATTATTAGTGAATCTATAGATATACCTACCTCAAAGTCTATGTCTATTCTAGTGCAGATCTTTGTATACATGAGACATTCAATTCCTTTAGAATGATCTTCCAGTCTTATAGTTGCACCATCATTAGGTGTCAACCTTTTTATCATAATCATAAGGTGTTTCAAAACACACTTTCAATCACTATACCCTCACTTTTGAAACACATTTTGATTTGATGAGTTTAACTAAGAGTTATCCCTTGCCAACCGAAACCCACCCCTATACCTATGATGTCCATAATACTTAGGTTTTTCATGTTGAATTCTTTGGATAGCACAATTTTAACTTCATTTGTAATAGAAAGGTCACTTCCAAGAATAAGCTCGTCAACAACACAAGTAAACAATAGCCATTATATTTGACACACCACAAAGTTAAAGGCATTGATCTGAATTACTTGATTCATATACTAGGCTCTTTAAGAAATTTGTTAAATTATTTATTCGTCGGCTATATATATTTTAAGAACATACAATGCTTTTACTAAATTGTAAATCTTGTTCACTAAACATATTAGTTCAAAACTTTCCAGTACAAAACTGTTCAATACAAAACATCAAGTACAAAACTTTTAGTACAAAACTGTTTAAATATCCTTTATGAATAACAAAATTTTTAATTGATGTAAAGGTAAGAAGAATACTTATTGTAGCAATATGATAAACATGTGAGTAGACATCAAACAAATCTACCTCATTTATCTTAGTCAATTTGTTAGCTACTAAAATGCATTAAAATTGTTACTGAACAATCAAAATTAAGTTTCTTCTACCAAATCCCACTTACTTATTATAGTTTTAGCCCATTTCGGCAAATCAACTAATTTAAAGTATTATTGTATGACACAAATTCAACTTATTTGTTGGGTTTATGTCTTGCATACGATGTTGGATAAGAAGACGATAAGATGATGGAGGGATCGAGACGATTGGAAACGGAGTGGAGGCGAAATAGTTAGCGACAGCAACAACAGAATTGCGGTCGACCGTCTCTCTTGTGCGGTCGACCGTCACCTGCACGAAGTCTTCCAGAGAGGAGGACAGTCGACCGACTTGTTGGTGCGGTTGACTGTTCGCGGCGCTGATGGGTTTCGGGCTTGAGTCAGGCAGATTTGTGAAAAGCCCAACTTGCTCTTCAAGTTGGATCGTGTGGCTCCTATCGTAGGGTTATCTCTTATGTACTATCCAATGACTATTGTAACAAGATATTAACTTAGGGTCTGTCTCTAGATCTATATAAACAATTGTAACAGTTCATAGATCCATGATGATTCTATTGAGTGCCAAATAGAAGAAGAGAGTACTTTATAGAGAAGGGTGAAAGAGTTTCTCCATTGTAAGCAGCATCAAGTTCCAAACAGGCTTGAGAGAGGGTCGTGGTGAGAATTTTAATATTCTTGTATCTTCTCTAGTTGAATAATATCTCGGTTCTTCCTCTCCTAGATTAAGGCGAAAGCCCCAACCGGTACAATTCTTGTGTACTTTGTGTGATTGGTGTGATCTAGTTTTGCTTGGTGGTTTGTGTTGATTGTGTCAAAGACTCCACAAAATCCTCATAATTCCGAACAAGCGGTATCAGAGCAATCAGGTTCGTGGGTTTGTTCGGGTTCCTTGGAGATGGCAGATCAAAAGACGAAGATCAAGCGGTTTGACAATAAGATCTTCAATCTATGGATGGTGGACATGTATGATGTTTTGGTTCAGAAGGACTTGCACATTGCACTAGAAGAGAAGAAGCCAACCGACATAAAGCATGAGAAGTGGGATGTGATTTGTTTGAAGGCCTTGAGTTTAATCCGGTTGCAATTAGCGGACAAAGTCAAGTGTAATATTCTTAAAGAGAAAAGTGCGGCGAGTCTATGGGCGAGACTCAAATCTGACTACTCGGGGTTATCGTTGCTAGATCGGATGTATTGGAAGAGGAAACCGTTTAGGTTCTCAATGAAGGAAGGTACCCATCTTCAATATCATATTGTGGAGTTCAATAAGGTAATATCTGAACTGAAGGCGATTAATGCTGATGATCTTAGCAAAGAGGATAAAACTTTCAACTTGATTTATTCACTGCCAACTTCTTATGATCACTTGATAACTACCATGCTACATGGAAAATTAGCCAAGGAGACACTTACTGTAGCCGGGGTGATTAAGGGTTTGAAGGAAGATGAACTAAGAAAGGAGACTCATAAAGGAGGGTCTATTTCTTTAGGGTATTTTGCGGTGGATGGTGATACTTCAATTGAAGTGGATGCGGCACACAAGGGTAAGATTTGTTGCCATTACTGTAGAGGAGTTGGGCATTACAAGAGAGACCGTCGCAAGTAGTTGAGTTAGAAGAGTGCTACTAAAGAAGGGGAATAAGCCCATATAGTCAGCGTAACTGAGTCAGGTAATAATGATGATTATTGTCTTCTTGTTTCAAGTTCTTCAGATGTGGATTCAAGTTGGTATCTTGATTCGGGAAGTTCTTCTCATATTTGCTCTGAGAGGAAGATGTTTTCTACTTACAAGTCATCAACAAGCCGTAGTGTGAGAACGAATAGTGGTGAGATTTGTGAAGTAGTGGGTAAGGGAACTGTTGAATTGGAGACACCAGATAGTAAAGAGTTCACACTTGAAGAGGTCATGCATATTCCTTCGATACATCAGAATCTTATATCCTTGGGTACTCTTGATGCTCGTAGCTTCAGGTGCACAGTTCGAGGTGGAGTTTTGACAGTCTGGGATAGTCGTCGTAAGGTAATGATGGGTAAGTGTGGGATTGGGCAGGGTTAGCACAACCTCTACCAGCTTTGTGAGAGCAAAAAATCTCGGCCAAGTGTATGGAAGCCCATTGTTCCTAAAGCATCATCTAGTAAGCTGTCACTAGAATTACCAACGCAAGATTGCAACGTTCGAATACCGTTGGAAGGTGGAGAGAGCCTTGATGTAGGTGAAGTTCGTGTGGAGGGTGGCACCTCCATGATTACATCTACAGGGGTGTGCCCTTGAGGGGGGCATACAGCTGGAGGAAAACAGGTGGAGGTTTGTTCAGCTAGCAGAAGAAGCCATAGAAACATGTTGTTTACAAAGCGGAGAAGAAAGGTCTAGAAGAGTTTTAAATCACACATGTATGGATTCATGCGTATGCAATTCAAGGTAGAGATTGTTGGGTTTATGTCTTGCATACGATGTTGGATAAGAAGACGATAAGATGATAGAGGGATCAAGACAATTGGAAACAGAGTAGAGGCGAGAAATAGTCTGCGGAAGCAACAACAGAAGTTGCGGTCGACCGTCCCTCTTGTGCGGTCGACCGTCCCCTACACAAAGTCTTCCAGAGAGGAGGACAGTTGACCAACTTGTTGGTGCGGTGAGACCGTTCGCGGTGCTGATGGGTTTCGGGCTTGAGTCAGACAGATTCGTGAAAAGCCCATCTTGCTCTTCAAGTTGGATCGTGTGGCTCCTATCGTAGGGTTATCTCTTATGTACTATCCAATGACTATTGTAACAAGATATTAACTTAGGGTTTGTCTCTAGATCTATATAAACAATTGTAACGGTTCATAGATCCATGGTAACTCTATTGAGTGCCAAATAGAAGAAGAGAGTACTTCATAGAGAAGGGTGAGAGAGTTTATCCATTGTAAGCAGCATCAAGTTCCAAATAGGCTTGAGAGAGGATCGTGGTGAAAATTGTAATATTCTTGTATCTTCTCTAATTGAATAATATCTCGGTTCTTCCTGTCCCGGATTAAGGTGAAAGCCCCAATCGGTACATTCTTGTGTGCTTTGTGTGATTGGTGTGATCTAGTTTTACTTGGTGGTTTGTGTTGATTGTGTCAAAGACTCAACAAGATTCTGATAATTCCTAACATCATTGTCTACTACAGACACTTCTTGGCTCATTTGTCATTGAAGTTTTAAGTGTCAGTAAGGCTGGTTCTTGATTCCAACTGTGAATCATTGACCGTATCTGTATGATTGGATCATTTCATACATTTATCTTTAATGAACACATCCTCAAAAAACTCTGCAAGTCTAGATTCTTCTAACACAAATTAGATAGATCTAACATCTGTCCACAGAACTACATTCTGTACTTTCTAAATACACAAATATTTGTTGTAGATCCTACTTTAGGCCTTCTAGGGTCATGTACTCTGACAAATGTATCACAACACAAATTTTAACTTTAACAAAATTATTTGTATTTTCGTGCCATGATCTACAAGGTGTATTCAATTTAGAGTGTAGTAACACATTAGAGATAACAATACAACATCACTCATAATTATACAAGACAAACAACGATCAATATTATAGAATCCAGTATTTCACTAAGTGTTTGATTCTAACTTTTATCAATACTGTTTGACTGTTGTAAGTAGAGTGCAGTAGAGATTATGCTATATGCAAACTTCTCTAAAATCATTAAAACATATTCACTACCTCTATCAAAACTGAAATATTTTGATCTTAGCATTTAACTAACTTTTTAATTCATTAAGAATAACAAGTGCTTCATTCTTCATATATATATGACAGACTTATATTAATCCTCTACAAAAGCGATTAAATACTTCTGACCAATAATTATCTCACATAGTCACAAACCAACTGAGATCACAATTCTCAGAATGTATTGATTCAAAAAGTTGTGAACTCCTAAAGACCATACAAAATGATTTTCTAGTGATCAAAATCTGAATTCAAACATCACATTTGTCATATTTAATGAAGTGTCATTTAGTAGAGTTATAAGTTTTAACAAGAACAAACAATTTAATATATAGTTCTCATATCCTAGTCAATTATGCTATGTTCAAGAACTATACACAATTAGAACTATTATTATTAATTGCCTCATTTGCTAAACTCAACTTACACATGCGATTGACAATATATGCACATCATAAGAGTTAATACAAAATTACTTTACCACATTTTACAAAATTATTTGCTTTCTCTTGTGATTCTAACAATGTCCACTTGCTCAAACACATTGAGCAAAGAGTTCTTTCCTTTATTCGTTCTTCATCATCTTCGTAACGCTAAATGAGATAATGATTAACATGTTATAATTCAACTTTGCACACACAGTACAATGAATGAGAAAGAACAAAATGTAACTAATGGAGTCATATCGTACATTAAGAGATGCTCTCTCCTAAGTTACTAACATTTGTTATACATCTTATACAATTTTTTTTAAAAAAAATATTAGAGAAGTAAATATATAATCTCACACAAACTGCAAATAATGGATTTGTCAAAATATCTATACACATAGTATGATAAAGCACTTAACAACCTTAAACATGCTAGTTTTCAAGGCGAGAATAACTATGATCTAAAAATCTCAATCATGTGATCAAACGCACAAAATGTTAATACATTCATCACATGAAAATACTAAGAAAGATTAGAGTAGATCATGCTGACACATCAAGTTAGAAGTGTTTTCCAAATTTGACGGAGAAGCCTGCTTAGTGCAGACTTATCATACCATGATGCAAATCCATCGTCTCCAATACACACAATTTGTAAGTAACTTCGAAGTTCCTACATTCATCAAATTGTTAAAGATTAGCCAATTAAACAAATTATTAGCACTATCTAATTCATAACAATTTAATTGGAGATTCAATTTTATAGTCAAAGCCTATAATTTATCAAAATAAATATTTGATTCATAGCACGTAGCCAAAGCAGTTATTCAGACTTGTATTTAATTAAACAATGCTTAATATTGTTTTGAACTTTAGCACTTAGCAACAAAATTCAAACAAATAATTAAATAACAATTTAAATTTGGTGAAGAACTTATCTTTAATTTAGATCTCAATTGGAAGTACACTGCAGTAGATTCAGTCTTCTCCTCAAACATGGAATACAGAACAATACCCAATGGATTGTCTCCACTAGTTAGATCCAGATCTGATTCCTTTTGGCTGAATCGGGATATGCTCCAACAGTCCAAATACCAAACAACAATCTCCAACCAATAGAGCAGCTATTAGACTGGATCTGAATCTGGATCTGCTCCAATAGTCCAAATACCAAATAACAATCTCCAACCAATAGAGCAGCTGTTGGACATGATCTGAATAGGAAGCAAGTAGGCAGATCCTATGCTCTGCCCCAAAACATCAAACACCTCCTTTACCCAATCAGATCTCGCCAGATCCGAAAAGCATCAACACACACAGCAAAGATCCTTTCTTTGGCCCGCACACGGAACACCCAAAAAAACAACCAATAAACTCTTTTATTTTGTCAAATCTGAGTCATATGGCAGCCACAAGGATCCCTCCTTGACCCAAACACGATACACCATATTTAACCAATAGCAAAATTAGATCTTTTGGATTTGATCTCTTCCTCAACGATCTCAATCATTCCAGATCTGGCGATGGTGCAGTTTCTGGGTCTGGAAGAGGAGAGGAGGGATCGCACAGCGTCTGGCGAGGGCGGCGGTGGGGTGCGCCACTAGCCTGCGACGACATCGACGGCGGTGGTGCGGTTGGAGACGGCGACGGACTCCGACCCCGATGGCTTGCAGCGTCCCCAACGACCGTGAGTCAAACAGATTGCGATCAGAGTAGGGAAGAAGGGGTTCACGGTGGACGCAACGGCTGGTGGCGGCCAAGGTGGAGGCATGTACCGACGTCGGTGAAGGCAACGACAATGGCTGCTACCGGTGATAATGACGGATTCCAACGAATGGTAAACTCCGACTCAATCTCTCTTAATCACAAAATTAATGCTAAATATCTCAAGAATGTTAGAGATTACGAGAGATTATAACAATAGAAATTAGGGTTAATATCCTAGACTAAGGTGCTTGAGATATTTACCCTAGGTATCAAAATTGGAATACCTAGACTACTATCACAAGCCAGTATTTATAGAATAAATACTGGTTTGGGTATTGGGTTCTCAAACCACTCAATCCGTATTCCGATATCCATACAATTAGTACGTGTAACACACGTGTTACCCATAGAATAATAGTACAAATAATATTATGGGGAAAAGGGGTATGAGCAACTTGCTCATTTAGTAAATAAGCAATTGATGATGTGGCATGCATGTGATTGAAAAATCCTTAAAAAGTTTAGTTGTTCAATATATCACAAGCATGCCACATAATCAATTACTCAGTTACTAAATGAACAAGTTGCTCATATCCCTTTTACCCTAATATTATTCATATAGTGAGAATATACCTATATATATCCAACATTACTTCCGTGAGATTTGTAATATTATTTCTGGTAGACTAACTCAAATCATGCACCTTATTTCTTTTTGGGCAGATCGTCAGGGTATTTCAGGTGGATGAGTACGATGATGAGGAGACGGAGAATGGGCAGACATTGGACTGATTGATCGATATTCCTCACCCTCCAGGAATGTTGTTAGAGAGTTTTTTATTTCCTGTACTCTTTAGGTTGCTTTATTTTCTCAATGGAATTATCCCACCCTCCTAGGGATGTTAGAGGATCTATATTTTATTTTTGTTTGTTCTTTCTAGCATGCTTGTACAATTTTCCAATCTTCTGAGATTATTTCGTTACCATCTTATTAATGAAATATGATGGCTATATTTCACATTCTCATTTTTAAAAAAAAGATGATTAAACTTGTAATCGTATTTAGTTTCTAATGTACATACAAATAAATTTAGTAACAGAAATAAAAATTTGCTTGTATTCACTCGGAAAGAGTAATATATCAAACTGGGTTTACTCAAAAAAGAAAATATCAAACTCGTGTTGAATTTGTAAGATCAACTTGCGGATCCACACATACATTATTTATACAATTTTAGCTAAACTTAAATATAAATAGAAATGAGACGGAAGCCAAGTAAGATTTGTTATTAATTACTAACATAATAATCAAAGAATTTAATGACAAACACAGATGTAGGATTTTGTTTATTCATTATGCAGTAGCAGATTCAGAGGCAAATTCTTCGTACCAGTCTTTTTTTTATCCAAAAGTGCCAAAGCTAAAGTATTGCATGTGAGAACTACTTCGGTGAGAACCACGTATAAACTTTTTTTGTGATATAAATTAAAAAATCTGAGCCATTCATTTTGATCTCCACTTCTAAATTACTCTATAGATGAGAAATCAAATCATTTGAGATTTATTTGCCTATGGATTAAAGTGTTACAAATTGTATGACTGAATATTGTTATTTTTTATAATGACATGGTGGAAGGGCAAATGAATTTCAAATAACCTGATTTATATATTTAAATCAATTTAGTCAATATAAATAATATGAACAGTTCAGATTATCCACGTGATGGCTATGTAAAAAATTCACACGAAGCTTATCGTGAGAAATAGTTCTCACATGATCACTCCCTAGGTTCAAATCATCCATCATGTCATCATAAAATACAACGTTTTTCAGTCATACAATTTGTAACATTTTAATGCATGGAAAAACAAATATCAAATGAATTGATTTCTCATTCGTAGAGTGATTTAGAGGTGTAGATTAAAATGAACAGTTTAGATTTTTCATTTTGTATCACAAAAAAAGTTCATACGTGGTTGTCACCAAAGGAGTTCTCATATGATCATAGCCTAATATATAGGAGTAATTATGTGAGAACTAGTTCTCAAAATAAACTTCGTGTGAACTGTTAACATAGCCATCACATGGATAATCTGAAAAGCTCACAGTGATTAGAATGACAAAAATAGTCTAAATATATATTTAGAATCAAGTCATTTGAAATTCATGTGTCCATCCATCATGTCATTATAAAAAACAATGATATTCATCCATACATTTTGTGTGTGTGTGTGTGTGTGTGTGTGTATAGAGAGAGAGAGAGAGAGAGAGAGAGCCTTTTTCGGTTGCAAACGGGTCTATGTGCACAGACCCGTGCGAACTTTAATCTGGGCCATTGGCCATATATTTTTTTAAATAAAATTTAGCCTTAACCCGTCATTCCCAACAATGGGTTAAGGCTAAATTTTATTAAAAAATATTGTCTTAACCCGTCGTTACCAACGACGGGTTAAGGCACCCTAATTTTTTTTAGATCTGTATACAGATCATCTTCTTCAACCGACTCTCCCCACTCTCTCTCTCTCTCGTTTCTTCACCGAACCCAAACTGAAGAAAACCCTAATCCTTGATCAAAATACAAACCTGGCCTCCTCCGTCCACTCCTCCACCCCTCTCCCAATATCTACTCCAAATATTGAAACCCAACTCTTGCATCCCATCTTCGAAAGCAAATCGAAACCCTAGTTCGGCCACAACACCTTCATCGGCTAAATTAGGACTTATTTTGTAAAGTATTGACTAATTTTTTACCTTAGTAGTTATATTTGTATTTACTTTTCAATTTGTCTATACTAAATTATTTAGAAAGTGGTCAAAAATTTCTCTGCCTTAGTAATTTATAGATATAGAATTGGGAAGACTTTTAATATATTCAAGTTCCCAAAATTTTTGTTTGCCTTAGTAATTTGTAGAACTAGAATTGGAAAGACTTTTAATATATTCAAGTGCCCAAAGAAGTCTACATTTAGGAATAATATATTCAAGTGCTCAAAGACATAAAAAATTTGTAGATGTAGAATTCTTTGCCTTAGTAATTTAGTTTTGTTTGTATTGTTTTTTCACGTTCGATATATACGAAATTATTTAGAAAGTTTTCAGTGCGGTTATGCTTGAAAATCCTACAAACGACCTTAAAAAAATACAAAACTTTGCGAGTAGGTTGGTCTCACGTAGTACAAGCCACCCCAACTTGTAGAAGTGAGTTTCGACTTACGGTTCGAGAGATACGGCCGCGTATCGCTTTTGGTTGAAAAAACCAACTAAAGCGGTACACGGCCGTATCTCGCAACCCGTGACTCGAAACTCGCTTCTACAAGTTGGGGTGACTTGTGTTACGTGAATTCGACCAAGTTGCAAAGTTTTATAAATTTTGGATGCCGTTTGTGCGGTTTTCTCACGTTCATTGAACTATAAGTAAATGAGTTAGAACTTTTTAACTGCGGTTAGACTAGAAAGCCCTTCAAACGACTTTCAAAAAATACGAAACTTTGCGAGTTGGTTGGTCTCACCTATCAGAAGCCAACCCAACTTGCAGAAGTGAGTTTCGACTAACGGTTTGAGAGATACGGCCGCGTATCGCTTTTGGTAAAAAAAACCAAATAAAGTGGTACACGGCCGTATCTCGCAAACCGCGACTTGAAACTCGCTTCTACAAGTTGGGATGGTTTGTGTTATGTAAATTTGATCAATTTGCAGAGTATTATAAATTTTGGATGCTGCTTGTGCGGTTTTCTCACGTTCATCGAACTATAAGTAAATGAGTTAGAACTTTTTCACTGCGGTTAGACTGGAAAACCCTTTAAACGACCTCTAAAAAATACGAAACTTTGCGAGTTGGTTGGTCTCACCTATCAGAAGCCAACCCAACTTGCAGAAGTGAGTTTCGACTCACGGTTCGAGAGATACGGCCGCGTATTGCTTTTGGTAAAAAACAAACCAAATAAAGTGGGACACGGCCGTATCCTGCAAACCGTGACTCGAAACTCGTTTCTACAAGTTGGGGTGGCTTGTGTTATATGAATTCGACCAAGTTGCAAAGTTTTATAAATTTTAGATGTCGTTTGTGCGGTTTTCTCACGTTCATCGAACTATAAGTAAATGACTTAGAACTTTTTTATTTCGGTTAGACTAGAAAACCCTTCAACCGACCTCCAAAAAATACGAAACTTTACGAGTCGGATGGTCTCATGTAGCAAAAACCTGCCCAACTTGTAGAAGTGAGTTTCGACTCACAGTTGGAGAGATACGGGGATGTATTGCTTTTGGTTGGAAAAAACCTTTGTAAAGCGATACACGGCCGTATCTCTCGAACCGAGACTCAAAACTCGCTTCTACAAGTTAGGCTCACTTGTGTTACGTGATTTCGATCAAGTTGCAAAGTTTTATAAGTTTTGGATACCGTTTGTGCGGTTTTCTCACTTTCATCGAAGTATAAGTAAATGACTTGGAACTTTTTTACTGCGGTTAGACTAGAAAACCCTTCAAACGACCTCCAAAAAATATGAAACTTTGTGAGTTGATTGTTCTCACCTAGCACAAGTCACCCCAACTTGTAGAAGTGAGTTTCGAAGTATGGTTCGAGAGATACGGCCGCATATTGTTTTTTGGTTTTAAAAAAACCAAATAAAGCGGTAAACGGCTATATCTCGTAAACCGTGACTCAAAACTCGCTTCTACAAGTTGGGGTGGCTTGTGTTACGTGAATTCGACAAAGTTGCATAGTATTGCTATTTTTCGTTGTGTTTTGTGTATTTTTTGACACATTTTCGTTTTGTTTATTGCTGATAGATAAATGGATGTAACCCGTATCAACTAAGCTTAAAATTTTCATTCACAGATAAATGGCTAGAACGAGGCGACCGAGAAGCCCTTTTGGTAGTGCTAGTGGCGCACCAATGACGGAGGTAAGATTGATTATCATTATTGGTTTTAAATACGAATATGAGTTTCATTGTCCCAATAATAACAACATTTCTCTTTGTTCGTGTAGGTTGGTGGCCATCAGTTTACATCTGCCGAGGCCGGTCCATCGTCTTCAGTTTTCGTTGCACCTCCTGGATCGTTGGAGTCAAGCTTACCTTCGTTGCAATCCAGACACCGATCTGAAGCTGTCTGGACTGGGTCCGCAACGAAGTGCAATTTTCGGAAGCACGAACTTCTTACCATGGATCCCCGTATCACTCCGTTCTTAGTTGAAGCCAGTTTCTACGGAGCTCACTTTATGGGGGATGAGAAGCTTGACCGATCTCTACTTACAGCTCTGGTAAAACGATGGAGGCCGAAGACCCACACATTCCACCTACCGGTGGGTGAGATGACCGTCACTCTCCAAGATGTAGCACTCATTACTGGGCTACCAATAGATGGGGTCGCCGTGACAGAGAACGTGAATTTTGACCGAGTAGTAGTTGTTCGTGATTTGCTCGGTATCGATGTTGAGGAGTCGTTGATCCAAAAAAGAGAGGACATTGAAAGAGAAATCCTCAGAGATACTTTTGAAGAATATGATGCAGATCTATTAGATCAGGTCTTAGATGATGCGAAAGATAAAGCAGAAGCTGAATTCTGGGCTCAAATCTTCGATGGGAAATCACTTCTACTTAGTTGGTTGAAATTCCAATTCGATGGATATTTGAAGGAGAATTCGGACGAGGAATCCATACATTACTATGCTCGTGCACACATTTTCAGTCAAGGGTGTAAGGAGTTTTCTTGGACATGCAGGGTTCTATAGAAGATTTATAAAAGATTTTTCCAAAATCTCCAGACCCCTTTGTGGATTGTTAGCTAAGGATGTTGAGTTTGCATGGACAGAAGAGTGCACAAATGCTTTCGTCACATTGAAAAATCTTCTCATTTCCGCACCCATCATCATGGCACCAGATTGGACCCGTCCTTTCGAGCTTATGTGATGCAAGTGATTATGCGTTGGGAGCTGTTTTAGGTCAGAGAATAAATAAGGTACCCCATGCTATTTACTATGCTTCTCGAATTTTAAATGATGCACAGCTTAATTATTCCACTACTGAAAAAGAAATGTTAGCTGTCATTTATGTAGAGAAGTTTAGATCATATTTGATTGAATCAAAAGTCATTGTTTTCACTGACCATGCTGCTTTGAGATATTTGTTTGCAAAAAAGGATGCTAAACCTAGGTTGATCAGATGGGTGCTTTTGCTTCAAGAGTTTGATCTCGAAATTAGAAACAAGAAGGGGAGTGACAATGTTGTTGCAGATCACTTGTCCAAGTTACTACATGATGAAGAAAGAAATGTGCCCCCACTGAATGAAATTTTTCCAGATGAACACTTATTTGAAATAAATATACAACTTCCATGGTATGCAGATATTGTTAATTATCTCACTGCTCATGTTTTTCCTCCAGGTATGATGAGTCAAGAAAGAAAGAGGTTGGCGGCCATGTGCAAGCACTATTATTGGGATGATCCTTACTTGTTCAAATTTTGCCCTGATCAAATTGTAAGAAGATGTGTGTCAGAAGAAGAGCAAATGAGTATTCTGCAATATTGCCACCAATATGCATGTGGAGGACACTTTGGGACAAAAAGGACAACACTTAAGGTATCACAATCTGGTTTTTGTTGGCCTAATGTATTCAAAGATGCTTTCTCTTTTTGCAAGACTTGTGATAGATGCCAAAGGACAGACAACATCTCTCCCAGAAATCAAATGCCGCTGAAAAACATTCAAGTAATTGAGCTTTTTGATGTATGGGGAATCGACTTCATGGGTCCTTTTCCTAACTCACTTGGTTATTTATATATTCTTGTGGGTGTGGATTATGTGTCTAAATGGGTCGAGGCTGTCCCCTCAAAAACTAATGATCACAAAGTTGTTGTCAAGTTTTTACAGGATAACATCTTCACCAGGTTCGGTACACCAAGAGCAATAATTAGTGATGGAGGTAGCCACTTCAATAATTTTCCATTTGCTTCTTTGATGAAGAAGTATGGGATTACACATAAAGTGGGTACTCCATACCATCCTCAAACCAGTGGGCAAGTGAAGATTAGCAACAGAGAAATCAAGAGCATTTTGGAAAAGACCGTAAATACAAGCAGAAGGGATTGGTCGCTATGCTTGAATGAAGCATTGTGGGCATATAAAACTGCATACAAGACGCCCATTGGCATGTCACCATATCATCTGGTCTTTGGAAAAGCATGTCATCTCCCGGTGGAATTGGAACACAAAGCTTATTGGGCTATTAAAAAGTTCAATTTTGATATGAAACAAGTAGGTGACAAAAGAAGATTGCAGCTGAATGAGCTCGAAGAATTGAGGCATGATGCATACGAGAATGCAAAGTTGTACAAAGAAAGGATCAAGATATACCATGATAAACAGGTAGCAAGGAAGGAGTTTCATGAGGGACAGAAGGTATTGATATACAACTCGAAATTACGACTTTTTCCAGGCAAGCTTATGTCAAGATGGTATGGTCCGTACATTGTTACGAAGGTTTTCCCACATGGAGCTTTGGAGGTTCATAGCAAAGAGAAAAATCAAACATTCAAGGTGAACGGGCATAGGGCGAAGCCTTACATTGAGATGAGTTTTGAGCCGCGAGAGGAAGATATAACTTTTCAAACTATTCAATACATTGCATAAACGCGTCAAGTCTCGCGAAGACAAGAAACGCAGCGCTTACTGGGAGGCAACCCAATTGTCAGGAAAGTTCTTACACTTTTCTCTTTACTTATTTCTCTTTATTCATTTCTTTATTCATTTTCTTTTCTTTAAACTGGATGGTGACACATGCCTATTTTTAAGTTTTTCAAACATTGAGGACAATGTTCCATCTAAGTTTGGGGGTATTTTTTCACATTTGGAGTCTTTTGATATTGATTAAAAAAAAAAACCCTTCCAACAACAATGATGAGAACATGAGCTCAGTTACTATAGGTAGAGAGTGGAGAACAAGTATTAATTATGGTCTTTATCTTTAAAAATGTTAAAAACTTATCATATGGATTATGCTTGAAACTTTTATTCATTCGGCCATGTCAATTCGACGAATTTTGAAAGAGAATAGCGAGTTCAACTATGAGTAAACTTAAAAACACAAATTGTGAGTTTTGAGCCTAACACATATATTTTTTGTGAGAGTCACACACTTGAAGATCTCAGTATTCATGACTACATGTATCTACGTTCTTGAGATGAACTAGAACTTGTTTTTGTTACTTTTTCGAAACTTAGTTTGGATTTTGCATAAAAACTTGGAAGTGATTAAGGCACCTAAGAATCTATCACCAAAGACAAATAGCCTACCCAACATCAATTATTCACTAGTTGCCCCTTTGAAGCCTATAAAAGCTTTCGTTTTGTGAGACACATCATCCTTAACCATGCCTAGATAAATAGGTTACCTTACATATATCTATTGAGTTAGTAGAGCAAAAATTGTAAAAGAGATGTGGTATGTCAAAGTGAGGGGTTGAATTATATATAAAAATGGAAAGAAAAGTTGGAGGATTTGTCATAAGAAATATAAAAAATTGTTCATTAAATGAAAAATGCTGAGTTGTGGGTGGTTGAGAGGTGTTGGTAGAAATAAAGTATAGGCCTGTGATATATGGCCTCATGAATGTGCAAAAAAAAAAAATGGTGCGAAATATAATCTCTTAGAACAATACAAGTCGCTCTACTAATTCTTTAGAAATTTTGTATTCCTTTTCCCCTTCAATTGTTTAACCCCCACCCATGGCCCCATTACAACCTATACAAGACCTTTTGATCCAAGTATTGTGCAAATCAATGGAGTGAAGATGTAGTAGCAAGATCAAGCATATGGTTTCATTTCATTCAAGTAATGAGTATTTGTCAAGAGATCTAATTTGAACTACCCATGTTAATGTGAGCTATTATTTTTTTTTGGGAGTGTATGCCATGGTGAGATTTTGGAGTTGAAATATAGTTGAACTTGCTAACCTTAATCATGAGTATGTTGCATAGGCATTGGTCACCCTACTTATTGATGTTCAAATTGAGTATTCTTGTGAATAAGTGATTAACTTTTGAACTAATATTTTTTTGGCCTATCTTAATGCTTAATCTAATCTTGATACTAAAAGTAACAAGTTCTCTGAGGTAAATGTTGGAAGGGTCAGGTGTTCTTGCAATGAAAGTAGTGTCAGTTTTTAATTTTACTTGACGATAAGCAAAAGCTATGTTTGGGGGTATTTGATAAATCTGTTAATGTCCACATTTTGGAGCTATATTTGAATGCAATTAGACAGTTAATTTCTCTATCTACTCGTCTTTTCTCTTTTCCATAGGAAACAGCCTAAAAGCAACTAAACGAAGCAGATTCAAGACTAATCCAGCACTGTGAGGATGATACACTGGAATGAAAAATTCTAATTTTGCATCAAAACATTTCTGAGAAGCTGCTGAATTACAGTCGACTGATTCCTTGACTACAGTCGACTGAACAGAGTGCGTTGAGTTGCCGAAGCTTTGCAGAACAGTCGACTGACTCCTATTCAACAGTCGACTGCTATGACTGGTTTGAGTTCCCAAAAGTTTGCGGAACAGTCGACTGATCCTTAGCCAATAGTCGACTGAACGGGCATGAAATCTAGAATTGGAGATAAGAACAGTTGAGATTCATCCTCATCCAAATCGGCAAATAAATCAGATTGAGTGGTAAAAATCCAGGTTAGCTGCAAATAACAACTTTCCAACAATCAAGTTAGAGACCCGGGTTTGGCAAGTATTAAGATTTGACTCAATCCATATCTGATGTGTGAGAAGATAGAAATCTGGAACTTGAGATCTATAGATGGGAGCAAAAGAAACTATAAAAATGTGGGAATACACAGTTTAGGAGATATCTCGAATCAGGAAAAAATATATCTAAGAGAGAAGGAATCAACGAAAGAAGATCAAGTACAATCAAACAAAGGAGGAGATTGAGTGCCACTGGAGGACGAGATCAAGTCGACTTCAAAGCTGAACATCATACAAATCAGTGCAACTTTTTCTCTCTCTAGTTTTTGTTCTTATGGTTAGAGTCATGTATTCAAAATTGCTAGTTAATAAAAGTTGGATTATGTGCAACTAGATTCATTGTTGGGCTGATTGAAACCTTAGTCATGTAGTGTTTTACAAAACTTCTAAAGCACTACTTTTATCACTTATTGATTAAACCTGGTTGTCTTGATCAAATTTATAATATGAATCAACATGTGTTAGAAAGTTCGCAGTTCAGTCGACTGAGATCTAGCGACAGTCGACTGAACTGAAGAACCTTAAGTTATCAAGATTGCTTATTATAAAATTGAATCTGTTATATGAGTAATAGAGATGATCAATGTCTTATGCTCATAACTAGTAACACAAGAATCATTTAGGTTCTTGGTTTAATCAACTTGGATGATCTAGATTTGATACCAACTTCTAGAGCTTTGACTGTTTGTTAATTTCCATCGTTCCTATGCTTTCTTCAAGTGCAACTTAGTAGATATCATGCTAAATACTTAAGGAAAGAAACGAATTAGAGTAGACACCATGCCTAATTCTTAGTCTAGGGAAATCTTAAATTTAAGGAGTAGATGCCATGCCCTTAAATGAACAAACATGAGTGATTTGAGTAGTGCAGAAGTTAATTTAGCATTCGTGACTATAGGTGGAAATCAAGCCCAACTAATTCAATAGATATTTTGTGATTCAAATTGAGGACTACTTGATCTAGATATCACTTCCATTCAAAACATACTTTTAGAACAAAACTTTATGACAAACATTTCTGATTATTGATTAGTAAGTTAATTACTATAATCTCTGTGGGATCGACCCTTGCTTTTCACTACGCTTCTGAAAATGATTCGTACACTTGCGAGGTTTTATAATTTGTGTTTAGATTATCTATTAATTTAGATAACTGAGCTTTCAACAACCGCCAGGTTGGAAAGGGTTCCACCGGTTTGTTTGGCCGGTGCCCTTTGGTTGACGGTTGCACCACTTGTGAATTTTTCTGTTGTTGAGTTCCAGTATCCGGATAGAGTGATGCGACAATCCGGATATCAGCAGAAGATTCTCGAACCCCGGTGTTACGATAAAAAATTGCACGAGGTGAGAGAAACGGGTCGAGTGCCCAACTTTGATTGTGCTGATTTTCACCGGGTCCATGTGGCCAACTGGAATACCATGTGGTATCAGATGACACCGAATATGATGTACTTCGCTATACCGTTCGATGGCTCTTTCAACATGTATACATGACGTGGTACATGCACATTATACGGTTGTATGTTTCTCCACAAGCCGCTATACCAACCGGTGTGCAGATTCTGATTCCCCCAACCGAGGAAGAACCACCACTAGCATATTCCTCTTCTCAGCTGATGGATCAACCAAAGGTGTCGACGTATCAAAACTTGGTTAGTAAATTTTTACGCAATTTCATGCATTTAGTATGCATGTATTGTTAAGATATAAGGATAGGATGATAAATTATAGTACATGTTGTTTAAATTGAAATTTTCAACCTAATGTAGATTGAAAACACATGGAAAAACGTTCGGATAGCTACTCGCGTCTTGAAGAGTAAGGTACCCGAGAACGTTAAGGAAATAATGCGGGAGATGCTAAAGCCGTGCCGCCGTAGTCTTGAAGAGGTTGGTGAAGATCCACAACTTGATGCATATTTTAAATCTAACGTGACACTTCCTCGGCAAAAAAGCCCGACAAGGCCGGGAATTCACATCGCTGAGCCACAACAGGTTCAACAACACCAACCACCTGAAGAAGATGAGGAGGAGCAGTTGGAAGATGACCCTCAATCTCCCGAGACGCAAGGTAGACGACAGAATTCTCAACGAAAGAGGAACCTGCCTGATCAATTTACACCAAGTGGTCGCAAACCGCGTGGTCGTAAAAATTAGTATCTAACAATAGGTTGGTTAGTAGTATTTTAGTGTTTGGTTTATAAAATTATTCCGTTAAAATAACTAATCCAAAGTTTGTTTCTATGTTGATAAATGTAGTAGATAAATACCGGGCATCCACAGAAGTCAACCATGAAGATAACTATTTGATAAACACATTATTATTCACATTTAGAAGCAATAATCTTATTATAAATGCACATTTAAAAGCTCTATATGTGGTATTTAACTCTTATTTTCTCTTTTCCATAGGAAACAGTCTATAACAGCGAAACGAAGCAAATTCAGGATCTTAAGGATGAACTCAGAAGATTACAGAAGCATCAGTCGACTGGTTCTCCATAACAGGCGACTGGACAGAGAACTCAAGCTTACACAGATGTCTCATCACAGTCGACTTACTCTCAAAGACAGTCGACTAGTCTGATCAATTATGAAATCTTCAGAAGTCTCGACTCAGTCGACTGGTTCGAAAACAAGGCGACTGGTCTGCGGCGGAGTAAACAGATAAGACAGGGTATTTCCAAGAGCACGTGGTTAACAGATAAGGAAGGAAAGAAGAAAAGAGAAAGATATAAATCACCAAATCAAATAAATAAGGATTTTTCCTGAAAAAGGAAAAAACCCTAATTCTCAGCGGTGCTCTATAAATATCAGAAGAGAGGCATTATTCAATGAATCTTTTTCTCTGGGAAGCGAATTAATCACAAGAGTTTCTGCGCGTTCAAGCATTCAACAAGGGCAGTATTCTATCAGCATCGAGGAAGGAGAGAGGAGATCCAGTATTCGAAGGCAGTCGACTGTGTGACAGCCAGTCGACTTTATTGCCGGAGTTCATTAGTTTATTTCTTCTCTTTCTATTCTTTTATGTTGATCATGTATTCGAATTTGTTGATTAATAAAAGTATTATTATGTGGAACTAAATTTCATAGTTGGGTAGATTGAAGCCGTAGTTATGTAGTGCTATGTTCTTCTGAATTCTTCTATTTACTTATTGATTGAATCTGATTGAATTGATATAGGTTTGTGATAACCAAACTTGTTCTCGAAGCCTGAGAGCAGTCGACTGAGGTGAGAGCCAGTCGACTGACAAACAGAGCTTGAGAATATCAAGTTTGTGTTACTATCTGATATGGCTAAAATTGGGGTTAAATCGAGACCGTCCAGATCGATCACGAATCCTGAAGCACGGGGGTAAAAAGGTAATTTCACATACAGATGGATCCAAAATGGGTATTGGGCCTCCTTCTCACAGAACCAACCACCCGCGAATGGATCCACTTCAATTGGGTACGGGTCCCGACCCGATACAAGCCCAATCCACCAAGAAGAGAATCAGGCCACTGATTTGGTCAAATCAATAAACCTGATTAGCTCTCACCAGGGAATCAAGGCCTAACTTCCCAAAACAGAATAGGAGGATTTCTCTCCTATTGCTTAGGCAGGAAATTAGGCCCCAAATGGCTCCAAAGGCGACTATAAATACAACCCCTCTACCACCGAGACGAGGTTAATCACTTTTTCACCACTCAAGCTCTTTCTTAATCTTTTCCTGATTACTGACAAGAGCGTCGGAGGGTGCGTCGCCAGAATCAACCCCGGTGTTTCGCACTTCCTTGCAGGTTGTGCCAGGAGCAAGAAGGCCGAGTCAATCGTTCAGGTGCTTTCCGGACTCACAAATTCTATCTGTTTACCCCCACACCGAAATCAGCGGTAACAGATTGGCGCCGTCTGTGGGAAACCACCACACGAACGACCTCAGCTTCTCCTTCCTCGCCTTCCATCACCATGCCTCCGAAGAAGAACAGATCCAAAGGATCCAACCGGGTGGCCAACCCCGCCGACCCTACGGAGGATACCCCCGTCAACCCGATTCCCCAATCTGGGCTTCCTCCGCCGACCCAACCGGTCCAGCCTCATCATCCTCAGCAACAACCCAACAATGGTCCCACCGGTCTCAACGGCCAGAAGCTGAAGCAGCCCATCCAGGACCATGTCTCGGTCCGTAATGGATCCTCGGACTCGATGGCCTCCCATAACCCCGACCTTAGCCTCACGCTCCAGAACCGCCAGAAGGAGAACGACCTCCGCACGCACCTTGACGAGAGGCGGGCCCGAGCGGGAGCCTCTCGGCAGCGTCAGGCTGAGCGGTCACCTCGTCGCCGAGACAGGCGGAGATCCCCGTACCGGAGAGGCCGAGCGGCATCTCCCGAACACCGGAGGAGGAGGCCGCGTTCCCCCGAGGATCGGCATCGTACGAGGGACCGTGAGGTACCCATCAGCCGTGCCGAATTCCTCCAGTTTCAGGAGACTGTACTGCAGGCCCTGAACGCCCGTGCCAACAACCAAAACCCCCCGAGGATCCCAACACCCCCTCGGATTCCCAGTCCTCGCCGCCGGTCGCGAAGTCCTCTCCAGGCTCCCAGTCGTCAGCAACAGTACAGTCCCCGCCGATCCGAGGGATACCGGCACCGAAGTCCACGCTCTCCCTCTTATGAGGAAGATTCCGAAGGGTCATACGGTTACCGGCGGGGGGACGATGCCTTTGACCGCCGCCTCCATGAGGTGGAGAGGCGCATTGTCCGTATGGACCGAGAGGAGGAGTCCAGAGCAGGTACTGTTCGCCCGAACAGACCGCCCTTCTCACGGACAATCATGGAAGCTCGCATACCGAGGGGTTTCAAACCTCCGCAGTTTGAAACGTACTCAGGCGAGTCCGACCCAGTAGACCACGTCGAGAGTTTTAAGACTCTGATGCTGATCCACCAAGTCTCCGACGCCATACTCTGCAGGACCTTCCCGGCCACACTTCGGGGTTCGGCTCGGGAATGGTATTCCAGGCTTGCCCCCGCCTCCATCTTTTCATTTGAGCAGTTTGAGACGCTGTTCATAACTCACTTTGTGAGCAGCCGACGGGCCGAGAAAACGAGTCTCTCCCTTCTGAACCTCCGGCAGGAAAGGGGTGAGAAGCTGCGTGACTATGTGAAGAGGTTCACTGCAGAAGTCAGGTCGATCGCCTCCTTAGACCAATCCGTGGCAACAGTGGCGTTCCAGTCGAACGTCCTCAACTCCAACCTCCGCTCGTCCCTAGCAAAGAAGCCGCCTACCAACTTCGCCGACCTCCTACTGAGGTGCGAGAAATACATCCGAGCCGAGGAGGCCGAGTCCCTCCCGAACTTCGGAGGACCCTCCTCCGGCTCGAAGAGGAAGGCAACGGAGGAAGAGGGGGCCAAGAAGACTATGAAGGACGGAGGCGGCCAGCGTCGTCCTCCCCCCAGGTTCGAGAAATTCATGCCCCTCACAACTAATGTCTCCACTATCCTCATGGAGGTAGAGAAGGAGGGGGTCCTCCCTCCAGCCCCGAGAATGCACAAGCCGGCGAAGAGGAGGGACAAAGATAAGTGGTGTCGGTATCACCGAGACCACGGGCACGAGACGAATGACTGTCGGGCTTTGAGAGATGAGATCGAAGCCCTCATCCGAAGGGGGCAATTGGCGAAGTTCGTGAAGGCTAACGATCGGACAGATCGGAACTCTCCTCCCCCTCGGGGGGCTAACAAGCGCTCTGAGCGGCGCGAAGTAACCCCTGAGTTCGAAGAAGAAAGGGTTCTGCATATGATCCACGGGGGCCCCATGGGCGGCTCCTCTAATACGTCTCGGAAAGCCTTCGTCCGAGAGGTGAACTCGGTCCACAGTGCTCCTCCTCCCAAGGGCTTCGGTGTGCCCGTGTCCTTCTCCGACGCTGACCTCGAAGGAGTCCGAACCCCTCACTGCGATGCCCTCGTCATCGACCTCCGCATGGCCAACTTCAAGGTGCAGAGGATTTTGGTTGACAACGGGAGTTCGGTCAACATCCTGTTCCTCTCGGCCTTCCAGGGCCTCCAGCTGTCCCGAGACCGTCTCAAGCCGGCCGGATACACTCTACACGGGTTCACGGGGGTCCCGGTAACCGTCGAAGGGGTGATAACCCTTGACGTTACTGCGGGGATCACCCCTACTACCCGGACCGAGCCCATGGACTTCATGGTCGTCGACGTCCCGGCAGCATACAATGTCATCCTCGGTCGCCCCGGCCTAGCCGCCCTTGAGGCCGTCCCATCAGCATACCATTTGAAGATGAAGTTCCCCACTCGGTCGGGAGTAGGGGAAGTCAGGGGGAGCCAGGAAACAGCTCGGAAGTGCTACATGACCTCCACCGGGGGACCAGTGCTCTCGCTCGAGACACTCGAGATCCCCGAGCCGAAGGCTCGCCCAACGTCCGAGCCAGCGGACGAGTTAGAAGAAATACTCTTCTCCAACGAGGATCCGAGCCGAAAATTCCTCGTCAGCAAGTCCTTGCCGACCGTGCTGTTCTCCGACCTGGTGAGGTGCATCCGGGATAACCGCGACCTATTTGCTTGGTCGGCCGCGGATATGCCCGGCATCTCCGAAGACTTGCTCGTCCACCGCCTAAGCGTCGAACCGGGGTGCAAACCGGTTCAGCAGAAGAGGCGAAAGTTCGCTCCCGAGCGACAGCAGGCAATCAAGGAGGAAGTAGATAAGCTGCTGAGAGCCAAGTTCATCCAGGAGGTGAATTATCCCGAGTGGCTGTCGAATGTTGTAATGGTCAAGAAGTCCAATGGCTCGTGGAGGATATGCATCGACTTCACCGACCTCAACAAAGCGTGTCCGAAGGATCCCTTCCCTCTTCCGAACATCGATACCCTAATCGACGCCACCTCGGGCCATGAGCTCCTCAGCTTCATGGATGCCTTTTCGGGGTACAACCAAATCCGGATGTTCCCTCCGGACATCCCGAAGACCTCCTTCGTCACCGACCAAGGTCTCTACTGCTACCGAGTAATGCCGTTCGGTTTGAAGAACGCGGGCGCCACCTACCAGCGCCTCGTCAACAAGGTTTTTCAGCATCAGATCGGCCGAAACATGGAGGTTTACGTTGACGACATGCTCGTCAAGAGCGTCCGCGGCACCGACCATGTAGCCGACCTCCAAGAGGCTTTCGGCGTGTTGAGGAAGTACAACATGCGGCTAAACCCGAACAAGTGTGCGTTCGGAGTCTCCTCTGGCAAGTTCCTCGGTTTTATGGTGAGCCAGCGGGGGATTGAAGCTAACCCCGAAAAGATCAAAGCCATATTAGACATGGCCCCGCCTCGGAACGTCAAAGAGGTGCAGAAGCTTACCGGTCGGCTCGCAGCCATTGGTCGGTTCCTCTCCAAATCGAGGGAAAAGTGCCTCCCCTTCTTCAAGGCACTCCGAGGCGCTAAGGGATTTGAATGGGGCGAGGCACAGCAAGCGTCGTTCGACCAGCTGAAAGCCCATCTGGTGAACCCCCCTCTGCTCAGTAAGCCGGTCCCAGGCGAGCCTCTCTTTCTCTACTTGGCAGCCTCCGAGCAGTCCCTGAGCGCTGTCCTGGTCAGAGAAGAGGACCGGACCCAGAGGCCTATTTACTACGTGAGCAAGGTACTTCGGGATGCCGAGCTCCGTTATCCGAGGATAGAAAAGATAGCCTACGCCCTCGTCATGGCAGCAAGAAAGCTTCGGCCCTACTTCCAATCTCACTCAGTCATCGTCCTCACCGACCAACCCCTCAAGCAAGTCCTCCACAAACCCGAGACCTCGGGTCGGCTGATGAAATGGTCCATAGAGCTGAGTCAGCACGACGTCTCCTATCAGCCTCAGACGGCAATCAAGGCGCAGGCCCTCGCCGACTTCATCGTAGAATCCACCATCCCTGAGGTCGGCCACGTCCCGAATGGGCCCCCCATTTGGACAGTCTTTGTGGATGGATCCTCTTGCAGTGAAGGAAGCGGTGCCGGCATTATCCTGAACGGCCCCGATAGCTTCGTCCTGCAGTATGCGATCCGCATGAACTTCAAGGCCTCGAACAACGAGGCGGAGTACGAGGCCCTCATAGCTGGCCTCGGACTCGCACGAAGCGCTGGGGCGCAGCGCCTTCGGGTTCACAGTGACTCCCAATTAGTTGTGAATCAGGTCTTGGGCGAGTACGAGGCCCGGGATGAGCGAATGGCTAAGTACCTCGCCAAGGTCCGGGGTCTGATGGGTCAGTTCGAAGAAGCCATCATCCAGCGTGTCCCTCGGGAGGAGAACTCACAGGCTGATGCTCTCTCCAAATTGGCTTCGTCTTCTCTGCAGGGTCTTGAACAGACCGTGCTGATCGAAGTCCTCTCCAAGCCGAGCATCGAAGACGAGACGCCTAGCTCGATGGAGACATTGCCGGTCGCGCTGCAGGACAATTGGATGAAGCCACTGGTGGAATTCTTAAGGGATGGAGTTCTGCCTCAAAATCCCAAAGAGGCGCGCCGAGTTAGAACCCGAGCCGAGCGCTATGTCTTAATCGAGGGCATCCTATACAAGCGCTCCTTCTCCCAAATCGACGGCCGACCATATCTACGATGCCTCTCTCCGGATCAGGCTGAATATGCCCTACAGGAGCTTCATGAAGGGATCGGCAGGGCACACTCGGGATTTAGGTCCCTGGCACGAAAAGCTCTGAATTATGGGTACTTCTGGCCGACGCTCCTCCAAGACGCCGAGCGACACGTTCGGCAGTGCGGCTCATGCCAGAAACACTCCAACATCCGACGCCTCCCTCAAGCCAACCTCACCTCCCTATCGAGCCCTATCCCCTTCGCGATGTGGGGAATGGACCTGATAGGGCCTTTCCCTCCAGCTCCTGGTCAGCTCAAGTTTTTAGTCGTAGCTATCGACTACTTCTCGAAGTGGGTCGAGGCCGAGCCCCTCGCCACGATAACCGAGAACAAGGTGGTGCAGTTCTTCTGGAAGAACATTATATGCAGATTCGGCGTCCCGCGCGTCCTCGTTACAGACAATGGAACCCAGTTCACTGGCTCAGCATTCCGAACCCTGTGCGACGACCTCGTCATTCAGCAGCGTTTCTCGTCCGTCTCGCACCCCCAGTCGAACGGACAAGCCGAGAACGCTAATAAGCAGATCCTTGCGGGGCTCAAGAAGAGGTTGGACAAGTGCTCCAAAGGACAGTGGGTCGGCCAACTCCCTAATGTGTTGTGGAACTACCGCACAAGCAAGCGAACGCCCACTGGAGAGTCCCCTTTCAGCCTTACCTATGGGGCCGAGGCCGTAATACCCCTCGAGGTCGGTATACCTTCCCCTCGGCTCATCGCCTATGACGAAGCGCAGAACGCCAGGGAACTCAGAGGAAACTTGGACCTGATAGATGAACTGAGGGAAAGGGCATCGATTCGGCAGCAAAATTACAGAAGGAGAGTCGAGCTAGCCTACAACAAGAAAGTCCGGCCCGCCAATCTCGAGCAAGGAGATCTGGTGTTAAGAAAGCTAGCCATATCCCTCCCCAGTCAGAAGGGCAAGCTAGCTCCGAATTGGGAAGGGCCGTACCGGGTCACAAAAGTTGTTCGGCCTGGGGCATATCGACTTGAGGACATGGACGGTAGAGAGCTCCCGAGGACCTGGAATGCCGATCACCTCCTGAAATACCAAGAGAGCGCCCCGGCGCCTCTCTAAGTAATCCGAGGTGTCGCGCCATTCCTCTCCTTTAACTTGTAATCTGTTCTATGAATTCTACTATGTAAAACGGTTCGCCGTCAAATATCAAATAAAGAAAGCTCCATTTTGTTTCTGAATTTGCCTGTTTTTTCCTTCCCTCTTACTATACCAATAGCTCGGAGTCCAACACTCGGCTCGACTTTACCTCCTCGGTTCGTCTCCGGACGAACCAGGGGTAGATCGCCGTTCGGAATTGCTCCCACAGCCGTTGAACTACACCGATGGTTCGGAGTCCAACACTCGGCTCGACTTTACCTCCTCGGTTCGTCTCCGGACGAACCAGGGGTAGATCGCCGTTCGGAATTGCTCCCACAGCCGTTGAACTACACCGATGGTTCGGAGTCCAACACTCGGCTCGACTTTACCTCCTCGGTTCGTCTCCGGACGAACCAGGGGTAGATCGCCGTTCGGAATTGCTCCCACAGCCGTTGAACTACACCGATGGTTCGGAGTCCAACACTCGGCTCGACTTTACCTCCTCGGTTCGTCTCCGGACGAACCAGGGGTAGATCGCCGTTCGGAATTGCTCCCACAGCCGTTGAACTACACCGATGGTTCGGAGTCCAACACTCGGCTCGACTTTACCTCCTCGGTTCGTCTCCGGACGAACCAGGGGTAGATCGCCGTTCGGAATTGCTCCCACAGCCGTTGAACTATACCGATGGTTCGGAGTCCAACACTCGGCTCGACTTTACCTCCTCGGTTCGTCTCCGGACGAACCAGGGGTAGATCGCCGTTCGGAATTGCTCCCGCAGCCGTTGGGCTATGCCTAAGGTCCGGAACACGTATCCAGACCACTCTTGACTGACAGCCGAGGGTCGAAGGCAGACATATCCGGTCGGCATCCGAGCAAGTGCCTTCCCGAACTGGTAAACGGGGAAAACACACTTCCTCCTCAACTTTCGTGCCTGATCTTCATCAGACGGCTCAGATCGTGCCACTCGCGCAAAACGACAAGATAACGTTTTCTTGGAAAACGAGCCACCTCGAGATCCGCGCCTACACTCAACGGCTCAGATCTCGCCACGTCGAAATAGCACTCTCGAGAACATCGCCGTGTCAGACCTACTAAGCGACAAATCGCCGTACCCCTGGGGATCCATTCTACTAAATAGGCACACTCAGTTCAGATAGTTCGGCACGGCCAACACAGTTATAAACAAAGACAGACGTACAAAACACCGAAAGGGGATTTTATTAAATATCGGCGTACAGTACAAAATAGACCATTACAAAAGTGTCGGCAAACAAAACATACACCCCCCGACCCACTACACTTGTCTTTCATAAAAATGCATCCTCTCCATCTTGTTCGCCCTCCTCGGCAGACGGTTCCTCCGCCTCACCTCGAAGCTTCGCCATTTCCGCCCGCAGCTGTCCCATCTCCGAGAGCAAGTCGTCCCGTTCGGCAATGAGTTTCGACTGAATGTGCCGGATACTTTTGACCCGAAGAGCATTGCTGAATGCGGTCTGCGAGTCCTCGTCCTCCCCTGCGGGGCTCAGCTCGACGATCTTGCTCTCCAAGCGTTGTGTTTCGGCCTCCCGGAGACTGAGAACCAACGAAAGATGATTCCACTCGCCCTCGGATCGGCGTAGCTTCAGATCGACACTCCTGGGGCTCAGAACCACCGTCCCAGAGGTCGCCTCGGATGCGGAGTCATCATTCGGACGCCCGGAGTCCGATCCATGGATCGCCGCGACAAGCTGAAAAATAGGAAAAACGAACAAAGCGGTTTCAATACAGCGTCGAAGACAAACACTTAAAAAGTTTTTCAGAATTTTTTGCATTCAGACATAATAGTGTTACAGACGGTCGACCGACCCTACTACTAAGTTATTACAACGGCCAACAGAAAGGAAAAGCGACATAATCAAGTCCTCTTCGGAAGGGGAATGCTTCGGTTTAGGGAAACGCGAGGACGACGAGGTCGACCCTCTGAGCTCGACCCTAAACCAACGAAGCGCGACCCCCCTTCACTGCTAGTCCTAACAGCCGCGCCGACCGATGCCCCGCTCGACGAGACAGCCGCGCTGCTCTGGGCGTCAGTCGGACTCCGCCTGGTCGTTAGCGGGCGCGTCGCGAGTTCATAAAACGTGATCCCCCTCTCACTTTCCTCGCGAGTGCACGACGTGCTACGAACATTAGCCCTCTCCGGCGCAGGTTTAAGCGACGCGATCTCCTCCTCCAGTTCGATAATCCGGTCCCTCAGGACGACATCCTTCGCCAGTTTCTTTGATCGAGGAGCCTTCAACGACCCGGAGGCATTGGGACTATCAGTTGCAAGCCGCCGATAGTGGGTGGCCTCGATCCCCCTATCTACTGTGATCCTCCTGAGCATGTCTACTTCGGCCAATAGTCTCTTACGCTCAGCCAAAGCCCCCTCCAGCTCGGAGGCCATCCTCTCCCTTTCCGCCGAACACTCTCTCTCCGATAACCCCAAGTGCTGTACCTCGGCCAAAAGATCGTCGTTCTTCTGCTCGGCGGCTTTAAGCTCCCCACGAAGCCGCTCAATTTCCCCTTCGGAATCAGGACCCTGGGAGCGCTTCCGGAGTTGATGCAGCTCGCGACAGTTCCTCCTCAGAACTGCCCTGACCTCCTCCGCCTGGCCGAGCAGGAGGAACCGCCTCTGCCGGCTGTCCGAAAGTTCACGCTTCAAATTGGCCAATTCCTTCCGAAGGAAGACCAGCTCCGTGACTGGACCAAACACCACCTGAAAAGCGGAAATAAATCCGAGGCCCAACAGTTGGAGAAATTTACGCCCAAAACGCCCAAAACGCACACTAAGTCCGAGGCTCAACACTTGGACAAATTTTTGGCCAAACAAAATACTTTTTCATTCAAAACAAGGGCGGTGGCCAGTCCGCGATAAGGCTTACAAAAAGAAAACAAAACCAAAAAGACTGAAAGTAGGAAGACAACCGAGTCAGGGGTCGACCTTTTTGCCGCTCGGATTCGTCGACCCCTCGGCCTTGCCGTCGCCGTCACCCTCGCCCCCACCTTCGCTCCAGCTCTCCTCCTCGGAGAGTTCCTCCTCCTCGCCCTCGGCTTCGGTCTCACCATCGCCTTCGGCGGGTTCCGTCTCACCATCGGGTCCGAGTAAACCCTCGGTAATCCCTTCTTCCCCCTCCACGGGCTCGTAAAAGTCATAGGAGGACGAGTCGAAGCCTGGGTTCTTCGCGGCTACGTGGGTCAGGGCACGGCCGTAGGCGTCCAGCATATTCTGGATCATGTGCTGCGCGGCCTCCTCTTGCACGGCCTTCTTCACCTCCTTCACCTTCCTCAGGTGGTTGGCCTTGATCCTCTCGGCTCTCTTCCGAGCAGTCTCCCCTTCCGACCGAGCCTTGGCCAGCTCATCCTTCAGCTCGGTGACCTCCTTCTCGGCCCCAGACCGAGCGCTAGCCAGCTCCTCCTTCAGCTCGGCCACCTCCTTCTCAAACTTGGCCGCCGTATCCTTCGACGATTGGATAGCGTCGGCCAGCTTCTTCTCCAGGTCCTCCGCTTCGGCGACTCTCTTCGTCGAAAGAAGCAGCTCGGACTCAAGCCGCTTCGCCACCCGAACGCGCTCCGTCCTCTCCTTCTCCTTCTCCTGATCCTTCCTCGCCATCTCCTCGACCAGCCAACTGAAGTGGCAGAGGGTCTGGAAGAGAACAACACGTTAAAATCCGAGCCCAAGAACTTAAAAAAAAAAAAATCCAAGGAAAAATATGGATGAAGAAGGGTTCGACACACTCACCGACATAGTGCTCCGGGCCATCTGCATCACGTTGTCCCCTGCCATCCCGGCCCTCAGGGTCGCTCGGTCCTTCGGGGTCGGCAGGTGCCTCACTGCCTCCATACAGATGTTCTCGTTGCCCAAAAAGCCGTCGACGTTCATCACCTGCCAATCAGGGACGAAGATCTGTTTATGACGCTCGGTCAAGATCTTCTCCGCACCGGGGGTGAGTGGCGGAACCTGGAGGGACAGCGCATCAGCCACTCCGAACTCATTGCTCGACGGACCAGGAGCGTCCGCCTCCGGGGTAGGAGCAGGAGCATCCGGGGCCGAAGGATCGAGGTCCACGACCCCACCCTGCTCGGGGACCGCGACCTTTGCCGAAGGGACAAGGACCTCAACCTCTCCCTCCTTCAGGACCGCAACCTTCGGTTGATCGGCTGCCTTCACTACCGAGGCCCTCTTCGAAGCTCGGCTGTCCTGGGGCGCTGCCGACGGCCTCTTCTTCTTCTCCTGCTCGGACCTGCCCTTCGCCACCAGGGCCTTGTAATTGAGCTTCATGGTTCTGCAAGAGTCGAACGAAAAAACTTAGAAAATTGAATGCAAACTTCACGGAGAGAAGTATAAATACCAGAAGCGTGCGAGGGTCGATCGGACTGAGACCCCCACGGAACAGTTGCTCTTCGGTGATATCCTTCCAGCTAAGCGTCGGCAGAGCAAGGATCTTCTTCTGAACCTCGGTCTCTGCAGCGTTCAGCAGAACGTCCTTCTTTGTGCGCTTGGGTAGTCCGTCCGCCCAAACTGTCGGTATCACCCACGGCGTCAGATTCCGAACGAGGAAGTATTTGTCCTTCCAGTGTTTGATCGAGTCCGGATTCTCGATCAGTTTCACGCCCGGCCGGGGCGAAAGATAAAACCTCTTCTCGTCTTTTCTCGGCTGGACGGGTCGGAAGAGACTCCGAAAGAGGTACATGGTCGGCTTGGCACCGATCTCTTGGCATCGGAGGAGGAACGCCACAACTTGCCTCCATGTGTTCGGCATCAGTTGAGCGGGACTCAGACCATACCAAACCAGCACGTCAACCACGAATGGGTGGAGGGGAAAGCGAAGACCGGCAATGAGGGAGTCGACCGGAAAGACGCATATGTCCGGAGAGGACCCAGTGTTGGCTCGGAACCCCGGCCCAGGGAGGAGCAACGTGTACTCGAGAGGGATTTGGAAGCCCTCTCGGATCAGATGAAGGTCCCCTTCGGTAAGAGTCGAGATCTTGCGATCGACCTCGGATAGCTCCCTAGGCTCGTTCTCCTCCACCAGTTTAGCCGTACCTTGGGTGACCTTCTCCAAGATATCCTCAGTATAATCCCGGACTCCTCCCACGCTCGACACGGCGATGGGCTGCCGACCGAACTCCCCCGCTCTCTTCGGCGTCTCCACTATAGTAATTACGGCTTTGCCCTTTCGGGACTCCGCCGTGACTTCTTGGGGCACCTCGGCCACTCCGCCCTCCGCGTCTGGACGAACAACGTCCTGCTCGCTCGGCTCCACTACTCCTTTCTCTTTCTCCCCTCGGCCAACGGCTTGCTCCGAGGCGGGGGTCTCAGCCGAAATCTTAACCATATTTTCCTAAAGAGAGAAGGGAAAGAGACTGACCTTGAAGTGACAGCTACGGTCGGAAACTTCGCCGGAACTAGGAACGCTACCGCGACAGCTAGCGACACCACCAGGGAGCTAAAGACCTCGAAGCAAAGTAAATACGAAAGAGAGAGAGTAAAAGTGAAAAGTGAAGACTTGGTCAAAGGGGGGGTAAAGATTTATAGTGAAAATGAGGCGCCTCTTGGACTTCCAGAGCGACTTTTGGGCTACTCTCGAAGCATCTCGAAGGCCCACCACAAAGTCAACCAGCTCGGCAAGATGGGACGAGAATCCGAGCTGCGAGCAAACCGAACGTGGCTGCAATAGAGTCCGCTCGGAATCCGTGTAAGTGCCTTCCCGAGCTGGTAAATGGGGAAAACTCCCTTCCCCCTCAACTTCCGCGCCTGATCTTCATCAGACGGTCCAGATCTCGCCGAGAGCACTAAACGACAAGATAGTGTTTTCTTGGAGAACGCGCCCCATCTCGAGATGCGTGTCAGCATCCGTCGGCTCAGATAGCGCCACGTCGCTCGGACGATCGGGACCTCGGACGCCTCGCCTATGCATAAAAGAACCTGAAAAATTTTTGATTATGTTTTAAGGCGCCGCCCTCGGCAGGCGCCCCCCGGGTCCCGTGCCTCGGTTGGTATAACCCCGACAACAGGCCCCGGTCAGAAGCAGATCGGCACTCCCCCATCTCTAACTCCCCCGGGCTGACCTCCGTCAAAAGCCATCAGCCCGAGAAGGAAGACAGAGATGGGAGGGAACCCACCAACACTCAGAGGTCGAAAGAGACGCACCATCCCGAGCTAGTTGGTTGCAACTGGAAGGCTCGGCTTGTCGAAAGACTCTAACAGCGGCGCCTTCACAGTTGCAACAAACGGACTCAGATGGCCCGGAGATCGACATCGGACAGGGGTCGTCACTCTCCCACCAAGATCTCCGCCTACTTCAACACTCACTTCGGAGCAACCGAAGAAGGCAGAAGATCTTGGTGAGAGAACGGCGACCCGTCCTTCGAAAGAGGTCCGCACCCCGGGTCCGGACCATGGCCGTCGACGCTACTGTCTTGTTGCCCCCACCCCTCACACCCCTTCGGAGCAGGGAGGGATGGGGAAACAACAAGACAGCGGGGCGACCGCCCGTCCTTCCGGGAAGGCCCATCCCTCGGATCCGGACTACGGTCGTCGCCACTCTTGCCTTATTCTCCTCCGCTCCCGACACCCACTTAGGGACCGTCCGGAACGGGAGAAGAAAAAGGTAAGAGAGCGACCACCCGTCCTTCGGAGATAACTCATCCCCCGAGTGCGGACTACGGTCGTCACCACTACTACCTCGTTCCCCCTCGCTCCTGACATCCACTTTGGGGCCGTCAGGAACAAAGGGAAAACCAGGCAGAAGAGCAACCACCACTCCGAACTTCAAGAGAGAAGCTACCCAAGGCAGATGCCTCCGAGGTCTGGAACCCAATTTGATTGTGACGAAAATGACAAAAGGGATGGGGTACTTATAGCCTGCCCCCTATAACCAGCCATTACTACCCTCGGAAATTGAAGCGCCGCGTTTTAATTGAGGGAATTATTGATCCCCGGAAGTCGGAACGCCACGCATTAATCAAAGGAGTCATTCTTAATGGCCTGGGGAAGGGGAATGCAGCACAAACCCCGAGCGCCATTAATACCCTCGGAAGCGAGATCGCCTCCGAACAGATAGCGCCACGAGATCGCCTTCGGTCGGCTGCCGAGCAGAGGCCTTCCCGAACTGGTAAATGGAGAAAAAAAGGCACCGAGCTATCTCAGCCGTCGGATCTCTCAGAAATTCACGCTCCCAATGGCGAACGGCTCAGATTGCGCCACGTGCGCTAGAAGACAAGATAGCGTTTTCTTGGGAACCGTTCCCGTCTCGAGATGCGTGCCAACATCCAACGGCCCAGATTACGCCATGTCACTCAAGCCCTCGGTCGGCTGCCGAACCCCCATCCCTTCGGTCGGCTGCCGAGCAGAGGCCTTCCCGAACTGGTAAACGGAGAAAAACGCTGCCGAGCAGCAGCAACCGTCAGATCTTTCCGAAATTCGCGCCCATCCGCGATCAGCGGCCCAGATCGAGCCACGCCATAAATCGGTATTTAAATCATTTTTTATCTATTTAATTTGTTTTATTTGTTTAAAAATTGCGAGAAAATTGTTAAAAATTCGGGAAAATTAGCCAAAAATTCTGGAGAATAATTGAGATTTAGGGGACACATTTTCGAACCCTTGAACGAACAATTATCGCCCAGAATGTACGGCTAAGGCCCCCGAATGATTAGCAAACGCGTCGCAAAGTTAAACAAATAGTCCGAAAAAATAGATAAAAACTCTTGAATACCCGATGTCACCAGAGAACCGCCAGCGGCATCAAACGTCGCCTCACTACCCCCTTTCCAGATTCAAAATCCCACGTCTGGACTCCGATACAACTCCATCAGCCACTAAAACAGCTAAACTACTCCTCAAAGTCTGATCACACTCAGTCTTTAGGAGTGGGGGGCTCGTGATATGGCTAAAATTGGGGTTAAATCGAGACCGTCCAGATCGATCACGAATCCTGAAGCACGGGGGTAAAAAGGTAATTTCACATACAGATGGATCCAAAACGGGTATTGGGCCTCCTTCTCACAGAACCAACCACCCGCGAATGGATCCACTTCAATTGGGTACGGGTCCCGACCCGATACAAGCCCAATCCACCAAGAAGAGAATCAGGCCACTGATTTGGTCAAATCAATAAACCTGATTAGCTCTCACCAGGGAATCAAGGCCTAACTTCCCAAAACAGAATAGGAGGATTTCTCTCCTATTGCTTAGGCAGGAAATTAGGTCCCAAATGGCTCCAAAGGCGACTATAAATACAACCCCTCTACCACCGAGACGAGGTTAATCACTTTTTCACCACTCAAGCTCTTTCTTAATCTTTTCCTGATTACTGACAAGAGCGTCGGAGGGTGCGTCGCCGGAATCAACCCCGGTGTTTCGCACTTCCTTGCAGGTTGTGCCAGGAGCAAGAAGGCCGAGTCAATCGTTCAGGTGCTTTCCGGACTCACAAATTCTATCTGTTTACCCCCACACCGAAATCAGCGGTAACACTATCTATCTGAATCTGTTATATGAGCATATTGAGATGACCCGTATCTCGTGCCCGTAACTAGTAACAAGGGAATCTTTAGGGGTTCCTGGTTCAATCAACTTAAGGGATCTAGATCTGATACCAATTTCTAGAACCTTGAGTGTTTGTTCGTTTCCACTGATCTTATGTTTTCTTTAAGCACAACTTAGTAGATACCATGCTAAACACTTAATGAAAGAAACGAATTAGAGTAGATACCATGCCTAATTCTTGGCTTAGGGAAACAATACTTTAAGGAGTAGATACCATGCCCTTGAAGTGAACAAACATGAGTAATAAGAAGAAGTTCAGAAGGTGACTTAGCATTACTGACTATTGGTGACAATCTAAACCCAACTACTTCATAAATATTTGTGATTCAACACTTCTTAATTTAGTTTAAATCTTTTTATTTCTTTTAGACTTTTAAAACCAACCCTTTATGATTTTTAGTCTTTTTATTGATTAGTAAGTTAAAGTCTACAATCTCTGTGGGATCGACCCTTGCTATTGCTACGCTTTGTCAAACGATTCGTGCACTTGCGAGGTTTTTATAATTTGTGTCTAGTTAGTCTATTTATTTAGGGAACTAGAAACCAACAACAAGTTTTTGGCGCCGCTGCCGGGGATTGTCTAGTATTTTAACTTACAGATCAGTAGGAAGTTTTTATTTTATTTCTTTTAGTTTATTAATAAGTTTTTCTTTTAGGTTATAGGATTTTGGTGGATGCACGGAAGGAGATCACTTCGTCCAGAGCTACTACCAATTGACGCAGAAACAGAACGCACCTTGCACAGGTTAGGTCGACTGATTGCGACCAACCAGTCGACTGCTGCACGAACCCAGTCGACTGCTCAGAGACCCCAGTCACAAGAAATCATGGCAGAAGAAATACCCAATCGCGTACCAATGCAGGATAAATTTACGCCTAAGAACATTGAACAACCCTCCTGCATTGCGTATCAACCCAATGTCACAGGGAACATGCATCTATCTCCTCAGTTACTTAGTATGGTTCCCCATTTCAGTGGCAGACCAGATGAAGAGCCTCATCTCCATTTACAAGATTTTTTCGATCTTTGCAGGACACAAAGTGTCCAAGGGCTTACCCCTGAGCAAATCAGGTTAATATTGTTTCCTTTTTCCTTAAAACTTAACGCTAAACTATGGTATAATTCTTTGGAACCAGGATCAATAAACTCATGGGAGCAATTGGCGACAAAGTTCTTAAAAGAATTCTTTCCAGCCCAAAAGACCAAACAGCTGAAAAGGGAGATTCAACTCTTCCAACAAAAGGATGGAGATTTATTTTTCGAAGCATGGAAAGATTTCAAGAACAAACTTCTCAAGTGTCCAACACACAACATGCCTAAAGATGATCAGGTACAAGCATTTTATGAAGGTTTAAATGATACTAATAAGGCAATTGTGGATTCAGCTTGCAACGGGATCTTGATGAGGAAAAGCGGCGAAGAGGCCATAGAACTATTGGAAGAACTCAGCGAGAATTCACAACAATTCTCAACAAGGAGGGGTCCTTCGAAAAAACAGGGAGTTTATGAAATTTCTAGTAGCAATAACATTCAATTGGAAATGGTAAACATGAATAAGAAAATTGATATGCTTGTTAATGCAATGTCTATGATGGGTGGAGTTAAAAATCAAACAAATGAAATTTGTGCAATTTGTTCTCATGTAGATCATACCACTGATACTTGTCCTATGTCTTCTTTCACAGATCAGGAGCATGCAAACTATGTAGGTCGAGGAGTTTTTCCACCAAAGAACAACCCATTCTCGAACACATACAACCCAGGGTGGAGGAACCATCCAAACTTCTCTTGGAGCAATAATCAGAATAATCAAGGGACTCAATTTACACAAGGACATGCACGGAACTTCCAAATGGGAAGTGGGATTGATAGGCCAGTTCAAGAACAGAAGAAGTTGGATTTTGAATCCACTGTTCTTCAATTGCTCCAACAACAACACCAAACAAGCAACCAACAAGGGCAAGCAATTCAGAAGTTGGAAACACAAATTGGCCAAATTGCTAAAGAATTAAGCGAGCGAAAGACAGGGGAACTTCCATCACAAACTATACCAAACCCTGGAGGCCAAGAACAGCTCAAGGCAGTCACAACATTAAGAAGTGGTAAGATAATTGACAACAAAGTTGGAACACACACCGACGAAAAAGAGGAACAACCATCAAAAATTGTGGGGTCCAACAAGGTAAGTGAAAAAGAAAGAACAGTTTTGCCACCATTCCCTCAAAGGTTAGTCAAACATAAAAAAGATCAACATTTATTTGACATCTTTGAAACTCTCAGGAAGGTAGAAATTAATATCCCCCTACTTGATGCTATTAAACAAATTCCTTCTTATGCTAAATTTTTGAAAGAATGTTGTACTCACAAAAGAACATTTCAGGTTAGGGAGGATGTGGCCTTGACAGAAGAAGTGAGCGCTGTCTTACTAAGAAAACTGCCCCCCAAATTAAAAGACCCAGGTAGTTTTACTATTCCTTGCAGGATTGGCGAGCACTTCTTTGAGAAAGCACTACTAGACTTGGGGGCAAGCATCAATCTTCTCCCATACACCATCTATGAAAAGTTAGGATTGGGGGAACTCCAACCAACATCCATCACGTTACAGTTGGCAGATCGCAGTATCAAAAGACCTAGAGGTATTTTGGAAGATGTCCTAGTTCAGGTAAACGATTTCATTTTGCCTGCTGATTTTGTTGTATTAGACATGGAGGAATCTTCAATGCCATCTTCTCTACCAATCATTTTAGGTAGGCCCTTAATGAGTACGGCTGATATAAAAATTTGTGTTAAAAAGGGTACTATAAGCATGAAAATAAATGGAGAGAAGGTTGAATTTAAAATGTTTGATACACTGAAATTTCCACATGATGATCATGAATGCTATAATGTTGATGTGGTGCAGGATATTGTTGATCAAACATTTCAGGTACATAGCGTTGAACCATTACAGGCCATAATTACACAATCTCTAACTTTATCTAATAATGAACATGAATCTGATGACTGGGAGATTGCAGAGACAATACATCACCTTGACACTTCACAGTCACACTCAGGTAAGTTTGCACCAGCATTTGAACAATTGGTGACTGATGAACTTTTTGTTTCTGCAGATAAGTCGACTGGTGCACTGGATAAGTCGACTGCTGAAGGGAATCAGTCGACTGTCCAGACTGCTACCAGGGACCAGTCGACTGCACCAAGACTTACAGACCCAGAGCTTAAGCAGCTGCCCGATCATTTGAAGCACGCATATTTGGGTGAGAACCAGACGCTACCAGTGATAATTGCTGCGAACCTGAGTGCACAAGAAGAAGATAAGCTACTACTGGGATGATCCTTATTTGTTCAAATTTTGCCCTGATCAAATTATAAGAAGATGTGTGGCAGAAGAAGAGCAATTGAGTATTCTACAACATTGCCACCAATATGCATGTTGAGGACATTTTGGACCAAAAAGAACAGCACTCAAGGTATTACAATCTAGATTTTATTGGCCTAAAGTATTCAAAGATGCTTTTTCTTTTTGCAGGACTTGTGACAAGTGCCAAAGGACAGGGAATATCTCGTCTAGAAATCAAATGCCACTGCAAAACATCCAAGTGATCGAGCTTTTTGACGTTTGGGGAATCGACTTCATGGGTCCATTTCCTAACTCATTTGGTTATTTATATATACTTGTTGGTGTGGATTATGTGTCTAAATGGGTCGAGGCTGTCCCCTCACGAACTAATGATCACAAAGTTGTTGTCAAGTTTTTGCAGGAGAACATTTTCACTAGGTTTGGGACACCGCGCGCAATAATAAGTGATGGAGGTAGCCACTTCAATAACTTTCCATTTGCTTCCTTGATGAAGAAATATGGTATCACACATAGAATGGGCACCCCATATCATCCTCAAACTAGTGGGCAAGTGGAGATTAGCAACAGAGAAATCAAAAGTATTTTGGAAAAGACAGTCAACACAAGGAGGAAGGATTGGTCGTTGCGCTTGAACGATGCATTATGGGCCTATAGAACCGCATACAAAACACCCATTGGCATGTCACCATACCATTTGGTGTTTGGAAAAGCCTGTCATTTGCCAGTTGAGTTGGAGCACAAAGCATATTGGGCCATCAAAAGGTTCAATTTTGATATGAAACAAGCAGGTGACAAAAAAAGATTACAACTAAATGAGCTTGAAGAGTTGAGGCACGATGCTTATGAGAATGCAAAATTGTACAAGGAAAGGACAAAGTTGTACCATGACAAACAGCTAGCAAGGAAGGACTTTTATGAAGGGCAGAAGGTATTGATATACAACTCAAGATTGAGACTTTTTCCAGGCAAGCTTATGTCAAGATGGTATGGGCCGTACATTGTCACAAGAGTATTTCCACATGGCGCTTTGGAGGTTCATAGCAAAGAAAAGAATCAAACATTTAAGGTGAACGGCCATAGAGCGAAGCCATACATAGAGATGAGCATTGAACCGCAAGAGGAAGATGTGAATCTTCAAACCGTTCACTACATGGCATGACCTCATCAAGTCTAGCTGAAGACAGAAAACACAGCGCTTATTGGGAGGCAACCCAATTTTTCAGGGGAGTATTTACACTTTCCCTTTATTTTCTTTCAAGTTATTCATTATTATTTTTCTTTTAGTTATTTTTCTCTCCTTACTAGATGTGACATATGCCTAGTTTTATATTTTCTTTCGAACATTGAGGACAATGTTCCATCTAAGTTTGGGGGTATTAGGGGTATTTGAGTCTTTTGAATTTTTTTTTTAGGATAAACAATTTCTTATAAAGTAAGAAGAAGGATACTTATTTACTTTAGGATTGTTAAGTTTCATAAATTCCCTACAAAATTATATGAGTCATGCAATTATACATAATAAACAAATGTGATGCTTTTTCTGGTGAACATTCCCTTTAGATCTAGTCCTAAATTGAGTTTAAGTAAATAGAGTGATAAATATATATATATATATATATATATATATATATATATATATATATATATATATATATATATATATATATACTTAAATAAAGTCAATCTACTCCAATGTTTTGAGTGCTTAGTAACTAGGGGTATTCATCACCAATGTTTACCTTTACGTCAAACGGCAACTTGAAATATGAGTATGCAAAGCACTTTAGAGTTTGTGGCTCGCTGAGTAACCGGGTGGATTCATCACAAATGTTTTGCATTCGCGTAAAAAGGCAAGTGACAACTTTAGAGAAGCGACTTAAAAAAAAAAAAAAAAAAAAAAAAAAAAAAAAAAAAAAAAAAAAAAAAAAAAAAAAAAGAGAGAGAGAAAAAAAAAAAACTTTAGTTTGCTACTCGGTTTGTAGTAGAGAAAAGGGGATAATCACAGATTGAGTAATTACATACTATAACTATAATTAATTGCATGACAAGTGTGGTTTAGTTTGGAGTTATGAATAAACAATTGCACTAGAGAAAGTGGGTATGTTTAATTTTACTTTATTTGAAATTGTTTATACTTTTCTATGTTGATGCCCACATAATAAGAACTCTTGGTGATTAAGGCTGTTATTATTATTATACCCTTGTTCATAATTCTAGTTTGCTTGAGGACAAGTAAAAATCTAAGTTTGGGGGTATTTGATGAACACATTATTATTCACATTTAGAAGCAATAATCTTATTATAAATGCACATTTAAAAGCTCTATATGTGGTATTTAACTCTTATTTTCTCTTTTCCATAGAAAACAGTCTATAACAGCGAAACGAAGCAAATTCAGGATCTTAAGGATGAACTCAGAAGATTACAGAAGCATCAGTCGACTGGTTCTCCATAACAGGCGACTGGACAGAGAACTCAAGCTTACACAGATGTCTCATCACAGTCGACTTACTCTCAAAGACAGTCGACTAGTCTGATCAATTATGAAATCTTCAGAAGTCTCGACTCAGTCGACTGGTTCGAAAACAAGGCGACTGGTCTGCGGCGGAGTAAACAGATAAGACAGGGTATTTCCAAGAGCACGTGGTTAATAGATAAGGAAGGAAAGAAGAAAAGAGAAAGATATAAATCACCAAATCAAATAAATAAGGATTTTTCCTGAAAAAGGAAAAAACCCTAATTCTCAGCGGTGCTCTATAAATATCAGAAGAGAGGCATTATTCAATGAATCTTTTTCTCTGGGAAGCGACTTAATCACAAGAGTTTCTGCGCGTTCAAGCATTCAACAAGGGCAGTATTCTATCAGCATCGAGGAAGGAGAGAGGAGATCCAGTATTCGAAGGCAGTCGACTGTGTGACAGCCAGTCGACTTTATTGCCGGAGTTCATTAGTTTATTTCTTCTCTTTCTATTCTTTTATGTTGATCATGTATTCGAATTTGTTGATTAATAAAAGTATTATTATGTGGAACTAAATTTCATAGTTGGGTAGATTGAAGCCGTAGTTATGTAGTGCTATGTTCTTCTGAATTCTTCTATTTACTTATTGATTGAATCTGATTGAATTGATATAGGTTTGTGATAACCAAACTTGTTCTCGAAGCCTGAGAGCAGTCGACTGAGGTGAGAGCCAGTCGACTGACAAACAGAGCTTGAGAATATCAAGTTTGTGTTACTATCTATCTGAATCTGTTATATAAGCATATTGAGATGACCCGTATCTCGTGCCCGTAACTAGTAACAAGGGAATCTTTAGGGGTTCCTGGTTCAATCAACTTAAGGGATCTAGATCTGATACCAATTTCTAGAACCTTGAGTGTTTGTTCGTTTCCACTGATCTTATGTTTTCTTTAAGCACAACTTAGTAGATACCATGCTAAACACTTAATGAAAGAAACGAATTAGAGTAGATACCATGCCTAATTCTTGGCTTAGGGAAACAATACTTTAAGGAGTAGATACCATGCCCTTGAAGTGAACAAACATGAGTAATAAGAAGAAGTTCAGAAGGTGACTTAGCATTACTGACTATTGGTGACAATCTAAACCCAACTACTTCATAAATATTTGTGATTCAACACTTCTTAATTTAGTTTAAATCTTTTTATTTCTTTTAGACTTTTAAAACCAACCCTTTATGATTTTTAGTCTTTTTATTGATTAGTAAGTTAAAGTCTACAATCTCTGTGGGATCGACCCTTGCTATTGCTACGCTTTGTCAAACGATTCGTGCACTTGCGAGGTTTTTATAATTTGTGTCTAGTTAGTCTATTTATTTAGGGAACTAGAAACCAACAACACTATTTCGATCCATGTACACTACTTCAATATTGAGATGAATATTTTGTACTGAATGTCTTGTAATTGCTAGTTGAAAAAATTACACAAATGTACTTGAATGAATTGTTGAGATGATTATTTAGTAATGAATGTCATATTATCTGTCGTATCATATATATTGTTATGAGTTTCTGAGTTGTTGTGATCTGATATATATGTTGTTGTATTGTTGTGAACTGAGTTTCTGAATTGTTGTGATACGAACTCATTTTGTGAAGTTGTATTTTCATCCAGAAACATGGTCTGATGTTCTGCCAATATATCTATACTTAACCCGTTATTGGGGATGACGGGTTAAGTGGACTTAACTCGTCATCGTCAATAACGGGTTAAGTAGAGAGATATTGACAGAACTTCATCATCTACAAACCAAGTATTCATAAGTTCTGCCAGTATCTTTCTACTTAACCCGTTTTGAGAAGTGTATCACTGTAGTAATGAATACTCATACAATATTCAAACCAGGAGTGCCTTCTACTTGGTCCCTATGAATACCTCGACCTGAGTTCAATGAAGAAAAGACATAAGATGAAGAAAAGAAAGAAAAAAAAGATGGAGGAGACAGATGCAGAAGTTTCAGAAAGAAGAAGGAAGAATAGTTAATAAAAAAAAAGCCTGAGTTCAAAGAGAGTCTCCTTCATCATTCTTCATAACATTTTCTGTAGAATATGAAGGTGGAAAAAGTTTCAAAAAGAAGCTCAAGATGCAGAAGTAGAGAGACAGATGCATGTCTACGTTAGCGTACAAGTGCATGCTGGGTTTCCCTCAATGGGTAGGAAGGAGTACTGGCTCTGCCTCTTTTTTTCTTTCCCTAACACTTCTTTGGGGCTTTTTTAATGAATGCATAAGTAGCAATTCTCCTCCTTTCATACACATTGTTCCCCGCTGTTACACAGAGTGCAACAATTCTCTGGCTTCGTAGGACGGAGTAGTGGTGAGTGTCATAATGTATTCATGGTACTTTTCAACTTCTTGGCATGCACACCTCACAATCATGCAACAAATAGTATAAATATGAGGAGTGCGTGTGAAGAAGTTGTTAAGTACTTTGAATATACGGTTACACCCACTACTACTCCATCCCACGAACCAGAGAATTGCTGCCTCTGTGTAATAGTAGTGAACAAAAGTGTATGCAGGGGGGATAACTGCTACTTATGCATTCAAAAAAAGGCAGAGTCAGCAGTCCTTCCTACCCGTTGAGAAGAAACCCAGCATGTACTTGTATACTAAATTAATTGCAAATTATGGTGAAAGTGTCAAAGAATGAGTTTGTAATAGCAATTGGCTTTAGTTATGTATGCATTCTATGTATGTTCAATTTACATGTATTTGCCAGTTTCTATTATATGAAGTACAAAGATGTTATAAGATATAACCCGTAACCCTAACACTAACCCTAACCCCAACTTTAACCCATAACCCTATACTAATTAATCAATTTTAGAAGTATAAACATTGCATGAACAGATTTTTCTTAGGAAAAATATATCCACCTTAACCCGTTATTGGTGATAACGGGTTAAGTGAGCTTAACCCGTTATTGCCAACAACGGGTTAAGGTAGGATAAATTGGCCGAGCCTTATCTTCAAAATGTTCAGTTGGTACAACAAAAACCAAATACACTGGAATTAGCTCCCTACCTAACCCGTTCTTGGAGATGACGGGTTAGGCTCACTTAACCCGTTATCTCCAAAAATGGGTTAAGTATCCCAATATTGGCCGAACTTTATCTTCAAAATTTAAAGATTGTAGCACAAAGGCGAAGATACTACAAATATCAATCAACCTAACCCGTTAATGTGGATAACGGGTTAACTTATCGTAACCCGTTATCCTAAATAACTGGCTAGGTTGGAATATTTTGGTAGTATATTATCTTCAAAATGTAAGTTTCCACAAATTTCCACAAATATAAAAAAACACACAACATATATATAGTGCACAAATACAAAATTTGCACAGATAAATAAAATTCACATATTTCAATAGAAATAAACATTCGCTAACCAATTATAACATCAACATCCACAACAACATATATAGTTCACAAATACACAAAGTGCACACATACACAATTTTCACTCAGATTAAATACACCAGTAATCTATTTATAAATTTAAAAATCACTGAATTGAGCATATATATACAATCAAAAGTGTAGAACTTTGCAATAATTGATTCCTTCCATGGGCACGAACAGCTTCAATTTCGGACCTACACATAAAAAAAAACACATAATAAAGTTCAAATTAATAAATCTCTTCACATCAAAAGACAAAAATATGCAATTACAAAAAGTTTAACTTCAAAGTTTAATATGACATACATAATACGGAAAACCCCTTAGCACGAATCTTCACCATCATCATCATCACTCTCTCCATCGATTGGAGCTTCTTCATGCGCTATCGATCCACTAAATAAGGGAGAAGTCTGGGTTAGTGTCAACAGTAACAAGTTCTGATTGATAGAGTCAAATTAACAAATACTTAGTCTTGAATATATTACCTTGCCATATTTTTTGGGCAATTTCTTGAATCGTGACATACGACACGAAGGCAAGTCCTGCAAATTCTAGGTCTCTTCGTTTTTTGGGATTCTCTTATTGACTTCAACCGCTTCCCTCTAGGCCTTCCCTTTGTGGTGCATTGTACAGGGTCCCCCACCGGTGCATGTGCATGTACATGTCCACCACTCTCTGGTTGTGCGCTACATTCGTGTGGTGTGCTATTCCCGGATTGAATGTGAGAAAAGCCATCGATCCCCTTAAGCATGTGGTCGAGCATGTACTTGTAGGCTCCCTCTGAAAAACAACCAAGATTGACCAACTGTTTTGAGTGAATACTCAATTCACAGTAACGAGAGGCAAAATTGTCACCCATACTATTGGGAATGGATGTACTGCTTCTTGTCAGTTGATCCCGGATCCATCGTCTACAAATATATTGCTCCGGTAGTGCGGAGTGAACGGTGAACCGAAGAACCGCCAATAGATGTTTGCATGGAATGCCTACGAATTCATACATGGAACAAGGGCATTTAGACAATTTACTGTTTTTGCAATAAGAAATCACCTTCTCCGGTTCTGAATTACCACAAATCGTGACAGAAAAAGCTGAACTATCCGGTGTATCCATACTTGCAATAATACTGACATTAAGTAATAAGCTTTTTACGAGTTATTGTTGAAATTTGTAGAAACTCTTTAGTGTGTATGTTCCGGCCATTTGTGACTCCAATGCCCATTCGGACTTCAATTTTGGCATCTCCTCGCGATTACGATGAGTTTCTTTAAGTTCTTCGTGTCTTTGTTTTACTAAAACTCGGTTGAAGATGACAGCAAATTCATGCAATGAGTACTTCTTATGAGTATGTTGCTTCAAGGATGAATGTAGCGATTCGCTACGTTGGGTACTCACCATTTGCCTCAATATGACTCTCTTGCATACACGGGAGCCCATTTCTTGCGAATCTCAAATTTATCGTTCAACCATTTGTTGCTCTCAAGTTTGTATTATGAAATCAAAATTTTCCACTTCTGTTCAAATTTAGTTTTATATTCCGTCGTGTAGATGATAGTTTTCAAAGCATCCCTAAACTCATCAATGTTATTCGACATACGCACTTCATGCGGTAACTTATCCATAATATGCTAAATGCAATATCCATGTTCAGTGCCTGGGAATACTTTCTTAACTGCAGCACTTATTCCACGATCCTCATCTGTCACGATACCCACCAGATCACAAGCTATTACTACTTATCACTTTTCGAAGAACCACTCAAATGAGGATGCCTTCTCATTTGGAATGAACCCGCAACCCAGGAATATTGATTGCCAATGATGGTTGACTCCAATAAATGGTACGAATAGCATCCTGTATCGGTTTGTGTTGTAGGTAGCATCAAAGCAAACAACACTCCATCCACCCAAATACAATGAGACAATCGCCCTTCAGGATCACATTGGTAATCATAAAAAAAAATAAAGGATCGGCCTCCTTTTTGAATTCAAAGAACTCAAGTTGCATTTGCCCATCGTGTCTTTTTAAACCTTCCATTTCGTCTCTCCTTAGATTTCTAATATCGGTTTCAGTGAATCCAATTTTCTCATTACCTCCACTTGTACCTTTGAAGAAAAGCATTTGTTTGCATATGGGGACATTAGCTTCGGTAAGTTGACCAATTACTTTTTTATCTGTATTTGTCAATACACGGTTTGCAGGTAGCAAGTGACGTCTACCGGGTGAAGTAAATTCGTGATTGTGTGGTTCATTAAATGAGTAAATAATCCACGAATTACTTTGTGAGTTTAGTTTGACACGAACAAAAACTTTGCAACCTGTTCTAGAAGTAGTTCCCTGTCTAGCTTCATTCTGATTATTCGATGACTCCCCGGCTTTATTACATACATATGATTTATCCACTACATCATTTTTCTTGTATTTATTTCCACCCTTACGCATAGCGAAATCCCCACATTTACAATATAATGAATAAAATTTTTTTGTGTTCTCTAAAGTGGGAAATGTCATACCAATCTTCAGTTTTAGATGCTCGTCTACATGAGGAAAAAACTCGCCAATTTGTTGTGCCCTCACAAATTTTTCTCCGGCAGCAGAACTTCCTTCAAAACTGTCCATATATAACAAAACAAAAAGGAGAACAATTAGGGTTACTAAACCCGTTACGGAATGTGATGAAAAATTTCTAACTTTATTTACTTATTAATAGAGTAACATGAGAGAACCGAAAAAAGACATCCAAAATTTATAAAACTTTGCAACTCGGTTCAATTCACCTAACACAAGTCACTCAAGCTTGGAGAAGTGAGTTTTGACTAAGGATTCGAAAGATACGGGTGTGTATCGCTTTATTTGGGTTTTATCAACCAAAAGCGATACACGCCCGTATCTCACCAACCGTCAGTCAAGACTAATATCTACAAGTTGGGGTTGCTTGTGCTACGTGAGACCATCCTACTCGCAAAATTTCATATTTTTTGGATGTCGTTAGAAGAGTTTTCTACTCTAACTGCACTGAAAAAGTTCTAAGTAATTTAGTTGTTCATGTGAGGAATTACAAAACCGTACAAACGGCATCCAAAATTTATAAAACATTGTAACTCGGTTGAATTCACCTAGCACAAGCCATCCCAACTTGTAGAAGTGAGTTTCGACTCACGGTACGAGAGATATGGTCGTGTTTCGCTTTATTTGTGATTTTTACAACCAAAAGCGATACACGTCCGTATCTCCCGAACCGCAAGTCGAAAGTAACTTCTAC